>JAVGWX010000003.1:139183348-139355848 GCA_036924085.1 Ariolimax columbianus
ATAGGGCACACATGTAAGGCGCTGTCCTCTCCCTAGGACCGCCATAGGGCAAACATGTAAGGCGCTGTCCTCTCTTTGGGACCGCTATAGGGTAGACATAAAAGGCGCTGTTTAGGGCGGCTACAGGGCAGATATATAAGGCGCTCTTTGTGACCGCTATAGAACAGACATATAAGGCGCTCTTTGCTGCCGCTATAGGGCAGACATAAGGCACTCTTTGGGGCCGCTATAGGGCAGACATATAAGACCATCTTTGGGGCCGCTGTAGGGCAGAGATGTTAGGCGTTGTCCTCTCGAAGGGGCCGCTTCAGGGGCCAGATGATAGGCGCTGTCCTATCGAAGGTGCCGCTTCAGGGCAGAGATGTTTGGCGCTGCCCTCTCTTAGGCCCCGCCCTATGGCATGTATGTAAGGCCCTCTTAGGGGCCGATATAGTGCAGATATGTAAGGCGATGTTCTCTCTTTGATATCGCTATAGAGCAGTTGTAAGGATCTCTCCTGTCTGTGAGACCACTTTAGGGCAGAGATGTGAGAATCTCTCCTGTCTGTGAGACCACTTTAGGGCAGAGATGTGAGAATCTCTCCTGTCTGTGAGACCACTTTAGGGCAGAGATGTGAGAATCTCTCCTGTCTGTGAGACCACTTTAGGGCAGAGATGTGAGAATCTCTCGTCTGTGAGACCACTTTAGGGCAGAAATGTAAGAATCTCTCCTGTCTGTGAGACCACTTTAGGGCAGAGATGTAAGAATCTCTCCTGTCTGTGAGACCACTTTAGGGCAGAGATGTGAGAATCTCTCCTGTCTGTGAGACCACTTTAGGGCAGAGATGTGAGAATCTCTCCTGTCTGTGAGACCACTTTAGGGCAGAAATGTAAGAATCTCTCCTGTCTTTGATACCACTATAGAGCAGAGCTGTAGGGATATATCCTGTCTTTGAGACCGCTTTAGGGCAGAGTTGCAAGTCTCTCCCCTGTCCTTGGTGCCACTTTAGGACAGAACTGTATGAATCTCTTATGTCTATGAGACCACTTTAGAACAGAGCTGTAACACGCTCTCCTCTTAAGAATCGAACAAAAGAGTGACGTGTGAAGCGGCCCCTGGGAGCTGGTCTCAAATGTGGGGAGGCTGAACTCCTAGTCGTTTCGAATACGGACGATAAACGGAGAGGCTCTACACAGTATGCAAGTAAAAGAACCATTGACAGTCGAAAACAGCAGGCTATTCAGGAACACATTTAGAATAATACAAATGTATCCCAGGCCTAGTAATTCGCCCCAAGTAAAATCGAGAAATAGCTTCAGCTGCCTGGCAGCAAGTTTACATTTGTCTGTTTGGGTACCAGGCTAGCGGGTATTACAACTAGTTTTATTCTGCCTTCATTTCTTCCAGTCTATCGGATATTCACTTCTGTCTGTAGTTTTTTTTCCCATTTTGGTTTGACTTTCCTCTGTTGATTGCAATTTTTTTTTTTTGTGCGTTAAATTTCACTTCTCGTATAACTCCCCTTTACTTTTTAAAATTTATATAATGGTTGAATGCAACGACTGAGCACATTTACTAGAGAAAACGCTGCACCACGGAGTGTATGTGGATTGGTTATACTTACTAGAGAAAACGCTGCACCACGGAGTGTATGTGGATTGGTTATACTTACTAGAGAAAACGCTGCACCACGGAGTGTATGTGGATTGGTTATACTTACTAGAGAAAACGCTGCACCACGGAGTGTATGTGGATTGGTTATACTTACTAGAGAAAACGCTGCACCACGGAGTGTATGTGGATTGGTTATACTTACTAGAGAAAACGCTGCACCACGGAGTGTATGTGGATTGGTTATACTTACTAGAGAAAACGCTGCACCACGGAGTGTATGTGGATTGGTTATACTTACTAGAGAAAACGCTGCACCACGGAGTGTATGTGGATTGGTTATACTTACTAGAGACAAAAGCTGCACCACGGAGTGTATGTGGATTGGTTATAAGACTCATAATAACTTCCGCAGGCGATAATCTCGTATCCAGAACAGTTCTTCTGTTCATATTCTGCTGGAGGTGTTCTGGTAGGATTTCCTTGAAGCACTGCCAGGGCCAACCTCATTAACATGCTATTCCTGATTTGTCCCCGGGAGCGGCCAATAATTATAACAACATCGTTTGCTTGCGCCCCTGGGTGTGGTAAAGTCCATTTGAGTGACTTCTTCTTTGGTGAATGCATAAACATACTTGGGGAGGAGCGAGGCTGTCATAAACGGAGTTAGAGGGATATACAGATAGCAGTAGAGTGAGAAAGAAGATTGAGCGAAGAAATGAATTGACTGATTAAGTGGACTGTAGTCAAAAAGGAAAGAGTACATGGACACAGGAAGGATACAAGGGGAGTTCAGTTTCGCTCCTCCCCAAGTATGTTTGTGCATTCACCAAAGAAGAAGTCAGTAAAATGGATAGCTAGATAGATAGATATATAGATAGATAGATAGCTAGATAGGTAGACATATAGATAGATAGATAGATAGATAGATAGATAGATAGATAGATAAATGAATATATAGATGGATGGATGGATGGATGCATGGATGGATAGATGGAACGATATATCGAGTTGGAAAGATCGACCGATGTGAAAATGTTGATCTCTTCGTGAGCTTACAAAATATCTGACAAAATTAGAAGAAAACGGTATGAAAATGTCAAATAGTTTGAATGTAACAATACGAAAGTCAATGTGAACCAGACAGTAGATTTAAAGAATACTATTATATCAGATGCAATAACATGAAATATGTCGAAGACATGAAACCATAATATATCACGTAACAATAGCTTGTAACAATAAATTGTAACAAAGGCACACAACAAAAGTCATCATCAGTCAGAAATAACTATTTCATGTGAAAAATATCAAAAGTATCAAAAATGGTTTAAGTTGAAATTACAAATAATTAAAATATTTTTATAAGTTGAGAAGGAGCAATAAAATAGCTCTCAGCAATATTTGAATGGCGGTCACGATGACATGCATTAATTCTAAGAAGTGAAGAAATAATGACCTCTCCAGGAATAAAACAAGAAGTTCAAAGATGGGCAGATAAACTTAGATCTTGAGGACAGTATATGCAAGAAAATGTTGGCCAAAGGAGATATACATTTCCACAAACACTCTTCATATGGTGTCAGGCTAGTAGTTGCGCTGATACGTATATATTTTGGGTGGCAATTACTGAGAATCGCATACATTATTAGTGGTATCTGGGGAGGAAGACTAACGTCTGTTCAGGCACTACATACTGATCAGACATGTTAGTCAAGGTCAGGCAAAACATACTGGCCAAGACCCTCACCACGAGTTCCCCCTAGTCCTCCCTAGAAACAGGCTGTTTTCATTGGAGCCTGGCTAACGAGGTGAGGATTGACGTGATCCATGTAGTAGTGAGAGATACACAGATGAACCCAAGCATATCACAACCGCCTGGAGGGCCCTGATCGATCTTCATCAGCACGCTCGGGATGTAAAAAAACTACTTTAAACTGCCACTAAACGTTCTTTTTAGGGCGTACAAAAAGAGTGAACCTCCTCATTATGGACATTAACCAACAACAACAACATGAACGGTACCTACACAGATCGAGATGAAGTGGTTTCTAAACTGATGTTGTAAACTATTGGCCAGTCATCTCGCAAGTCATGTTCACCTGACCGTTCTGTGATACCAGTTAGGTACTCATTGTGCCTACTTCTGTCTTCCAATAGCGAGCATTAGTGTTGGTGACGGCAAGCTTTCTTATGGTTCATTTTGTCTTTTCTTCTTGTCTCTATTCGCTCCTTACCGAGCACAAGATGACTCTGCAGCTATGCAGATTACCGAGCACAGGATGACTACTGAATCTATGCAGATTTCCGAGCACGGAGTTACTTCTGAAGCTACCCTCCCTCCCCCCTCGGGGTCTGCGTCCTTGAATTTTTATCTCACATGACCGCTTTGGTATCCGTTCATCTTCCATTTTACAGACATGTCCAAACCACTGTAGTTGGGACTGCTCCACTCGTGTCTGCAGGGGTTGAACTTCAAGATTGCTACGTATTGTCTGGTTACGGATCTTGTCCCTTTTCGTTACCTGAACCGCCTTTCTTAGGTACCTAATTTCTGAAGTTTGTAATTGCTTTTCTTGGGCTGTCGTCATTGACCATGACTCACATCCATATGTCAGGACATGCACATAGGTCGAGCGGTATACATCCATCTTTGTTTTCCTGCTTATTTATCTTTTACTGAGGAAACCTCTGTTTATTGCATGGAAAAATCTACCTGCTGTTGCCCTTCGTGCAGTTAACTCCTCTTTGATTCCTCCCCTGCTGTCTATTACCACTCCTAGATATTTAAAGTTGCTGACCTGCTTCACTGCTCGTGTTCTCAGAGTTATCTGATGTCTCTTTTCATCTCTGGCGATCACCATGGTTTTTGTTTTGGAGTTGCTGATGTGCATTCCTCTCTTCTTCAACTCTTCTTCCCAGACCTGCAAGTTGATGTGGAGATGTGCTTCGGATTTCGTTATCAGGGCCACATCATCTGCAAATGCTAGTTCCGATATATAACTTGGTCTCATCTTCCAGTACCCTACTTCATACTTTTTTGTCCGTTCCTTGTAGGCTTCGATGACTTCATCCATGATGAGTATGAAAAGGTACGGCGATAGAATGCCCCCATTTCTTACTCCGCTAATGGTCTTGAACTCTCCTGACTTTTGATTTGATGTCTGCACATAATTTCTGCATGTTTTATAGAAACTCTGTATGGCAGAGATCAGGGGTCCTGTGATGTTCGTCTTTGTCAGGCACTCTCAGAGTTTGTCTCAAGGAACTTTATCAAATGCTTTCTCCAAATCCCAAAAGCAGAGATGCATCTCTTTATCATATTCAAGAGCCTTTTCACTTAGCTGTCTGAGTAACAATAAGGTCTTGAGTACTTCTGTTTGCCCTAAACCCACATTGAGTTTCATCCATATTTGGCTCTGCTAGACCTCTTAATCGCCGTTCTAGAATCCAAGGGTAGACTTTCCCGGGGACACTAAGAAGGGAAATACCTCTGTGATTTTCACATTGTCGATTGTCACCCTTTTTAAATATTGGTATTATTATTGCAACCGCCCAGTCTCTTGGCATCTTCTTGTGGCGCCAAGCTGCCTTGAGAATCTTCATGAATAGCATCTCTCCTGCCGTTCCCATGTATTTAACCATTTCTGGTGTTATACCATCATGTCCTGCTGCTTTAGCAATCTTAATGTTATCCAATGCTGCCTTTAGTTCTTCCATTGTGATATTATCGTTTTCCTCCATGGCTCCCTCTTCTTGAATTGAGACTCTTACTTCCAGAGCTTGGTTTTCCTCCACTCCAAGGAGATCTGAGAAATATTCTTTCCATCTGTTCATTACCTCTTCTGGGGCTGTTAACAGCGCCCCTTGTTTGTCTTTAACAAATTTCAGGGGGCATTCCTTTTCCTTCCTCATGTTCTTTAAGGTCCTGTAGAACAGTTTCTGGTTTTCTCCAGCATTATTTTCCAGTTTCTCTGCAAATTCTTCCCAAGATTTCTGTTTGGCCTTGAGCACAGTCTTCTTTGCTTCCGTTCTAAAATTTACATATTCTTTATATTTCTTTGTTTGTTCTTCCTAGCCCCTAGGTATTGCTTCCATGCCTTTTCCTTTTCTTGTATTATTCTTTTCACTTCTTCTGTCCACCATGGTGTACTCTTTCTCTTCCACCCTTCTTTGGTTTGACAGCATGCCTCTGCTGCAGCCTCTTTGAGGATCTCTTTGAATTTTAACCAGAGCATTTCCATATCTTCTTCAGATTCCTCTATCCTTTCTGTTGCTGTTGTTATGAGCCCTTGGTATCTCCTCTTAACATCTGGTTCTCCTAGTTTGTAAGCCTTAATTTTATTTTCTCCTCGTGTGCTATATGTCATACTTCCTGATGGGTGTTGCCCAGCGGGATAGTGTTTTTCAATTTCTCTCTTTATTTTAACTAAGTAGTGGTCGCTTCCTATCTCTGGTCCTCTGAACACTCTAGCATCCTTTACATACTTGAAATCAGTTTTCCTCACTATTGCATAGTCAATTATGGATCTTTCATTTCTTGCCGGCTCGCCTCTTGTGTCGGCAGGGATACGCTTGTGTGGAAACCTTGTATTTGCAATGACAAGGTTTTGTTCTCTGCAGAATCTGAGCAGTCGTTTTCCATTGTCATTTAAGACATCTTCTCCATACCTACCGATCACTCCATCCCATCTAGAATAGTCGTTTCCAACTCTTGCGTTGAAGTCTCCAAGGAGAAGTATTTCATTATGGCAATCGTCACTGGTCCTTTGAAGGAGCTCATACAATTCATCTTTTATGTCAGTGCTCTCATCTTCGTTTGGTGCATACACAGTGACGATATCCATTTGACTATCCTCCTCCTGTAGACTTAGAACCATCAGCCGTTCTGAAATGAACTTCCATCCTTTAATGTTTGCTTTGTTGTTACTATTCACCATACAACCAACCCCTGCCCTGGCTCGTTCACTCATGGGAACTCCGCTGTAGTATAGCATGTTGCCCTCATGGTCCAGAACGCCCTGTCCCTTTTTCTTTGTTTCTGTAAGTGCCAGGACTGTCAATTCTGCTCTTTTCATCTCCTCCATTAGTTCATGTTCTTTTCCGTTTATACTTCGTACATTCCATGTTCCGTAAATCGTGGTCTAAATTTCTCGCCTGTTCGTCGCCGTTGATACCAGACCGGTTTTCTCTATATTTTGACTTGTAATCGTTTTTTAAGACAAACAGGTGATTTGCCAATTGTGCCTTTGCATGGTGGAGAGGCTGCCTCCTTACAGCCTCCATGCCTGCCCACCCGTTTTTGTCCACGGCTGCTTATTTATTCGCAGCTAACTTCCAAATTAGGAGGCCTTTCAGCAATCCGCAACCCTGCTGACGCGCCTGATAGGAGGTAGGTTCCTCCCCCAGGTACTTAATAACATAGGTATATAAAATATATGAATGGGTACAATGGAACTCAATACTATGTACGTCTGATGTGTGTACACTATCCATCGTTGTTGGCTTTCGTGCATCGAACTTACGACGACGAGGCATTTGCTACTTCTACGATAATCCGCTCTCTGGTATTGACGATTGACTCTCTTAGTTTAATCAACAGAACGTTTCGATCTGATTCTGGTAGACTTGTCACCTCACTCACCCTTTGTCTGTGTCAATGGTTCGTCCAGTCTAACCATTTTTCAGAAAGCAGCGCTGGTAGACGGCCGAGAATTTGATGGTCTGTTGTCTAAGCCAATATAATGTCAAGTCCTCCAGACACTCAACGGCTCTATTTTATTTTTATTTTTATTCTCTACAGTCAGATTCTTGAGGTGGGTATCAATTGTGAGTTGACTGTTGAATGCTTAACGGTTCAGACGCCAGGGAAGTCATCGCCGCGCAGCGGCGGTGCACAGGAAGATTTAATCCATGCTCCAAGCTCGACCTGCCCCTTTGATAGCAGCGACGTTCTCACTCATCACTGGTTCATCTCAACCACATTAGCCTAGTCCTCAGATACAGTCATTTTGTTGAAGTTGCGGATCATTCACATGCGTCATTACGTAGGCAATGAGGCATTTTGCTAATCAAAGAAATTAACTTTGTTTTAATTAGACAGTCGGATTTCTCTGGTCTGTTCAAGTTCTGAGCTAGCTGTCGAAAGGCCCAAAGTAGTCGCGTCTAGGGAGGGCCATAACTGGAGCGATTCACAGGAAGGTTGAACTCAGCTAGAATCGAATAATTCGGAACAATATGCCACACATGGCGCTGTTTCTCACATTTCTCTGGCTGTTATAATATGCCACACATGACGTTGTTCCTCACATTTATCCGGCTGTCACAATATGCCACACATGGCGCTGTTCCTCCCATTTCTCCGGCTGTCACAATATGCCACACATCGCGTTGTTACCCACATCATATGTTCGATTTATTCGCTTCTCACTCTAGTGGGCTCATCCACTTTTCGCCATCATTTCGTTTCACCTCGGACCTTCCGGTCCTGTGCCTTGTTCAGGTACATGTCAGACACTACTACCGACGAATTAGTACGAATATACTTTTTAGAAAGTCAATTTTTTTGCTGAAAAGATTAGAAAAGCTAACGGGATGTCATTAACATGTCATTCATGGACGTCTCGCTTAGCGACGATAAAGTCGATAACAACAATAAAGGAACTATTGATGATGTTCAAGTGATTGACAATGATGATAATGATTTACGTCTACCACAAATTGTACTCATATATTATTGCTATGCATGAGGAATTGAAGCGATGGATTGGAAACTGATATTTAAATTGATTTTAATGATCAAAATAAATAATCAATACACATTATCGTTTCCAGAAAGGGTGCAAATGAAATCTGTCTGAATTTCTTCCTCCTTATCTTCAGTTTCTGAAATGAGCTCATAATTCTAGCTCACTTAGACACCAGCTTGAGACGGGCATGCAATCTGATCGGCGACACACACACAACTCAATTTCCCTGATTGACTCTGGAATATCCAGAAACTCCGGCAACGCTAAGTTAAAACCGGTTTCGATTTATTTTCTTTCCCAAATTTCGGACATATTTCATATCCAGTTGATAAAAGTACAATATAATGATTACATCTTCAGTCTGATAAAAGTACAATATAATGATTACATCTTCAGTCTGATAAAAGTACAATATAATGATTACATCTTCAGTCTGATTAAAGTACAATATAATGATTACATCTTCAGTCTGATAAGAAGCTACTATAACTTGTCTTCTTGATTTCATTTGTATCGTATTGTCCCCGTCTTTTACTATCTTTTTATTTTTTTATATCTATTTTCTTCTTATTTATCTCTACCTGTCAATGAATCCGTGTTGATTTCAGTGACTGGACATACTTTGTCATTTACAACTTTACCAATATAATGTTCCTCAAGATTAGTTATTCTTCTTCATTGTATATGTAAAACGTTAGGGGTCATGTCTGGCTCTACGTCCATCATCTATATCGTGTGCTACTGTTTTTACTTATTCACACCACTTCTACCCTGGGGTCTAAAGGTTAGTCAGAGACAATGCCACAATATCGTATCATTTGACTTCTACTCTGGGGTGTAAAGTTTAGTCAGAGACAAGGTTACAATATCGTATCAGCTGATGTCTACCCTGTTGTCTAAAGGCTAGTCAGAGACAAGGTCACAATATCGTATAAGCTGATGTCTACCCTGTTTTCTAAAGGCTAGACAGAGACAGGGTCACAATATCGTATCAGCTGACTTCTAACCTGTTGTCTAAAGGTGAGTCAGAAACAAGGTCACAATATCGTATCAGCTGACTTCTACCCTGGGGTCTAAAGGTGTCTAAAGGGTCCCTCGTGTTCTGGTCCCAATCGAGTGCTCAGTCCCTCAGATGTCAGATGCTGTCCTACAAACTGTTTAAAGCTGGAGACCTTGATTAATATTACATCTTCAGATTATTCGTTGTCCATCCCTAAGACGAAGACCATCTCATGAGCACCCTCTTCCCCGATCGAAAATCAGCCATGAACGAGTAAGGAACACTAAATGGAAATAATTTCGACCTATAAAGGTCACCATTTCATGGCTAATACCGCTCCATGTTTGCCAGAGCCATTTCTGGGTTACTGAGGCGGCTGGGGGAGTTTCTGAACGCGGGGCGTGCACTAGGCTCATTATTAGAGGGTCAAGGTCAACAGAGAATTGAAAAGGCCAGTTGTTTATCACGTCACAACCTGGTTACATAGTACGGACATTACGCCGTTCAAGTGACCATGAAATTACCGTACAAGTTCTATACGAGTAGAACTCGATCGTACAGTAATAGTAATTGTCTGATCATCCATATCGTAAAGTCGACCGTGTATTTGCATTCTCTAGGTCCAGTGCCCTGGCGACCCAGTTCTTGCTTGTATTTCATTCACTGAAAATGTCCCAGCGTCACCCCAAGTCTCTAGCATTGGCACGTAACTTAAATATTAAATTGTAACAATTAGTCAAATGCAATATTTTAAACATATAAATGGACATGATCAGCTGAAAAACAATATAAAAATATAACACCGAGTTAAAACGGCAATATGAGGTTAGTGAAGAAAAAACAAAAAAAGTGAAAACAAAAAATGAGAAGGAAGAAGATGAAGAAGATGAAGAAGAAGAATGCGTGTTATGTTCAAGAAAAATGTCTGGTGCTACTTCCTGATCTAGGCTGATCTTGTACTGGTTTCAAAGAGGTGAGACCACAGGGGCTGCCTTCTGAATTATCTCCAGTTGTCTTGACTTATATTTTGCCACTTTTCCAAGGTAGTTAGGGACCAGAGAGTGAGGTTGATGACCAGGTGAAGAAAACATCACATACATATTACATAAGCCGTTCGTTGATTTCTCACCTGTGTCTCATAACTGAAAATGAAGGCACAATGGAACCACCAAACTTGGATGCGGGAGCGGCACTCGGAGTCATTTCAATACATTTGCTGACCATGTCAAATTGTGGAATCCCTTGTATGTGCGACGCCACTTCTGTTTAGGTGTACCAGGGCAGGGAAATCGAGGATCAAAGAACGTCACAAATTGAATGCGACAGTACGTGCTTGCAAATGTCACACTTACGTAACATGAAGATCAAGGTAACAGCAATGAGTAAAAGCGTGCTCCGTCTGGCACGCAATCCTGTCACTTGTTTGCTACATTCTCCCAGAAGCTGGCAGGTAAACAGCGGAAGTGGTTTCTCGACAGCTGGGAGCAGGCATACTCCAGTCATTAATACATGTACAAGATCAGCCTAGATCAGGAAGTAGCACCAGACATTTTTCTTGAACATAACACGCATTCTTCTTCTTGATCTTCTTCATCTTCTTCCTTCTAATTTTTTTGTTTTCACTTTTTTTGTTTTTCTTCTTCTTCTTATTCTTCTTTTTCTTCTTCTTCTTCTTCTTCTTCTTCTTCTTCTTCTTCTTCTTCTTCTTCTTCTTCTTCTTCTTCTTCTTCTTCTTCTTCTTCTCCTGCTGCTGCCTCTTCTTAATATTTTCTTTTTTTTTCTTTTTCTTATTCACCTTCTTCTTCTTGCTCTTCTTCTACTTGTTATATTATTCTTGTTTTCTTCTTATCTGTCCTTCTGTTCAGTTCATTTCATCTCTTAACCAATCAGGTCGTTGGGGCACACTTGAAGACACTCCTACAAACCCACGCCATCTCTCTCTGTCCGATGCCGCCAGTGGTGTCTCACCGGGTCGAAGGTTTGACCACTCAGTGATGTTGTCTTCCCATCTCTGTCTTTACCTTCTTGTTTACCTCCGTTTTCTTCATGTTCCCCCCAAGTTGACGGTTTCTGTGAGGTTCCTCACGACTAACCGGTAATTCAAACGTATTGGTAATTGTAGTTTGGCGCAATTACCAATACAACCACAAAAGTCGCCTCCAACTTTCTAACCACTCTTTCTACAAAACTCTCTACAATGATGCTACTGTCCTTACTAACAGAAAGGTAACACTACCAGCACTATTCTGTACCTAATGAAACGTACCATTATTCTAAATGTGTGGTAGAGAGGTAAGACACTCGCCTCTCCAAGCGATGAAAGGAAACGGCGTGGGTTCGAACCCCGGAGATTTGAAGACACCCCTGGTTTCAAAGAGGTGAGACCACAGGGGCTGCCTTCTGAATTATCTCCAGTTGTCTTGACTTATATTTTGCCACTTTTCCAAGGTAGTTAGGGACCAGAGAGTGAGGTTGATGACCAGCGCAGTATCTTCCTCACTGTAATCTAAACACAGCTCAAGTTACACCACCAAGACAAAAACCGTTTGATCATGTAGCATCATCGCTTGCGATGATCAACTAACTTGAAATGCTTCATAAGTAGCATAGTCAACCAACCAGAAAGCCATGTTGTGTCGGCTTGATACAGATCCACTAAGCTTATATCTGAATTCATTGTTGATGGCATCTAAAAATGTCCTGGGTCTATCTTCATTCCTCAAGGGCACTAACTACACCTTTGCCATTTTGTACTCCGCTGTACTCTCCCCTGACAGGACGACCACTTTCTACTCCGCTGTATTTGTTATTATCTCATAGTTCGGCGTCATTACATTTTGTCCCACTGGAGGTCATATTCTTATCTCGTAGATCGAGGTCATTACATTTTGTCCTACTAGAGGTCATGCATTTCATAGTTCGGCGTCATTACAATTTGTCTCACTAGATTTCATGTTCTAATCTCATAGATCGAGGTGTCTCTATTTTCCACAAAGTATAATGAAAGTATAAAGAAATACTAATACGTTTAAATGCGTAACCAATATCATAATTCTCGAAGCATTTGTCCAAATGGGTATCAGTTAGAGCTCAAACAGGAACCAGACATTGAATAGTCTTAATGTCTTTTGCCAGGCAAAGTAGCAAAGCTAAAACAAAATGTAGTATTTAGTGTCATATGTGTTCAAGACAAAATTCGACATTTAATTATGGAGGATGAAAATGATGACGATTGCAGCAAAACGAGTTGTTGATAGTAGAGAATCGATCGTGTTGATCACAACGGGCAAAATCGATTAAAAAAAAAAAGCAAAGAACGTGGTGCAGTGGCGGCACAATGAAAGATAAGATCAATAACTGCATATCTTCGAACAATTCAATTTGAAATGTTGATACAAAGACAAGAACACCGAGTTGAAATGGTGGGAAGAGACGTGCAGGTTCAGGACCCGGGAGATGAGCATGGGCAGTTCCAGGGGGAAGGCATGGGGAGGTTGAGAACCAGGGTGATGGGTATGATAAGATAATATTAGTGGTTTCAGGTGGGTGGAGGGAGAGGGACATGGCATGGAGAGGGGGCGCTGGTTGGAAGGGGGAGTAGATGGGATGAAAGGGGAGGCAGAGGGGGAGATAGAGGGGGGCATGCTGATTGGAAGGCGGAGTAGATGGGATGAGAGGGGAGGCAGAGGGGGAGATAGAGGGGGGCATGCTGATTGGAAGGCGGAGTAGATGGGATGAGAGGGGAGGCAGAGGGGGAGATAGAGGGGTGCATGCTGGTTGGAAGGCGGAGTAGATGGGATGAGAGGGGAGGCAGAGGGGGAGATAGAGGGGGGCATGCTGGTTGGAAGGCGGAGTAGATGGGTAATGTGATGAGCCGGTTGTAAGAAGAAGAGGCGGGTGGATTGAGATGGGGTCTCCGGGGTTGGGAGGCGAGAGAAGAGATGAGCAGGTTTCTGGGAGGGGGGTGTGAGGTACAGAAGGGGTTCGGGTTAGAGGAAAACCTTTAGTGATTTGTAATTGCTCTTTTTGTATTTCATATTGTACAATTTGATTGACGGGCAGACCATCTGCACGGGCATGCTAATTTAAAATATCAATATAGTAAACAATGAGATACTCAAATATAATGTCACTATCAATGAACAGCTTGATTGATATGTTCGATAGATCTACCTAATTAAAACACACAAAAAGTCACATCCGAAATAAATGTGGCTGCTGAGATAAAATGCAGGGAATATGTTTACATGCATTATTAACTCACATGCTAATTTAAAAATAAATAGGAAATTTCAATACAATTATATGTGATTTATCCAGGAAACCTTGCAAGGAATCTCACAGTGGTGCAGCGACTCAAGCTCCAAGATCAAACTGAACAAGGCCTGCATGATGTGGTGCTCTTTGAATAATTCCATAGTAAAGGCTGAACTCCCGGGCATCACTTTTCATGGACAGGTGTGACAGGTTGAAATACCTCGGAGTGACATTTGATCGCAGTCTTTCCTATAACTGCCATGTTGACCAAATCGTACAAAGATGCAAGAGATGGTTAGGAGCACTCAAGACCATGGCTGCTGCCGACTTGGAACAACGCCTCATGTTCATCCTATTTCGTCAGGTCGTGTTATCTGTCATCGATTACGGACTAGGCATCATCACACTATCAAGAGTACAATGTGTAAGGTTAGACCGCATCCAGAATGAAGGTATGCGTCTGGTTCTGGGCTGCACTAGAGATATCCCGATTGTGATGATGCAGTACATGTTGGGATTGTTATCGGTAACATCCAGATATAAGGTGGCACAAGTCAAGGCCTATATGCGTCTCACCACATACACTCGGCACCCTCTGCACAGTAGTATCTCAGATATCAAGAGATCAAGAATCAAGAGAGGGTCGTCATGGATGGCACAGGCTGAGACAACAATCGGACACGTCCCTCCAGCTGAGACGATAGCCAAAGGGGAAGAATGGGTCCACACTGGTGATAGAATGATAGAGTACCAGAGCGTCATCATAACCTTAGACAAAAAATGCAGAGAACGAAACAACGAGAGTACAGAGCACGAGGTAAATCAGCGGATAACTGAGAACACCCAGGAGAGTGACGCTGTCATATACACCGACGGATCAGTCGTGCGCAGTGGGACATCAGGCTGGGGTTTCTCGGCTAGAGTGAGAGGAGAGGTCGTTGCTGAGCGCAGTAGGGGATACACGTCAACAACATCCAGTATGAGAATGGAGACGGAAGCAGTGACCTCAGCACTGAAATGGATATCTGAGACTTCTATAACAAAGGCAGTCATCGTGACAGACGCGCAAGCCGTACTTCAGAAAGTACAGAAGGGATGGCTTAGGTACGAGTGGATAGCTGCTGTTGAGGCCTCAAACCTCCAGGCGCTGACCTGGATATACTGTCCTGCTCATGCCGGGGTTCAGGGCAATGAAAGAGCTGACCTCTTGACTTAACGGGCTCCCATCATGAGCACATTGGTGATGGACAGAAGTGACATTTTGAAATCAATCAATGACCGCCTGCTAGATGAGGACACCGCAATAGATGAAGCAGCAAATCCACAGACTGCAAAGTTTCGACATTAAACGAGGTTCGAGCGAAGTAGGGCGCATGAGAGGGCAGCGCAGGAGCGTGTACAACCAGCGAGCTACAGGGACCATCAGCATTTGATGAGAGAGACTGAGCACCTATGGATATTCTTAAAACAGAAACAGAAACAGATGTGATGTTAGACGAAATGTGCACATTTAAACTTCTTTCGTATATCTTCGTCTCTAATTTGTTTCATATTAAAGCTCGATTTTCATTTTTGGGACAGAGGATACCCGTTGTGAGATAGAAATTACAACTAGGATCGAAGTACCAAAAATTCAAAACGGCATTCCATGAGAAACAAAGCCTTAAACAACAAATAACATCAATATTGAGCTTCGGCACATATCTGGCCTGAAGGATCGTATCACTCTAAAACATAGACAAAAATGATGACAAGAAATTATAAGCTTTTAAGATATGTTGCTAACGCAGGATGATCAGGATGAGGTAAACAGAAAAAAAGTCAAACAAACAAGTGCTTAAAGATATAAGGAAACATAGACAACTAATGACGTGTATACCGTCTCCGTAGATTGTCTAGGCTTAGTCATAACATGAGAGTGTCGCAATTGAAAATACTAGAAGGCAAGTGTCAGAAAACAAGAAGATGACTATTAAGAAACAAGGATATCGCACAGGCTTGCAAGAATATTGGGGTGCAGACTTATACTGAGCCGAAGAGATCTGCTGGGAACAAGAGTACAGTGGCGTGACATGATCAGAATCTTTCCAGACCAGTCTCCGGTCGGACTAACAGAGTACAGTGGCGTGACATGATCAGAACCTTTCACGACCAGTCTCCGGTCGGACTAACGGAGTACAGTGGCGTGACATGATCAGAATCTTTCCAGACCAGTCTCCGGTCGGACTAACGGAATACAGTGGCGTGACATGATCAGAATCTTTCAAGATCAGTCTCCGGTCGGACTAACGGAGTACAGTGGCGTGATATGATCAGAACCTTTCAAGACCAGTCTCCGATCGGGCTAACGGAGTACAGTGGCGTGACATGATCAGAACCTTTCAAGACCAGTCTCCGGTCGGACTAACGGAGTACAGTGGCGTGACATGATCAGAACCTTTCAAGACCAGTCTCCGATCGGGCTAACGGAGTACAGTGGCGTGACATGATCAGAACCTTTCAAGACCAGTCTCCGATCGGACTAACGGAGTACAGTGGCGTGACATGATCAGAACCTTTCAAGACCAGTCTCCGGTCGGACTAACGGAGTACAGTGGCGTGACATGATCAGAACCTTTCAAGACCAGTCTCCGATCGGACTAACGGAGTACAGTGGCGTGACATGATCAGAACCTTTCAAGACCAGTCTCCGGTCGGACTAACGGAGTACAGTGGCGTGACATGATCAGAATCTTTCCAGACCAGTCTCCGGTCGGACTAACGGAATACAGTGGCGTGACATGATCAGAATCTTTCAAGACCAGTCTCCGGTCGGACTAACAGAGCACAGTGGCGTGATATGATCAGAAGCTTTCAAAAGCAGTCTCCGGACTGGCTAACATGTTGATGATGGGGATGATGATGATGAACAATCGATTATTATGTATTTCTTGTCTAATAAATGACAGATTTCTGAACTCACCATTTTCAATAATTACATTAGAGTAAATCTATACAAACTATGTTTTCAAACGTGTAATTTAAAAAAAACTGTATTTGAAGAATATTACTAACAAATATAGAAAATATAACTTTTAATAGCTTATATTATAAGAATTAATAATTCTTTTGCCCGACTTGCGAAAAACTAAACCACGGTATGTTCTAGTGGCGTTAAATTTTGCACAAATCATTCTGTCTGGAATTCCCAGGTCAACTCGGCCATTTTCAGTTCTCTGTGACCGTTCGTTCTCGAGTTATTTAACCCATTAGGTGTCATTTTAAGTTTTTGGAAACTGAAAACTGCGCATCTTAAGTCTTCTGGTAATTTACAAGTGAACATGCTATGTCGCCGCGCGGGATGGACATCCTTCTCGTCTGTTAACACGGTCCTGGACGGTTGCCATGAGCATGACCCTCTCTCCCGCGGCCCCCCCAATCCTTTTCAATTCCACCGTACTCACCGCGAAGTGCTAGGGTGTTGAGACGTGCACACCTAACAAAATCACTAGAGAACAAATTAAGAGTGACCCAGGCTCCCTTGAGAAACGCTTTGTCGGAATCACTCTCTGGAACGAACGTATACAAGGTCTCCACAACTCTGACGATTATCCATGTGGAAGGTTGTGGTAATCTGTGCAGACAAGGCAAAACATAGATGGACAGGTCACATGTTGCGACGATACGATGGCCGATGGAGTACAGCGACAGCAGTCTGTTTCCCACGAGGTAAGAAGAGACCGTGGAAAAGAACTCCCATGCGTTGGTCAGACTCCCTTGCTGTACGCTGCCACATCCGAGATGCTTCTAGAGGAGCACTCACTATACACTAGACTTCCGTAGAACAGGGCAGGGAGCACTGGAGGCGAAGTTGGGACCAAAGCTACGTTGAGGAACTAGTCATCACGATCACGTGCTATGTTCTACTTGCTGTGTTTCTGCACGTTCCCGAGTCTATGTCACCAGAATAGGACAATATAATAATTTGATCTCAATGATAAACTGGAATAAAGGTGTTCTAACGGTGTGCTTACTCGTACTGCATTCTGGGGTGTCATCTATTTTTGTGCTGAATGCTTCCATTATTGTTCATGCATGAAGAGAACATCTGCATCCCATGAGTCAGATAGCTGGTTATTGGATCCCATGAGTCAGATAGCTGGTTATTGGATCCCATGAGTCAGATAGCTGGTTATTGGATCCCGTTAGATAGGAGGCTGGTATCGAATCAAATGAGACAGGAAACTGGTATCGACTCCCATGAATCAGGAAGCTGATTTCGAATCCCATTAGTCAGGAAGCTGGTATCGAACCCCATTATTCAGCTGGTAAGGAATCCCATAAGTCAGGAAGCTTGTATCGACTCCCAGGATTCACGAATCTGGTATCGAATCCCTGACCTAGTGTCATTATCAGTTGAACAATCAATAGATGTGTGCAATAATGGACTCAGTCCCAGGCTCTATCGTTTCCATGGGACAAACATTAGCTTTTAAGTAGAAAGTCCACCAAATATCAACCTTAGAATTTTTCAACATACAATTCAACTTTGACCATTCAATGTGCTGTAACTCGCACGAAGTAAATGATGTTCACAAATATTTGGCGAAGGTGATCGTTTCTTAAAACTTCACATTGTTGTTGTTGTTATTGTTGTTGTTATTGTTGTTAGTGCTATTATTGTTGTTGAATGTCCACAATTAATAGATTTACTCTTTTGTTTACCCTGAAATGGACGTTAAGTGAAGGAGGGGGTGAGGGGGCGGGGGTGGGGGTGGAGGATAGTTTGTTGTAGCTTTCCTCACATTCCGCGCGTGCTGATGAAGGGTGGACCAGGGTCATTAATGCGGTTGTGCTGTGTATGGCTTCACCTATGAGTCACTCCTTACTACGAGGATCATTTCAATCCCTCATCTCGTTAGTCAGGCTGCTATGAAAACAGACCGTTTCCAGAGAGAACTACTGGGAAGTCGAGGATGCTTTGCCTGACCCTGACTAACATGTCCGATCAGTATGTTTTGCCTGACCAGATGTTAGTCTTCCTTGCCCAAACTGCACATTAGCCACACCAGTTTATTTCTGTTGCACAGGGAAGCTAAATCTGCAACTATATTAAAAAGCAAAAGCAGACACGTATATAATGTTTGTCAAATAGAAACATATATCTAACAACATGCCCGGTCTGATCTGTATTCCTTCCTCTCGCTTCGGAAAAATAATGTATAAATATGTTCACCACCTTGCAAGACAGAAGCTGATAATAGGAAAAATAACATCCATTTACATGTGGCTCTGCGTTCATAGATAACAAAAAGCACATTATTCTTAGAAGCAACTTATTATAGAAATTCAGGCAGCAATGAGAAACGAAATATATTGTAGTAAATCCCAAGATGGGCTGATGATGTGTACTGGTTCGAATATATAGGAAGTAAAAAGTTGCTACCATAATCTCCCAGTTATTTAAATAGTGCGCGAAAAACAATGAAGTATGGATGTGTGTGTATGTGTGTGAGTGTGTGTGTGTGTGCATGCATGTATGTATGTATGTATGAGTGTGTGAGTGTGTGTGTGTGTGTATATGTGTGTGTGGGTGTATATATGTTTGTTTGTATGTATGTTTGTATGTATGTATGTATGTATGTATGTGTGTATATGTGTATGTGTGTGTATGTATGTGTATTAGGATCAGGGAGGTCACAGTCATGGACTTACTTTTCGCAGATAATACGTTGTCACCCACGGTCAGCAGGAACTTCAGAGCTTGATAGATCGCTTCTCAGAGGCATGCTAAGTCTTCGGTCTTACATAAAGTTTCAACAAAACAAATGTGCTGGAGCAGGAAATAGATACCACGTCAGCTCTTAACATTGATAATTATGAACTGTCAGAGTAACAGATCCACGAGGGAGCAGATGAGATTAGGGGCTAGTAAATTATTCTCCTAGAGTCGAAATTAACAAAATAAATAGGATATTTTAGCTCAGCTGGGGAAAGTTCAAACTAAGGTCACAAACAGCGAGTCGTCATTGACAAAGCAGGGTTTGGAATAGCAACACGAGAGAGTGAAAAATATTTAGTGGTAGTTGGAGACTGTTGTCAAAGAGAAGGGTGGAGGTTTAGTCTAATCCATTTCCTGCATTAACCAGTGTTACAGAGATGAAGATAGTGCTAGCAAAGATCACCATATTTAACGGTACAATTGACAGTTCTGTTCAGTTGCCATCTCCGCATCGAAGGTCGGCTGCAACGGATCTCCAGTGTACTCTACCTCTTGCCGCAATTGTGCAATCTGAGAGACTATTTCAAGTTCATCTCCTGATGTTATCCACCCACTTAAAGCATTGTCTGCCACTTGAACGACTGCCCTCTACCCTACCCTCCAATATGGTCTTCAACAAGGAGGTATATCTTGTTATATGACCACAATAACGTAACTGTATAACTCTGATTACGGTCATTAATTCTCTTTTCACCCCGAACTTTTACAATACCTCCAAATTTGTTTTCTTTTCTTTCCAAGAAATGCGACCCAATCTTCTAAATACCCACAGTTCGAAGACTTCAATACTCTTTTCCAACTTGTTATTCACTGTCCATGTTTCTGAGCCATAAAGTAGTGACGAGTATACAAAACACCAGACAATTCTCATTTTCAAATTCCAATTTACCTGTTTGGAAGTCAGTTTGTGTCGCATGTTGTCGAATACCATCTTGGCCATACCTATTCTCTTTCTGATTTCTTTTTCACATCTGCCTTCTTACGTAATTATATGACCTAGATAGGAGAAACTCTGTACCTTATCAAGTAGTTGATCTTTTATTTGTATCTGCATACATGGTTTATTGTCACTTTTCCCAGTTTTCATAGTTATTGTTTTATTTATGTTTATGTATAATTCAAACGTTTGACTTATTGTGTATATTGTTGTCAGAAGCTTCTGTAATTATTGCTCACTATTAGCCATCAAAACAGCGTTATCCGCACATCTTAGATTGTTCATTGCCAGTCCTCTAATTAACACTGATAGATTAACATGGTGACATGTAGTCAGGGCAGTCAAGGGAGAGGAACTTGATAAAGGTTTACGGCTGACCGATCAACGGGGAAGGGATAGTGGTCCCACGTGACCACCGCCATTTTGTTTGAGGTGGCACTAAAAATCAAATAAAACACAGAGGCAAAACAGATCTTGTAAAGAAGGCTATCACACTGTGCTCCAGGGGACCCGTGAACGTGTGCCTATTGGAGTCAATGGGGCCCTTATATGATAAGCGAGACGAAAAAGCAATCTGATCACATGTAGTGGGAAGGTTTGCCTGTACGTTAAAGGGTCTGGCGAACCTTGGGATACAATCCTAAAAGTATTGTGTCTAAAAGTGTCTGGCGAACCTTGGGATACAATCCTAACAAAATTGTGTCTAAAAGTGTCTGGTGAACCTTGGGATACAATCCTAAAAGTATTGTGTCTAAAAGTGTCTGGTAAACCTTGGGATACAATCCTAACAGTATTGTGTCTAAAAGTGTCTGGTGAACCTTGGGATACAATCCTAAAAGTATTGTGTCTAAAAGTGTCTGATGAACCTTGGGATACAATCTTAACAGTATCGTTTCTAAAAGTGTCTGGTGAACCTTGGGATACAATCCTAAAAGCGTTACTGCAGTCATCATGACTGAAAGGGACTACTGTGCCGTGTAATGATGATGATATTGAAAAGCTGCTGTGAGATGGATACCTACATTCAGATGGTTACAGTAAGTTCGAACTCTATAGGCTAATGTCTTGGAGAAAGAAAATTGAGGGTCATGAGACAGGACAAGTGTCGGATGAAAAGACCAGAAATGTTTTCTCCATATCTTCTGTCTTATAACAAATAATACATTCAACTTATCTCCCTACCGTTGATACTATAAATTATTCACGTATGTTGTCAACTCTTGTCTTCTTTTCTCTATCTCTCTCTCTCTGTCTCTCGCTCTGTCTCTCGCTCTGTCTCTCGCTCTGTCTCTCGCTCTGTCTCAATCTGTCTCTCTGTATGTCTCTCTCTCTGGTAATTAATAGGAGTGTGTGCAGTACGTACGCGAGCAACGTCCATAGATCTGATCGCATACGAGAGATCTCAGCATTATTGAAAAGACAGGCATAGACTGACTTCCTACAGTTTCAATCAATCAATCAATCAATCAAACATTTAGAACGTGTAAGCTTCCTGCCAATACACGTCAAGTCCTCCTGTTGTGAGCCAACCGTTCTCATTGTGTTTACGACACCAATACACGTCAAGTCCTCCTGTTGTGATCCAACCGTTCTAATTGTGTTTACGCCACCAATACACGTCAAGTCCTCCTGTTGTGATCCAACCGTTCTAATTGTGTTTACGCCACCAATGCACGTCAAGTCCTCCTGTTGTGAGCCAACCGTTCTAATTGTGTTTACGCCACCAATACACGTCAAGTCCTCCTGTTGTGAGCCAACCGTTCTCATTGTGTTTACGCCACCAATGCACGTCAAGTCCTCCTGTTGTGAGCCAACCGTTCTAATTGTGTTTACGCCACCAATACACGTCAAGTCCTCCTGTTGTGAGCCAACCGTTCTCATTGTGTTTACGCCACCAATACATGTCAAGTCCTCCTGTTGTGATCCAACCGTTCTAATTGTGTTTACGCCACCAATACACGTCAAGTCCTCCTGTTGTGATCCAACCGTTCTAATTGTGTTTACGCCACCAATGCACGTCAAGTCCTCCTCTTGTGAGCCAACCGTTCTAATTGTGTTTACGCCACCAATACACGTCAAGTCCTCCTGTTGTGATACAACCGTTCTAATTGTGTTTACGCCACAAATGCACGTCAAGTCCTCCTGTTGTGAGCCAACCGTTCTAATTGTGTTTACGCCACCAATGCACGTCAAGTCCTCCTGTTGTGAGCCAACCGTTCTAATTGTGTTTACGCCACCAATGCACGTCAAGTCCTCCTGTTGTGAGCCAACCGTTCTAATTGTGTTTACGCCACCAATGCACGTCAAGTCCTCCTGTTGTGAGCCAACCGTTCTAATTGTGTTTACGCCACCAATGCACGTCAAGTCCTCCTGTTGTGAGCCAACCGTTCAAATTGTGTTTACGCCACCAATGCACGTCAAGTCCTCCTGTTGTGATACAACCGTTCTAATTGTGTTTACGCCACCAATGCACGTCAAGTCCTCCTGTTGTGAGCCAACCGTTCTAATTGTGTTTACGCCACCAATGCACGTCAAGTCCTCCTGTTGTGAGCCAACCGTTCTAATTGTGTTTACGCCACCAATGCACGTCAAGTCCTCCTGTTGTGAGCCAACCGTTCAAATTGTGTTTACGCCACCAATGCACGTCAAGTCCTCCTGTTGTGATACAACCGTTCTAATTGTGTTTACGCCACCAATGCACGTCAAGTCCTCCTGTTGTGATACAACCGTTCTAATTGTGTTTACGCCACCCCTTGCGGCATTCTGAACATCACGTCATTAGCCCCTATAACAGAGACACTCCCTCTGTTTTTGATGGTGGTTTAATATACTTATTAGTTAATTGTCCATTTTTGGTGAAGGTTTTCTTGCTTCACATTTGAGCATGATGAGATAGCCAACCCCATACTAATTCCCCCCTCCTTCCCACCTAGTCGCCTCCTACAACACGTCTGGCAGGTTACAGTGTCACTATTCTGTGACGCTAACACTGGGGAGTCTCTACAGTTTGAGGACATTTATTGACGGTCTATGCCGCAGCTTCCGTGAAAAAGTTTTAGTTTTCTAATTAAAGCTCGTTTCGTTTTGACAAGACTGTAATACTACCCACACGCCTCGAGGCCTTACTAATCAGTTTTCTCAAATTCAGAACTTTTATACTTGTTGCTAACATCTGCGAGCTCTGTTCTGTTACTTTATGACATTCCGTTTTAGAATCACGTTTCTGGCAGCTGACCTGCAGCAATGCTTCAGGTAATGATGTCGCTTTCTCCCTGCAAAAAGAAAAATAAGTGCGGCAACACAAACTATTTGGAATGTTCAAATGTAGGTAGGTTCACAAATTCTGCTGTACTATTTTTTTATGCATTTCTGCGTATTCTGAAATCTAGCAAGAGTTTACTTATGCTTTGCTCACAATCATTTTGTTATTCGCACCAGCATTGCGATTTAGTTTATTTTGGAATGGTAACCAAAAATAAAAGAACATTGTAAGCCTCTCACGGAAAACATTGTCAGTTTTCTTACAGTGAAAAAAAAGAGCATTGTCCATAGAACCGTCTTGCACCTGGGTGCCAACATTTGTATTCAGTCCATTTGATTATGAAGTGCCGACAAGAGAGCATGAACACCTTAGCTACTGCGGCTGCTCCGGCATGCCACAGCGGTGTGGACTAGAAGAAGGGGTCCATGAAAACAACCGAATCAGAGACATGCCCGGTCTCACCACGACGGGATTCGCTCCTGGAACGTTGGAATTATGAACCAAGCTCACCAACGCTAGGCCACAGAATCTCCGAGAATAACATCAATCAATACAGCGATTGATGGCTGTTGGGTTCTGTCGGCGCGAATGATTATATGGTATGTATGGCTGGCCCAGTTGTATACTTGTGACAGGTTGAGTAAGTGTTGGGATGGTGTGACAGGTTGGGTGAGTGTTGGGATGGTGTGACAGGTTGGGTGAGTGTTGGGATGGTGTGACAGGTTGGGGTGGTGTGACAGATTGGGTGAGTGTTGGAATGGTGTGACAGATTGGGTGAGTGTTGGAATGGTGTGACAGATTGGGTGAGTGTTGGAATGGTGTGACAGGTTGGGTAAGTATTGGTATGGTGTTACAGGTTAGGATGGTGTGACAGGTTGGGTGAGTGTTGGGATGGTGTGACAAGTTGGGTAAGTATTGGTATGGTGTTACAGGTTAGGATGGTGTGACAGGTTGGGTGAGTGTTGGGATGGTGTGACAGGTTGGGTGAGTGTTGGGATGGTGTGACAGGTTGGGTGAGTGTTGGGATGGTGTGACAGGTTGGGGTGGTGTGACAGATTGGGTGAGTGTTGGAATGGTGTGACAGATTGGGTGAGTGTTGGAATGGTGTGACAGATTGGGTGAGTGTTGGAATGGTGTGACAGGTTGGGTAAGTATTGGTATGGTGTTACAGGTTAGGATGGTGTGACAGGTTGGGTGAGTGTTGGGATGGTGTGACAAGTTGGGTAAGTATTGGTATGGTGTTACAGGTTAGGATGGTGTGACAGGTTGGGTGAGTGTTGGGATGGTGTGACAGGTTGGGGTGGTGTGACAGATTGGGTGAGTGTTGGGATGGTGTTACAGGTTAGGATGGTGTGACAGGTTGGGTGAGTGTTGGGATGGTGTGACAGGTTGGGATGGTGTGACAGGTCGGGTGAGTGTTGGGATGGTGTGACAGGTTGGGGTGGTGTGACAGATTGGGTGAGTGTTGGGATGGTGTGACAGGTTGGGTAAGTATTGGTATGGTGTTACAGGTTAGGATGGTGTGACAGGTTGGGTGAGTGTTGGGATGGTGTGACAGGTTGGGTAAGTATTGGTATGGTGTTACAGGTTAGGATGGTGTGACAGGTTGGGTGAGTGTTGGGATGGTGTGACAGGTTGGGGTGGTGTGACAGATTGGGTGAGTGTTGGGATGGTGTGACAGGTTGGGGTGGTGTGACAGGTTGGGTGAGTGTTGGGATGGTGTGACAGGTTGGGTAAGTATTGGTATGGTGTTACAGGTTAGGATGGTGTGACAGGTTGGGTGAGTGTTGGGATGGTGTGACAGGTTGGGTGAGTGTTTGGATGGTGTGACAATTTGGGTCAGTGTTGGGATGGTATGACAGGTTGGTTGAGTGTTGGGATGGTGTGACAGATTGGGTGAGTGTTGGGATGGTGTGACAGTTTGGGGTGGTGTGACAGGTTGGGTGAGTGTTGGGATGGTGTGACATGTTGGGTGAGTGTTTGGATGGTGTGACAATTTGGGTCAGTGTTGGGATGGTATGACAGGTTGGTTGAGTGTTGGGATGGTGTGACAAGTTGGTTGAGTGTTGGGATGGTGTGACAATTTGGGTCAGTGTTGGGATGGTATGACAGGTTGGTTGAGTGTTTGGATGGTGTGACAAGTTGGTTGAGTGTTGGGATGGTGTGACAAGTTGGGTGAGTGTTGGAATGGTGTGACAGGTTGGGTGAGTGTTGGAATGGTGTGACAGGTTGGATGAGTGTTGGGATGGTGTGACAAGTTGGTTGAGTGTTGGGATGGTGTGACAAGTTGGGTGAGTGTTGGAATGGTGTGACAAGTTGGTTGAGTGTTGGGATGGTGTGACAAGTTGGGTGAGTGTTGGAATGGTGTGACAAGTTGGGTGAGTGTTGGAATGGTGTGACAGGTTGGGTGAGTGTTGGAATGGTGTGACAGGTTGGGTGAGTGTTGGAATGGTGTGACAGGTTGGGTGCGTGACGAGAAAGACATCTTATTGTGTTCTGTATTTGCAGGATATTTCTAATTCATTCTAGTGCTCTTCATGTTGATATTCATGTTGTATGTCTGCAGCGTTGTTCTTGAACGTGTCGCCCAGCTGTTGGCAGTTAGCCGACATAAACTGTCAGATAGAGAGACCTGCACAAGATACTTATACTTGCTTGTCAGAAACTGATTGCTTACTTGCTTAGACGCTGTTCTTCTACTATAGAACTTAGCCATTCTTCTTCTACTGTAGAACTTACATATTGATGTTCTACTGTAGAACTTACTTATTGTCCTTCTACTGTAGAACTTACTTATTGTCCTTCTACTGTAGAACTTACTTATTGTCCTTCTACTGTAGAACTTACTTATTGTCCTTCTACTGTAGAACTTACTTATTGTCCTTCTACTGTAGAACTTACTTATTGTCCTTCTACTGTAGAACTTACTTATTGTTCTTCTACTGTAGAACTTACTTATTGTCCTTCTACTGTAGAACTTACTTATTGTCCTTCTACTGTAGAACTTACTTATTGTCCTTCTACTGTAGAACTTACTTATTGTCCTTCTACTGTAGAACTTACTTATTGTTCTTCTACTGTAGAACTTACTTATTGTCCTTCTACT
Source organism: Ariolimax columbianus (assembly GCA_036924085.1). Classification (NCBI taxonomy): domain Eukaryota; kingdom Metazoa; phylum Mollusca; class Gastropoda; order Stylommatophora; family Arionidae; genus Ariolimax; species Ariolimax columbianus. The sequence continues at coordinate 139,210,011 of JAVGWX010000003.1, forward strand.
GTAGAACTTACTTATTGTTCTTCTACTGTAGAACTTACTTATTGTTCTTCTACTCTAGTACTTTGCCATTGTTCTTCTACTGTAGAACTTACTTATTGTTCTTGTGCTAAAGAATTTATTCCCATTGGATGGCCGAAGATGCACTACAGTAAAGGAGCTGAAGCAACCAGCAGTGACTGTTACAGCAGGGCGTTCGAATCAGGGCTTGCCAAAACCATATTCCTTCTCCAGGTGACGGCCCTGAAAGCAGGCTGCACTAGTGTAGTCTGGCTAAGAGAGAACCACAGTGAAAAGCTAACCCGGTACACCAAAATAGTCAGCTTAAACCGGATGTGTTGGGCCGAAAGGTCCAGATATCGCAGCCTCGCTGTAAACGACGACACATTGCCACAACGACCTCTTCGTAACGAACGTCGATGAAGAAGAGGTGCTGCCAATGAATGTCGGTCGTCGAGATGGTCCTGATCCGCAGATTTTTGTCTGTCCCCGTTGATTTCGCTAGTCAATCTCCTTCAACGGAAACATTCCTTGTCACAAACTCTCATGTGCTGATAGTATTTGTAAAAGTGTTTACAGGGAGTCTATGCTACTATCATCGTAGAAAAAAGTGCTGTGCTAACATTGGTCTTTGGTAAATTAAAAAAAACCGTTTTAGAAACTTATATAGACATATTGACCAAGAAATCTCACGGGCAACCAATGCAGCACAACGGTCTGTCATAAGCCCACGAAAAAAAAAGGTTACGTTAGGAATACAAAATGTAGAGCTTTCCCATTAAGATCTGCACAAAGAGTTCTTTTAGGGAGACATTGTAATAGACAAATTCCATAAACACGTAAACAATGAGTTACTTAGAGAGATATTGTTAAACGGAGCCAAGACATACATATCTAAACACAAATATACATTACGGAGATATGTAATTCAGAACCACAACGTAAACATGGGAACAAAGACAGTCGTCGTTCTGAAACAGCAGGTGTGTACAAAAAAGGTTTGATACGATGTCCACAATTATGAATCGTAAAACTAAGAAGAATGAGTAGGAAAAGTTATTGATTTCCACAAGAATATTTAGCCTGCAGGATGCTAGAGAAGATGAGAGACACCAGTCCCCAAAATAGCGCCAGCGTAATTGCATGTAATATTATTCCTCATCTGCGCGTTTGCTGGTACAGAAAATCATCTTTCCCCACAACTTAATGTCGCTAGTTTTTTCTATCAATGAGTTTTTCTTACTTTCTTTTTTCTCATCATCATGATGTTAATCTGTCCTTTGTTTCATGTCGTCTAACCATGTGAGGTGATTCATGGGAACGTCCATTAAATGTGCCCTTTTTCTATGTAAAAGTTGTTTCGTAGGGACACATATGGCGTTACTCGTGTCAGCGTTAGATTCCTAAGCTTTGTTACGTTATATGTGTATGTATGAATATACGTACGCATGTATGTATGTGTGTATGTATGTATGTAAATACGTACGCATGTGTGTATGTATGTATGTATGTATGTATGTATGTATGTATGTATGTATGTATGTATGTATGTATGTATGTATGTATGTATGTATTTATGTATGTATGTATGTATTATGTATGTGTGTATATATGTATGTATGTATGTATGTATGTATGTATGTATGTATGTATGTATGTAGGTATGTATGAATGTTTTTATGTATGTATGTATGTATGTATGTAGGTATGTATGTATGTATATACGTACGCATGTGTGTATGTGTATGTATGTATGCATGTATGTATGTGTGTATGTGTGTATGTATGTGTGTGTGTTAGTGTGTGTGTGTGTGTGTGTTTATGTGGATTTGTGCTGTATGTTTGTGTATGTGTTAGTGTGTATGTGTGTGTGTGTTTATGTGGATTTGTGGTGTATGTTTGTGTGTAAATAAGCCTCAGTCTCACAGCTAGAGAAGACAATGCCACAAGGAACTGGTCACTCTCTCAGTTCTTATCTAACAAAAAGCTGAGATTTGGTACGTAGATCACCGACGGCAGCGTCCACTATTACGATTACATTATTTGAATAACTAAAGAAACTCGCTAGACCTTATAGAGAGAGTGAGGGAAACAGAGGGGGAAAATGAGAAAAAGAGTGGGTCATGAGAGAGAGAGAGAGAGAGAGAGAGAGAGAGAGAGAGAGAGAGAGAGCTAGAAGAATATAATTGGGAGAAAAATATAAACTATTTGCAAAAAGAGAAACGAAACTTGTTTTACCTAGACATCAATCCCGCTTCTATTATCACAAGATTATTTGACTCATTGTTGATTTGCTCTCCCAGAATGCATCATGACACATTGTTGGGAACATAGACTCGGTCGTAGAGACAACATCTAGAGTTAAAGCAACATTTCTGATAAAAGCATAGCAAATAACTATAAACAATCATCTCACTTGGTGTTTACGAGACACAAATGGGAAATAAACGTGTACTTTTCATTTCGAGATGAAGAATACTGGGAAGTTTATGGCCACCCTCGCACATGGAACCTGGCCAGGGTTGCAGTAACGTGCCGGTGTTTACTGTTATGACAGGCCGTGAATACTCACATCGGCTACGACACTGCGGTCGTAATTTGCATTTCTTCAAAACGGAAGAGATGTCTGGAATAACAACAGTGGTGTTTACGTCTTGATGGTGGCGCCATCTGAGAGAAATGGAAAACAACATCAACTATAAGGTTACTGCAGACCTGGATGTGTCTGGTACGTAATCGGTAGGTGTGTCGCCTGCGCTAGTAGTGAGTAATACTTGTGCAGCTATAGCAACACCCAATAGAGGCAGTACAAAACAATCAGGAAAATGATAAGCGTTTGGTTATGCGTCACGGTTAAATAGGCTACCAAACAATATACTGACAAGAACAGTTTCAGGCAACATGAACGAGAGTAAGACCTAGAGTAAAATGGACATAACTATTTTCAGAAATGGACTGGCCAACCTCGAAAGAGACAGCAGCCTTGCAATGGACGTACATCTGTACAAATTGGCAATTCAAGATACAATGAGATGTTTTATCCCAAACGCCTGCATGGGTTGTGGGACAGAAACGAATAGTAGAAACGTCATGTGAAGACATTTCAATTCAAAATGCACAAATACTTCTTGACAGTTCAATTGATGTAAACAGCTGCAGTGTAATAATGCAAGGTGTGAACATTCACTCTCACGATACAATAGAATAACTGAATACAGGTGAAATGTTTTGACATTCCGACATGCATTCATAAACCTGCTTTACTGAAGCTGTATCAGAACAGTCCCAACACATGTGAAGCTGTCCCATCACGGATGAAGCTGTTTTTAAACTGTCCCATCACGGATGAAGATGTGTTTAAACTGTCCCATCACGGACGAAGCTGTATTTAAACTGTCCCATCACGGATGAAGCTGTCAGAACAGTCCCAACACATGCGATCTCTTCATCAACATCTGTACATAACCATTCTAGATTAGCTGTCCGTCACAAGCGAAGATGCGATATCTGTTACAGACTCACTCTATCACCACTAAACTTTCTTCCTTACTACTATCATTCCTTAACTCACAACTCTAATTAAAATACTAACAATTATTTTAACAAAAGCAAAAACAAATGGATGTTTATTTAATAAACAGCATACACATTATAATAATAGTACTAGGCATGTGAATCTTTTTGCAATTAACACAGGTATTTCTCTTGCATTAAAATAACCATATCGTCTATCAAATGATTAATTCTAGCAAATGTTCCATTCATAGTCTATATCCATATCAGTTGATACCATTCTATCTAGCTAATTTGTTCTCGGTCCTATCTTTCTGTCTTCGCTCGTCTGGTGGCCCTATGTCCTACCTCTCAGGTAGGTGTCTTCTGAGGCTCTTATCTCATCTTAAAGTCAGGTAGATGTTTACAGTCATTAGATCTGCTGTTTCCTGTTCTTCGTCGTCTAGTCAGGATCTCGATGGCTGCAGCGATTCTTACACTCAAGTGTAACGCTCTCGTAGACCGGGGTTCTCGTGTTTACGACAGCCTACAGTGGTTCTGGTGTCTACGACAGCTGACAATGGTTCTGGTGTCTACGACAGTCGACAGCGGTTCTCGTGTCTACGACGTGTTGTTCGGGATACAGTTTCGTGTTTAAAATAACATTTCTCACTCTGAAGAGAATGCAGACGAATACCACCCAGGGACTTGGAAGTCAACGTCACGTGTGGCAGTTGTCAGTGTCGACTCAAAGAGAACATCACACACAGACAGATTCTTACACGTGCGTGGTTGCTGGTCCCCTCTCAGTGCTAGTTTGCTTCGGTGACTTTTATATTTAAATCTTTCTATTCTAGTAACTCACTGGCTATGTTCTGTGGTCTAACCTAGCAACCTACTCAGTTGTCTTCTGCTCTATGATCTTATTCCTAGCAACCTACTCAGTTGTCTTCTGCTCTATGATCTTATTCCTAGCAACCTACTCAGTTGTCTTCTGCTCTATGATCTTATTCCTACCAACCTACTCAGTTGTCTTCTGCTCTATGATCTTATTCCTAGCAACCTACTCAGTTGTCTTCTGCTCTATGATCTTATACCTAGCAACCTACTCAGTTGTCTTCTGCTCTATGATCTTATTCCTAGCAACCTACTCAGTTGTCTTCTGCTCTATGATCTTATTCCTACAAACTGCACGGTAGTCTTCTCTTTTCTGCTATGTTTGATCTCCCTGTAATATCCTGATTCACCAGCTTATCAGCTATTCTCCGCGCTTAGGCCAATAACTTCTGTTTGTCTTCATTTCATTCACCCCAACTTCCCTTGAACTACCATGTCCCCAGAAAATGGATATCTTGTTTTGAACCTCTATGTGACCCAGAAGGTCGTGGGATATCCAGTGGAAACCGTGGGTAGGTACCCATTTTGGCTGAATTTTTCTAAACGAGCATTGTTTAAGAATTTCAAACAATGACTATGAACTCCTTGTCTCGAACTGGGTTATCAAGTTATGCGTGGATACCACGCACGGTATTTTCAGGGCTTCCCAGACACTGGCTCATTGGACCCTTGTAACTCTGTTACACACAGTCAGAGATGTAGATGAGGAGATCACGACATTTGAGTGTACGATACGTGCGCTGTACACTCTACTGCGCGGGAAGTACACTCCGACACCATCTGTGGTTTTAACTTGACTATCCTGTGTTTTCGCGCAGTTCGCTTTTCTTGTGTGTGATGGCAGTAGGCCAGACTGAGCGGTTCGGTGCAATCAACAAACCCAGGCGACAACAAGGCTGAGAAAACTGATCAGAAAGACTAAGAGAGAGTCTTAGCATCGTTTCCTTTGTCCCCACTTGGTGTGCCTGTCATGAGCTCACCGTACAACAGCTGTTTATAAAGGCGCTTCTTGAGCATGCGAACAAGGTGTCCAGTCCATGTAATACATTCTAATATATTGGTCACGGGATGCAGGTCAAGAGGAGACAATAACATTGTCAATTCAAATGCAAAACACACATGTTCAGTGATGTTAATCCAGGGTTAGGGGGGGAGGGGGGGGGGAGTGGAAGGGGGTTGGTGTCAGAGGTGAGGGCAGGAATCTTTGTGTCCCCGATAATTCATGTCAGTTTCCATGAAGGAAATCTTTATTTTAAAACCGGGTTTTTGTCAGAGGGTTTTCATTTTACTTCGTTCTCACGAATTCGAGTAAAAACCTGACGGCGAAGTACCATTGCCTTGGACTGGTACTTAACAAAGTCTGAGGACCGTTACTATAATATAGGGCACGGGTACGGCGTGGGCTAGTGGTTAAGTGACACGGCTCACAATTCGAAGGTGCTGGGTTCGATCCCTATCACAGCACCGTCTGTTATCCCGGGAAAGCAAACCCTTAAAAAATGCAGGAAGAAGCAGACCCTTTCATAAAATGCATGCCGAAGTCGGATGTACTGGGCCGAGAAGCGCAAAATAAAAACCGTAGTGCAACGCACACCACCTTGGGGAATAGAAAATAAGGCAAACGCAGAAAAAAAAAGCAAAAAGAAAATCAAGCAAAAGCAAATCTAGGGCACCATTGAATGGAAACAAAGCACCAGGGGTTGTTCATTATCATCTCGGGTTTTGACTGTTTCAACGGATCATTCACTCGCTCGTCCCCACCCACTCATAGCCTCATCTCAAATACATCAAACTCATCCATTTCTCTAGCTTCTTTACTCGCATTCATTTCTTTCCGTGTTCCCTGTAAAAGACTTTACGATTTCTGTCTTCCACGTACTTTTGCTTGTTCGTCGCTCGGTTACGAATTAACCCCGAGTGGATTACATCCCACAAATGAACCCCCCGTGGATTACATCCCACAAATTGCCAACAAATTGTGCACGAACGGCCTCAACGGATTATCTGCTGGCGTTTTGATGAATCTTGCAGTTCTTGTCAAAACAGAAACAAAAACGACAATCATCTTCAACGAGATTTAATTAGCTCGCTGACCGTTCTTAAACGGGCAAGTCCTCGGAGCGAAAGGAAGTCAATCAATCATATAATTCATGGATAATCAATTATGTTGTTCGGTGGAGAACACATTATGTGGGCTTAAGGGAGATTAAATTATGTTGCTCATGGGAGATCAAATTATGTTGCCGAGGGGAGAGCAAATTATGTGGCTCAGGGGAGAGCAAATTATGTGGCTAAGGGGAGATCAAATTATGTTGACCAGGGGAAATCAAATTATGTGGCTCAGGGGAGAGCAAATTATGTCGCTTAGACGAGAGCAAATTATAGGGGCTCAATGGAGAGCAACTTATAGGGGCTCAGGGGAGAGCAAATTATGTTGGTCAGGGGACAGCAAATTATGAGGCTCAGTGGACAGCAAATTATGAGGCTCAGTGGAGAGCAAATTATGTGGGTCAGGGGAAAACAAATTATGTAGCTCAGGTGAGAGAAAATTATTTGGCGTCCATCCCAAGGAAAGAGTTTCACATTTGTTTCTGGAAGATCTCTTTGTTATGCCCTCCAAGGAACAATCCTGTAAACATTTCCAGTGCACCAATGCTCCCGTGAGAAGACCTAACCCGAGGAAAGAAACATACAAGACAAACTGTGGGGAACCATTGAGGACCTGTGATTGACGTGTCACTTCATGGAGGCAGCCCATCTGGTGGCATGAAGCGAGCATACGAAACCGAACACAAAGAAGAAGAAGATATCATGATCTGTACAGTTTCTGGTTCATTTCAATTCAAAATTAGTTCGCTTCATTTGATTTACTTTTCCACATTCTCTGTATCTCTTTTCTTTCATTTTCTCTCTAATCATAAATAAAAAACATAAATGCGTTCTGTTTTTATTTGTCCAAACTCTGCGGACCTCCGTTCCGTTTGTTTGGCGGTTGTTTTGTTTCAATCTAAACGCTGCGGACCTCATATTCACTGGCTCAGCCAAACATAAATAGGGGTTCACTGAAACAACAAACACAATTAACAGCCAGTGTATATGCATTGTATATACTACTTTTTCGTCTATTTTTCCCATTCGGGAGGGGTGAGGTTAGGGATAGAGAGTGAGGTGAGACATTATATTCATCACTACTACGATAATCATGACCATCATTATCACCATCACTATCATCCGTCCTATCAGTTCGTCGCCAAGCGTAAGTCTCCAGCTGTTACAAGTTGTTGTCTAGGACCACTTTCTCACTCTGTCACTCTCAGGTTTATTTGTCCCCCCCTCCCTCCCCCCCCTCCTTTATACGTTTATATGTAGCAGCAGCCACAGCAGCCATCAACAAATTTCATTTGATGAATTTCTATGGAGATGTACACTTTATATATGTACTTCGGTCATTAATCCTGGATAACGACTTTGTCATAATTAACTTGGTCATCATTAACTTGGTCAGCATTAACTTGGTCATAAACGACTTTGTTATCATTAATATGGTCATGAACCACTTGGTCATCATTAACTTGGTCAGCATTAACTTGGTCATGAAAGACTTGGTCATCATTAACTTGGTCATCAATAACTTGGTCATCAATAACTTGGTCATCAATAACTTCCTCATCAATAACTTTGGTCATCAGTAACTTTCTCATCAATAACTTTGGTCATCAGTAACTTTCTCCTCAATAGAATTGATCCTCAATAACTTTGGTCATCAGTAACTTTCTCAATAACTTTGGCTATCAATAGCATTGGTCATTAAAAACTTTCTCATCAATAACTTGGTCATCAATAACTTTTGTCATCAATAACTAGGGTCATCAATAACCTTAGTCATCATAAACTTTCTCATCAATAACTTTCTAATCAATAACTTTCTCATTAATAACTTTGTCATCAATAACTTTGTCATCAATAACTTTTTAATCAAAAACGTTCTTATCAATAACTTTCTTATCAATAACTTTCTGATCAATAAATTTCTAATCAATAACTTTTCCATCATTAACTTTCTCATAAATAACTTTCTCATCAATAACTTTCTAATCAAAAACTTTCTCATCAATAACTTTCTAAACAATGACTTTCTCATAAATAACTTTTTTTATCAGTAACTGTCTAATCCAAAATTTCTCATCAATAACTTTCTAATCAATATCTTTATCCTCAATACGTTACTCGTCAATAACTTTCTTATCAATAACTTTCTGATCAATAAATTTCTAATCAATAACTTTTCCATCATTAACTTTCTCATAAATAACTTTCTCATCAATAACTTTCTAATCAAAAACTTTCTCATCAATAACTTCCTAAACAATGACTTTCTCATAAATAACTTTCTAATCAATAACTTTCTAATCAATGACTTTCTCATCAATAACTCTCTCATCAATAATTTTATCATCAATAACTTGGTCATCAATAACTTGGTCATCGTAAACTTTCTCATCAATAGCTTGGTTACGAACTTTGGTCGTGAACAACTTTCACATCAATACATTCCCATCAATAACTTGGATGGTAAAGCAAACAATAATATTCTGAGAGCATAGTGAACAAGAAATCATCATCAGAGATGTCAAGAAAATAAAGAATATGATGCTGACAATTTTCAATTATACTTTTGTCTTTTGTGGTAAGAGTGTGTTTCGTGTCCTACGCACCATCTCAGACATTTTGTTTCCAATGTTTAGTCAGGCATATTACTTGTCGTTCTTTCTCAAAATGTTGTCCATATTACATGTTTTCCTATGGTTTAGGCAGATCATCAGATGGTCTGAGTCTTGTGTTGCTCAAAGTCTTATGTGCATCTTCCCTATAGTCCCATCTGTTTAAGTTCCTCATGCACTATGATACATCAGTTCGGGAATTTATTGAATGACTTTCATGTTGCAGATTGCGAGTGGACTTCCCAGGCACAGTTACCTTCCAAAGCTCAAAAAAGGGGATCTGTGTCATTTTCCTGCATCTATTGAGGCACCTTTTTCCTGGACTATTCTGTGTTAGGGCTGCGTTGACTGTTAGAAACTTCCTTTAGATTTCAGTTTTATGCACTGCGCCTGGTGTTCAAAGATCGAGTGCCTTGGGTAGTTTACCTTTTTCGCTCTTCCGAGTTCTGATGCAACACTTCTTCGTATCTCAGGTGGGGCTACACCGATTATGGGCTATATTTTTCAGTTGGAGTAGGTTTTAGGCAGCTTATAACTATCCTGGAAATTTCATTCTCATTTCGTGGTGTTTCAACAAGTTTGACATGTGCACAGCTTTGTCTAAACTGACGCAGCGTACTCTGCTACTGAGAAACACACGGCGATTGCTCATGTTCATATAACAGCTTTTTAGTTTCCCACGTTGTGTCGTATCTTCAGTTTTCCCTTTCTTTACAGCGAATCGCATGGGACAGCGAACAATCCGATTGTAATCCGTCTTTCTGAAAGCCGTACTGAGAATGGTAAAATAATTCTGAGATTTGGCAAAGAAATTGTTCTAAATAGTATCTCAGAAAAGCAATCAAAGTAGACACTGCTACTTCAACATTTATATTATAAACAATGCTTTGTTGTTGTTGTTGTTGTTATCTCATAAGTGCTGACCAAGCGTGCTCTTGGCAGCCCAATGGCATTCTTGTAAAATACAGGTTTCTTCAGTTGTTCCACTTCTTCGTACAGTGCAATTGTCGGCAGGCACTTGGAAGAATATTTTCCTCAAATCTGTAAGCGCATTGCACTCGATAAGTATGTGTCTAACTGTTTCATCAGGGTGAGAGCAATGTCTGCACACCGGTAGTTGTTGAGGATTGTCACGATTCAAGTGTCTATTGACTCCGGTGTATCCTGATCGGAACTGAAAGATGAGACTTTGATCTCTTCTAAGTAGTTTATTTATGTCACCAGGACTTTTTGACTGATATTTCATTAAATACATTGCGGCCCGTTGTTTCCGTCGCCTATCTGTTCCTCCAGATTTTTAAATACTGATTCGTTTAACTGTGTGGTTTTATTGATAATTTATCCAAGTATTATTTGAGACTCCTGTTTTTGCTAGAATGTCAACATTTCTTTGTAAGTTTAGGAAAGACAATAAATATCTGCAAACTAGAAACTATATTGTTCAGTCAAGCTGCTAAAGACGAGAGATACGCAAGAGCTTACAAATTATTGAACAGAAATAATCTTGATATCAGTGTCTGGAAAATATTGAACAAAATCATTCTAGATAAATTAAAATAAGTCATAGACCAACAAGCTGAGAGAAAAAACATGCAGATTTTCAACAAAACTGATCACATGCAGAGCACGCGGCTACACTGAGAATAATAGTTTAACAACATCGGCAAAGTAACTCACAGCGTGATCTCGGAGTTGGGGAATGTGAAAAAACCATTTCCAGGTTAAAGAGAAAATCATTCTGTATGTTGCCCGGGCACCGTGGAGTGCCCTTAAAAACTACTAGCATATTTAAGAGAACATTTGAAGATATGAAATGTAGCGTTCAACATGGTGACTATTTTCTGAGCACTTGCAGATACTAACTGGTGAGCGACTGGAATATCGATTATCATCATTTCTTAGTTCTCGCTGGCTATTGATTCAATTATCAAAACCACAATAGCACAAACGGAATGCAGCGGACTAGCAAACAACTTTTTCATGGTCTGAACTTTGCCGATCATTTTGCTTTTCTTTCCCATAACCGCAATTAAATACAGAATAAAATAAGTGTAGTTGGTGGCAGGTTTCAGCAATTGGAACTTTGAACACGCACAAACATAAATCACGATTTTTACAATCCCGAGTGGTCCACTAGGGTCTTAGTGTTTGGCAAGAACAAGAATAGCACCACTGCCACACATAGAAATTGTCGTAAGAGGCGAATAACTGTGTGACATGGCATACCACCATGGTTAAGTATGTTGTTAAGAGCAGCATATATGGCGCCTAACAGGCTGTCGGTCTACTTTACTTTAGTGTTTCAGGCTGTTAAAATGGACTCGCACATCGGTTAACGACCCTCCTCGACACTTGTTACAACGCAGTTTAGATATAAGCTGCTCGAGCCTAGCCCACTAAGCAGGAAATCCCCCACCGCCCCGGTTACATTCAGCTCACGCCAGAGCTAGGACCTGCACAGGGGTATCCGTACAGGTCGATTAAGACAATAAGATTGTGTTGTGAGACACAGTTTTAGAAGATATGAAATCATTCAGATTTGTTGGTAGCAACATCGACAAAGTAAGAGGTACAAATAAATATATAAAAATAATAATACAAAAGATAGGGGAGTTTTAATTGCATTAAGGAACTTACGGAAAACAAAATAAATTTTATTCGCTACAAAAAATACTAATCTTCGAGTACATGGAAAACTCCGTCTCATTATTTGTCTCTGAAACAGTAAAAACAGCAATGAGAAAGGTACAGACTTTCATAAATGGTTGCTTTCGCAGAATAGAGGGATTGAAAAGGTATGGTAAGATCACTAATGTGGAAATGTTTGACAGAACCAGACAGAATAGAGTGACTGGAAAGGTAGGGTAAGATCACTAATGTGGAAATGTTGGCCAGAACCAGGCATACTTCAATTGAGTATGAGCTGGCGTTGAATAAAACACACACTAAGGGAACCTGCTGATAGTATTAGAAGGCGGTCTATGTTCTGGAATATTCACGGCAGAGAGGTAGAGGTAGACCAAGACATACATTGATAAGATAGCCGAGGTAAACATAAAAGAAACCGGGAAGATGTGGACAGAGCTGGGGCGGATGATTCAGGACAGAAAGAGTTGGCGTGTATTTGTTGGAGCTGTTCTGTACAGAGAGCTGAACGAAATTTCATTGAATGACGCACATCCAGGTCACGTGTGTATAGGCTTTATTCCAAATGTTTTCCTCTATCCCATTTCGCTCTGTATACATGAAAAGATCGGCACTTCCGTTTGCCTCAAACGGAAATCTGTTACAAATCAATTATTTTTTTCTGCGCTCTTCTGGTAATGGTTTCGGTAGTGGTTTGTTTCACATGGTGATACTGATAATCCATGACTTAGTTTACTTAGTTACCTTCTACGACACGCTTGAAAAGCTGATGTTATACGTTTCTCTCCGGGATCTTCACGGGTGCTCCAACTGTTTACGACCCGTCTGTTGTTTACTAACTGCTAATACGACACCATCGATCACAATCTCTTTGAGTACCTGGCGCTAAACGATCATAGAAACATGATTATCATAATCCCACTATCGAATCTAGATCAATGAAAGACGTTGTATGTCACTGAACAACTAACAAGCACATGAGTGTACCACTACATGGAATTTGGCTGAAGAGCGACGGCCTGAATGCTGCTGGGGCAACAACAACAACAACAACAACTACAACAACAACAACAACAACAATGGACAAAAAACTGTCCACGTACATTTATCAAGTGATTTTCTTGTGGCGGTTAAATGACCGAACTGTTTCTAGCTGAGCTTTGTTAAATTGATTAAAATACAATTATTAAATGAAAGAATGATTTCTAAATAAAAACGTCCAAACATGTGAAATGACACTCACAAAATACTCTTATAATTTGTCCTGCAGCTTTTAGTTAGTTCGTCCTGTGTGTCTTCAGAAGAATGCACTCTTACCTTCCATCTATCACTCATGTCTATATAAACTACATCCCATACTCATCATTTCTTTCACGTGCAATTGGATGCATGCTCGTGTGAACAGCATTTACTGATTGCAAATTTGTTCTTGCCAGGATAACTTATTGCACATTCAATCTTGCAAGAAATCGATGTCAAATTAGGAATTCCAGACACCAGGGAATTAAAGAGAGAAAAGGAAACGAGATTTTAAAAATAAATGCAAACAGTTATTCTTCCGAATTTGTAAAACTGCTTGCTATCGATTGGTAAGACGTTTTACCTTGGACAGTACGAGGACATGCAAAAGACAGAACGACCGAAGTGAAGAAAAAAAAAACATTTGAAACTAGAATGTGCTAATCTGTAGGATAATACACTGCAATGGCCGTGAAGAAAATGATTACTTTTGGGTTTAAAATGTTTCCGTGACTTTCATGTAGGTTTTGGGCGCCTGTTGTACCAATATAATTGTACACAAAGCAGGCTCCTTAAGTCAATGTGCTGAATCTTTTGGAAGTCGCCGGCTAATTTGAAATTGTTATAAACAACGAAGTTTATATACAGGTTTTATATACAAATTCTAAATTAACACCTACGAGGAAATGTGTTGCATAACAACACTCGAAACCAATTGTTAAATACGCATTGCTATCATGTGATTCTTTTAATCTTTTTACTTGAAAATATTTCCATCGAGAATTGTTTCTGAATTCGATATTACAAAAGCAATGAAAGATTAAGTTAATGAGAAAATGGACTTTTTATTATTCGACTAATAATTAAATATATATTTCTATGAAAACCGACTTTTTATTATTTGACTAATAATTAAATATCTATTTCTATGCTAGCTAGTCGGAGTCCATGTCGGAGACAGTGCAGCAGATGACACTCTGTCATTTTGTTCCTCATTTTTACTTTGATGTGCCTCGTTCTGGAAAACATCTATTCACATAAAGGAAGTATTTGCGAAGAAGAACGAGCTGACTCCTTCCGCATACATTTCTAAATCAAGACATTTCCATCTTCTATATTGAGAAGATGAAAGTCAAGCATAGTTTCAACAAAGACACAACCTGTTGTAGGTTGTGTCTCTGATCATCAGTTACTTGTAGCAGAATTCAAGACACGAATGAAGAAAATCATCGAAGAGGAGCGACCGATAAACTTCAATGTAGACGCAATGACAAACGAATACGTCATTGAAGTACGAAACAAATTTGAAGTATTGTTGGCGATGCACAAGGACATGTCAACCGATGAGCTGGTAACACACGTGAGAGACGTGTCTTAGTCACAAGAGCACAATATATATTACCCAAGAAAGTATATAATAAACAAAATTAAATCACAGATGAGACACTGCAACGCATAGAAGAACAAAGGACATTGAGTCAAACAGGGATAGAACGCAGCAGTGACGAATACAGAGAATGCACAAAAGAAATCAGGAGAAAGATAAGAAAATACAAGAAACAATACATAACTAAATCATGCAACAAAATTGAAGATCTCCAACAACAAGGGAAGGAACGAGAATTATTCAGAGAAATTAGACCACTGACGGGATAATTCAAGCCTTCACTACAAGCAATCAACGACAAAACTGGCAATGTGATGATAAGAGCAAAGATATATTTGAAAGAAAATAAATACTTGATAATAAGTGATGAAGGGAGAAAGCCAGAACCCACAATGGAAGAGGTTCGTTCGGCAATAAAAGCACTGAAAAAAGGGAAGTCACCAGGATGTGACGATATACCAACCGAACTAATACATGCAGGTGAAGATGTATGCATCCGCATGTATCACACATTATGTACACAGATTTGGTGCAGTTCAGAATGGCCCACAGCATTGAGAGGATAAGTATATATCGCTATACCAAAGAAGGGTAACCTAAAATATGCACCAACTACCCACGGTCATCTAGATAGCTGTGAACTACCGTACTATTGCCCTGATAAGTCATGCCAGCAAGATCTTATTACGTATAATCATGAAGAGATTGGGGGAAAAAAAAGTTAACGTATGAAATACACGAAGGCAGGCATTATTCAGACAAGGCAGAGGCTTACGAGATCACATCTTCAATATGAGACACATCTTCGAGAAGTGTGTGTATACCTCTATACGTGCTTCATAGACTACACGAATGATTTCGACTATGTACAACATTAGCAACTGTGGCAAATAATGAAGGACATGGGTTTTGCAACATTTCTGATACATCTAATGGAAACACTCTACAAGTCGCCGTTAGAACCAATGAAGGTACAACAGATTCGTTTGCAATTCTCAAGGGATTCAGAAAAGGTTGCGTACTTTCACCGTATTTTTTAACATCTACGTCATGCGAACGGTAAAAACAGATGGCAGCTACGGGAATTTTGATCCATTCACAATAGGAGGGAGGGAGATTCCAGAGCTATGATACGCAGATGACACAGTCATGAGGTCAGACAGCGCCAAGGGCCTGGAACGACTGCTGATGTTCGTTCAGAAGCACAGTAAAACTCAGACTCGTTTCCTCAACATTAAGAAAACGAAGATAATGTCCACTGACAAAACATGACTGCATTCCCAGATTGTTATTAATAATGAAGAAATCCAAATGTCAAACATTTTGAATACCTTGACATTACCCAGCGATGGAGACTGCTTAAAAGAAATTAGAAGACGATTGGCCATGGCGGTACAGAGACTAAAAAACATGCATAATCTTTGGCATAAATACTAACAGAAAACTCAAACTGAAGATCCTGAGAACATGCATATTCCCTGTAGCAATGTACCGGTGCCAGACAATCAGCATGAAATCAAATTGGAGCGTTCAAAACAAAATGTTACAGAAGAATCCTTCAAATTTCATGGATAAAGATAGTGACAAATAAAGTCACCATAGAAGTCCTGAATGTTGAAGAAACCTGGCCCATAAACAATGTCATGTTTCGGAAATCGAATTATTTCGGCCACGTCAAACATCACGACGGGCTGTGAAGAACAGTCCTGGAGGGCGTTGTACCTGGAAGGCGACACAGGAGTCGACCTAGGCGAAGGTGGATACAAGATATCAAGGATACTCTAAACATGAACATGGAGCAGGTGAGAAGATTGACTGCAGACCGAGATTCATATCGGCTGGTTGTAATGATAGCGACGATCTACAGGCGGGAAGATTGACTGCAGACCGAAATTCATATCGGCTGACTGTGATGAGAGCGACGATCTACAGACGGGAAGATTGACTGCAGACCGAGATTCATATCGGCTGACTGTGATGAGAGCGACGATCTACAGGCGGGAAGATTGACTGCAGACCGAGATTCATATCGGCTGACTGTGATGAGAGCGACGATCTACAGACGGGAAGATTGACTGCAGACCGAGATTCATATCGGCTGACTGTGATGAGAGCGACGATCTACAAAGGACATTCTACATGATGATGACATTGGGAATGAGTTATGTACCAAAGTCAGTGTCCTTTCTTGAGGGCAGGAATCTTTCTTGAAACTCGCTTTGGGGCTGAAATATAGTAGCCACATATTGAGTGATGTATCCTACACACCTTACTTTCAACATTATTTGAACGTGACTTATTTTCTGGCTTTCATGATAGCACGCGCGTACAGTTATCATTTAATCTGTAAAGCTTTAATTCGTCTTCAATTTATCTTCCATCTGAAGTTAAAAATGTAATAACTCATTCAGGTTAGAAGAATTATCCATAATCGTAAAACTCTGGTATTGACTTGTCATTAACTGTCACAAGGTTTGATTCCCATCTTTCAACTCAAAAACCTCGTGAGCCCTTTTGAACGGCTAAATCAGAGAACATCGGAAACGTGACAACAACGTCATGATCAGCATCCCGTTCCATCTGTAAACAATTTTAAAACTCCATGATTCCAACTCTGTAATCGTATGAAATTTACAATGCTTGTATAACTTCTATAGTATTTTAAAACCGAGCGATTTGGAACAACACTTTTCCTGGTGAATAATACTATGGTATCTGATAAATCTTTCCGGTTTTTTTTGGGTAAGAGCTCATAAGAACCCGCGTGTTACAACTATAACATGGGCTCTATCGGTCGTCAACCAAAACATGGGCTCCATCCGTCGTGAGGTCAGCCAGAACATGGGCTCCATCCGTCATGAGATCAGCCAGAACATAGGCCCCATCCATCGTGTGGTCAGTCAGAAATAGGCTCCATCCGTCGTGTGGTCAGTCAGAAATAGGCTCCACCCGTCGTATACCATTCAGGTTTTTAAAAAAACTGAGGTGATATCTTGCAAATATTTTTTAGCTTCCATAATGTATGTTCCTTTCGTGATTCTTCGAAAGGAACATACATGTAAGTCAACAGTTTTTCTAAGATTTTAAATTCTTCATCGCTGTCACACTTAAAAACAACCAACTGAGCTGTATCGGTTAAATTCGTGGTGTCGTCTCAATGCAATGAATATATTTCGCGTGCTGGCAACGTTGTCTCCTCAATATTGAATGAACGTTTTTCTACTGCCAGTTAAAGTCATTCCAGGCAAGCGAATCTTTTTGAAAGTATCATTTTTGTTTGGGCACACAACTCCAAATGTTGTTGCATGGTATTCTTTCCCAAATTTTACATCAGAAAATGGTTTCATTTTTTAAAAGAATGATATAACTAGCTTTGAAATAACCCAGCATCCTCTGATTGCAGAAGTTTCAGTTATATGTTTGAAAGTTTAGTTTGTCTGTGAGTCTGCTGACTCTAGAGACTGGCAAACCTGGTTAACTGTTTTGTGATGCGTCTTATCAAACTGTATTTCATTGCAACAGATATTGTTTTCTGACAGGCTTTCTATTAGTTTCCACAAAGACGTACGTTGTGCCTGACCAGAAGTTAGTCTGGAATCAACAATGAGGTATTAGGACTGGGGTAAGAACGACATCGACATAAACGGGCCATTACTCACCCATCTAACATTTGCCGGCGATATCACACTTATCAAACTCACCGAAGCGACACAGATCTTAGCATCGCTAGAAGGCGGAAGGCAAGAAGACGGGCCTCACCATAAATATAGTAAAAACGAAAGCTATGCGCAAACATTTTGCGGAGCCCAGTCCCGTGTCCATAAACGATATACCATTGGAGGATGTCGGCGAATACACCTACCTGGACCACCCCCTCAACATGCACCATTGGAGAATGTCGGCAACTACCTGGACCACTTCCTCAACATGCACCATTGGAGAATGTCGGCAACTACCTGGACCACCTCCTTAACATGCACCATTGCCGGATGTCTTCACCTACCTCAACCTCCTCCTCAACATACACCATTGGAGGATGGTGTTAGCAGAGCTGCGACGGAAGTGAATCTTGGTCTCTGACAAAAGCCACGGAGAAACAGCTAAGGAAAACACATGCTTCACTTGAACGCCGTCTAGTGGGCCTATCACTTGGGCAACAGCACCAGACGAGCCTTGAAAACAATGACATCCTTGCATTGTCATACGTCAAGGATGTCCTTCAGCATGCTAAAACTTCCATCATCGCTGGACTGGTCATGTAGTCAGAAGGAAAAACGCTTGCTCCCAGCAACCAGCGGCGATATAAAAGATCTCATGGACAACCTGTGCTCTAGACGGAACCGACTGGAAACTGGGCTGGGACCCGTGCATGACGACACAAATCCAAAACCTCAACAAGCGCCCATCTGCGTTGAGCATCACCCTGAACAACAACACTGTTGCAATCACCAAGGACTTCATCTTCCTGGGCAGCAGGCAGTCCTCCGACTCACGACATAGCAGTCACGACATCACCTGTAGGATTGGTTTAGTGACTTCCTCACGACATCACCCGTAGGATTGGTTTGGTGGCTTCCTCGCGGCATCACCCGTACGATTGGTTTAGTGGCTTCCTCACGACATCAACCGTAGGATTGGTTTAGTGGCTTCCTCACGACATCGCCCGTAGGATTGGTCTATTGGCTTCCTCACGACATCACCCGTAGGATTGGTTTAGTGGCTTCCTCGTGGCATCACCCGTAGGATTGGTTTCATTTGTGCACTCGCTCCGTACAGTCTAGCCCCAGCGGAAGTTCTCCATGGAGACCAGGCTTCGCATGTACTCTTCCTGCATCGTCTCCATTATCCTGCAAGGCCCCGAGACCTGGACACAGCGGGACTGGATGCGTCTTGGGGCCTTCCACGTGCGCAACCAGAGGCGCATCCTCGGGATCCACTGGCACGACCTTATTTCCAACAGTAAAGTAGTTCGATGTACCCATCTTGCAGGCATTGTTTGCCTGAGGCCAATTCTGGCATTGAAATCACCCATAACGATCTTCTTGTAGGCATGTTGAGGCAGTAAAGGTCATCGGAGAACAATTACACAGCGTCGCTTCATAACCACTATAAGGGGCGTAGCATTGAATGATGATAAGTGGGTTTTTCTTGCACGGAACATGCATTTCTAATGTTATAAGCCGTGAGGAAATAATTTTTTTTACTGAAATAACGTTTTCTACCAGCCGGCTTACAATTATGAAGCAAACCTGACCAATTTGTTATTCGCCTTGTATTGCGCCGATACGGATTTCCTCGCCATTTTCACACCAAGGGCAATCAAAATCGAAATAAGCGCGATATTTTTCAAGCTATTCGTTAAAAATAATTGCTTACGCTGTCAAATTCACTTTGCAAGTTCTAGAAGATAATCCGTATGAACAAAATGGTAGCCTCCTGTGTAAATAACAAGAGCCAGCCCGTGAAATTCATGCAAATGGAAGTTAAAGGAAGTGTTTGGTCGATTTCTAGAGCTTTAATTGCACTTTCCCTAGACCTAACGAGATGCACAGTGTAAATCGATCTTTGCCTATACACAAGGCCAGCAACAAGGAATCCAGATGGTGATGGACCGTCCATGACGCATGGCGGCATATTCGACATGTCGATCTGGTGAAATAGAAGGGATTGACGTTACCTACACCCCCGCCACAATTGGGCAAACTATGAGAAACAAGTTCCATATATTTATTTAAATCTTTAAAAAAAATGTTGGGAAGAATTGATTAGAATGCCACAGCTACTGGTGACGTATACTTGACTTACTGCACACACACCTCTCCCACCTCTACTGGTGACGTATACTTATCTTACTGCATACATACCGCTCCCAACTCTACTGGTGACGTATACTTGACTTACTGCATACACACCTCTCCCGCCTCTACTGGTGACGTATACTTATCTTACTGCACACACACCTATCCCACCTCACCGCTACTGCTGAGGTATACTTATCTTTCTCCACATACACTTCTCCCACTGCATTGTGGGTAAGAACGTAACTGGTGATAGCCCGACGATTCTCCTGATGTTCAGCCAGACAAAGGAGTAATTGTTTTAAATATATTTTAAGAGTTCAGGTCTAGAAACACGTTCCAATCTTATGTATCATTCGGCCTAAATTATGTGTCCAGTAAAGAAAGGTCAAATCTATTAAAACAACAACGTCTTTCATGTAGAGACGAAACGAATAAATGATATAGTAGATCACATGGTGAGAGATCGGATAGGCACATGTGGACCATATAGTAATGCGAAGACGAACGACAGAGGATTGAGACTCCTGGAATTTGCTGATTACAACAAGTCCCTGGTGGCGATTACGCTAGGACCAAACAAAATGTCGATACAGTGGACATGGCACAGCCCAAATAATGCACTGTATAGTCAGATAGGATACATTCTGGTCCAGAAGGGATTCAGATCCAGCATAAAAAACGCATGGACGAAGAGTTTCCCAGGAGCCGATATAGAGAGTGACCACGACTTGGTTATGATGACCATGCGTCTCTGACTTAGGGAGCGACCAGGACTTGGTAATGATGACCAGGCGTCTCTGACTTAGGGGGCGACCACGACTTGGTTATGATGACCAGGCGTCTCTGACTAAGGGAGCGACCATGACTTGGTTATGATGACCATGCGTCTCTGACTTAGGGAGCGACCACGACTTAGTTATGATGACCAGGCGTCTCTGACTTAGGGAGCGACCATGACTTGGTAATGATGACCATCTGTCTCTGATATAGGGAGTGACCACGACTTAGTGATGATGACCATGCGTCTCCAACTTAAGAAAGTTGTGAACAGAGAGGTAAATAGACTAAGAATTGACTTTGAGAAGCTGAAGCACCCGGAGATAGTGGAGGCTTTTAGAGATTCACACCCTTCTTGGTTCTTAACGAAGAGACAGATATTAAGACGATAGCAAGGGCTTGAATTCGGCATTGATAGCTACGGTAACTGAGGTCTTAGGGAAGCGAAGGGTAAAAAAGAAGGCATGGATTATAAATGAAATACCCGAGTTAAGTGACAAGAGACGATTGCTGAATAGGTCGAAGAATATCCTGGGTGGAATTACGAAATACAGAGAGATAAATGGAAGCATAAAGGTCAAGATAAAAAAGGGCAAGATAGAATAGATAACTGCTCAGTGCACAGATATAGAACAAAATATGGGAAGAAACGATGCCAAGGGCGCATATAAAATAGCCAAGGACCTAGTAAGGCCCATACAAGGTCGCAATACAACGATTCTTGATAAGAGAGGGAAATGTCTCACAGAAGTCGAAGACATTCGGGCTCGTTGGACAGAGTACTGCTCTGAATGATATAATCATGAGGGTCAAGGTGACCCAGCAAATGCAATCGCCCCCGAAATTAATATGTTAGAGGAGAATCAACCGATAACGAGGAAGTAACTGAAGCGATGAAGATGTTAAGAAAGGGGAAAGCTGTGGGTGTGGATAATATCCCAGCAGAGCTCCTTCAAGTGGGAGGTGAGGTAACAATTGAGGCTCTGACATACATCTGTAACAGAATTTGTCGGACAGGAGAGTAGCCAACTATCTGGACGAAATCAGTGGTATTACCACTGCCTAAATCAGGGAACCTAAAGATGTATCATAACTATAGAACAATTAGCCTATTTAGTCATCCTAGCAAAGTTCTCTAAAGAATAAACCTCAACAGATTAAAACCACAGGAAGAGAATATCATTGCCGAAGAGCTAGCAGGGTTACGAGCGGGAAGAAGCACAACTCAACAGATATTTAATCTGCGGATATTGAATGAGAAATACTTAGAGTATCAACACATAAATCATATTTTCATCGATTTCAGAATAGCGTTTGACCGAGTATGGCATTCGGCGGTTTGGACAACAATAAAGCATTACAAGATCAATAGTAATATTGTGAAGGTAATTGAGAACCGTTATGAGAAGGCGTCAAGTGCAGTTTTTGTAGACGGAATACGGAAATGTTCCGTACATTTGTTGGGGTGAGGAAGAGTTGTATACTCTCTCCAACACTCTTCAATGTCTGTTGGAGTGAGACAGAATTGTATACTCTCTCCAACACTCTTCAATGTCTGTTGGAGTGAGACAGAGCGGTATACTCTCTCCAACACTCTTCAATGTCTGTTGGAGTGAGACAGAGTTGTATACTCTCTGCAACACTCTTCAATGTCTGTTGGAGTGAGACAGAGTTGTATACTCTCTCCAACACTCTTCAATGTCTGTTGGAGTGAGACAGAGTTGTATACTATCTCCAACACTCTTCAATGTTTAATTGAAAAGAATAACGAAGGCGGCCCTGGAGGGACATATTGGTTTGGCCAGAATAGGTAACAAGACGATGTAAGTTCCAGCCGGAACATGGGCGTTAAGGACAGGTGTGATGGGGTCGGTAACTCTGAGAACAAAGGTTGCCTGAATGTGTGCCAAGGTCACTCACCGTCTCGACACTAAGTCGACAAAGGAAAACGGGGGGTTGAGGAGAAGAATGTGTCTGGTACAGGTAGGGGTTAGGATGTGACTACTCTGGCGTTCCGATTTGGGTAGTGGGGGGGGGGGGGGTGGGATTTAGTGACATGCAAAGGCCATCAGAGCTTGCTGTGACATTTTAGAGTGAAAGAAATGAGAAGTGATGTGTTCCAACACTAACTAGTTGGAGTTATATTAAAACGAGGGCAATGGCTGAGTCAGACAACCCACAGAAGACCATTGGGCAGCCCTGAAACTGCTTGAGACTATATAATACTAGGCACAGTTTAAATGAAGCAGACTGACCATGGAGTGAGAGGTACTGAGAGTTTAGCTAGGAGACTGGCTGGAAAGGAATGAGTTTTTCTCAGCGACTTACTAGAAGAGCGATTGATAGGCTGCTACTAGCTAGCAGGCTATTTAGGAGTTTGTAAGAGAGTATGAGTTCCAAGGTGACTGAACCAGTATACGTCTTTGAGTCTTGGCCAGATGCTATATAAGGTATGTGTTGGACACCCTGTGAGTAGAAGACATATGAATGTGTGTGTGGTGTGTGGAGGATACCGAGGGAACGATGTATGTTCCGGAGTATGTGTATACGCAAATCGATTTAGTGTGTGACCACATGTGAGTATACGTTGAACAGATTGAATGTGTAATGTAAAGATCACCTGCCTGAAGGGATCTGAGTGTGAGTGAATGCACAGAATACGATAGTGAAGACGAGTTTGTAAGAGTGTGTTGAGTGTGCAAATATGGGTAGGAGAGTGTAGCAGCTAGAACTGGGTTGTAAGTAGTTTGGAAAAGTTAACAAAAGCTAATGCTTATAACTTCCGCTGTATTAATATTTAGATTAATATATATATATATATATATATATATATATATATATATATATATATATATATATATATATATATATAATAAGTGATCATTTAGTTACAGATGTAGGTTGTTCTCTTTGTGTTAATATGTGTAATATTGATTATGGGTTTGCTAAATGTTGGTTTTGTTGATATTAAAATAATAAATCTGTTACCTGCCATACTGTGTAATTGGCTGTGTTGTGTTTC
This sequence comes from Ariolimax columbianus, assembly GCA_036924085.1. Classification (NCBI taxonomy): domain Eukaryota; kingdom Metazoa; phylum Mollusca; class Gastropoda; order Stylommatophora; family Arionidae; genus Ariolimax; species Ariolimax columbianus. The sequence continues at coordinate 139,233,990 of JAVGWX010000003.1, forward strand.
GTGTTGTGGTGTGGGTGTATGTTGTAACATTCTAGATATCTAACTACTCGGCGAATTCCGAGCTCTGTCACCAAGATTACAAACCTTCGATTTGGAGATGATATAGATGATAGTTCACAGCTATCAAAACGCTAAAGATGGCTTGGTATGTGCACGTCGCCAGGTCCAGCGGAAATACAAATACGATACTGCATGGTTCCGTACCAGTAAAGAGAGGGCGAGGACGTCCAAGGAAGAGATGGGTAGACAACATCACTGAGTGGTCAAGCCTTCGTCCCGATGAGGCACGACTGGTGGCAGCGGACAGAGAGAGATGGCGTGGGCTTGTAGGGTTATCTTCAAGTGTGCCCCAACGACCTGATGGGTTACTGGATGAACTGAACTGAAATTAGATCACATTGGAAAATAAAAAAAAACAACTTCATATCAAAAGCAGAAGATCAGGCAAGAGCAGATCCAATCAAAAAGTAGGGCAGTAGTAAGAAAACTGAAACATGTATCATAAATTCCATTATAGAAAAAGCTAAATTCTCCAAAATGGTAAAAAAAATGTAATACAAAAGAAAAAGAGTCAAGACAAATTTACAAAGGAAAATTATCACCGAATAATATCTAAGAAAAGTTTACCATCTAGAAGCATAGATGGTTCCGCCAACAAAGCCACACCCAAAGAAATGCAGAAGATAAAAACGTCAGTGTAACAACGGAAACATAATCGAGTAATTTCCCTCAAAAGTGGGGGCAATGATGGCTGATACTAAACTTGTAGCCCAATATGAAGATGTCCACCAAGAAAACGTAGTTTTCCTGACTGACGCCACATCAGTACTAGCAGTTCAGAACAACATAAAGATGGAGAGCTCGAGCAATGCATGTACTCCATGACACAACTCTCAGCAGCACAACCAAGGTTGGTCATTCAGTGGATCCCCTCCTACTGCAATATTGAAGACAATGAAACCAGATAGACTAGCATAGTTTGTAGAAGCTTCTCCATATAAGACCATCATAGTTTGTAGAAGCTTCACCATATAAGACTATCATAGTTTTTAGAAGCTTCAGCATATAAGACTACCATCGTTTATAGAATGCTCACCATATAAGACTACCATCGTTTATAGAATTCTCACCATATAAGACTACCATCGTTTATAGAATGCTCACCATATACGACTATCATAGTTTATAGAATGCTCACCATATAAGACTAGCATAGTTTATATTAGCTTCACCATATAAGACTATCATAGTTTATAGAAGCTTCAGCATATAAGACTAGCATAGTTTATAGAAGGCTCACCATATAAGACTAGCATAATTTATATAAGCTTCACCATATAAGAATATCATAGTTTATATAAGCTTCACCATATAAGACTATCATAGTTTATATAAGCTTCACCATATAAGACTATCATAGTTTATATAAGCTTCACCATATAAGACTAGGATAGTTTATAGAAGGCTCACCATATAAGACTAGCATAGTTTATATAAGCTTCACCATATAAGACTATCATAGTTTATATAAGCTTCACCATATAAGACTATCATAGTTTATATAAGCTTCACCATATAAGACTAGGATAGTTTATAGAAGGCTCACCATATAAGACTAGCATAGTTTATATAAGCTTCACCATATAAGACTAGCATAGTTTATAGAAGGCTCACCATTTAAGACTAGCATAGTTTATAGAACGCTCACCATATACAGACCTCAGAATCGCGTATCAAAGCTCATAAGTGACACGTTTATCGACAAGTTAGTTAATCTTGCCCGAGTCCCAGTCCTGACTCCAGTAGTTACGATTTGTCACAAAATGACAAGTAGAAGATTGTATTACCCATGCCCACTGGAGTCGCCTTAGTGGGGCCTTTCTGGTGTTGTAGGGGTCTGGGCTTATAGGTCTGGGGATCTGGAACAGAAGCCATGTGGGGAGTGTACCATGACCATGGTACACATCCTACACACTGCACTCTCACACAAGAATAGAAAGAATAATACTGGCTCACGAGACAGATGCCATTCAAAAGCTGTAATCAGATTAAACTAATTTACAAGTAACGGTGGCCTTTGTAAGAGAAACCGGTAACTCATTCTAAGGCTGTACGAAAAAGAAGAAGAATAAGAAGAACAAGAGAAAAAAAGAAGACGATAATGAACTAAATAGAAGAACTACAGACCAGTTAAGAATAAGAAGCACTTGCATAATAATAGAAATTCAACAAGAGTCAAAGCAATCAGTTTGATAATATAAATACTTTGACACTCAATCATGTACTTGTACAACGTTAAGGAACCAGCGATATTGCTATGTACATGTTCAAGAGGCGGGAAAGTGCAGGTCTTGTGTGTGCATGAAAATATATTTGTCACGGTAGAAATCTAGGTAGAAAAAAAAACAAATGAAAAAAATGTAAAAGTTGACTAAGGTTGAATTTAGTCAAAATTTAAAAATGGGTATGGTCAGATACCGCACCGAGACGAGAACACAAACAAAACCAATATGCCTTCATCAGGGACAACGAATAACAACAATACTGAACTAACAAATCAACATATAAGGAAAAAATGGTCTACAGGAAGGCATGGCGATGATATAGTGGAAGTGGAAGGTAAAACGACACGAGATAACAAGCAGTAGCAGCAATGGTGGTACAGATAAATATAAAATTAAAATAAGGCGAGGCTGCGGCCGCTCTGTGGGTGCATATAATGAGAAAAAAACAAAAGACAAAACCTAGGTAGAGGAACGACTTCAAGTTGTTAGAGTTAACAAGTGGGTTAAACATTTGCCATGTTTATACTGCTAGAAGACAGTCTTGTAATAACATGAGAATATCAGTTTATCTGGCGGGAAAGAGGAAACAATTAATTTGTCTTCAGATGAGGCAAGAAACAAAATTGACTGTAGATAGTTGTAATATGCTCCCAGGTTATGTTTTGTTTCTGATGCGAGCCCATAAGTGGCAAAACAAGGATATCCTTTGTAATTAGAGACATATTCTGAGAAATTATAAGGGAGTTCTCATATACGCACACAAATATTGAAGGAAAAAACAAAAGTAAAAGTGAAACATTCCTGCAAGATGCGCCGAACAGATGACAAAGTAGTAGGTTGTTGAATGTGCAATATTATGTCGGGGCCTGTCTCATCTCGGGTAGAACTAAAAACTGGCACCGCCTTTAAGATGTGTGGCATCTTTACTCATCAGAAACAAATGTGACTCCCAAGTAGTTTTGGTTGTAATAAATAAATAAATAATGCCATAATGATTTGTATTATTTGAACACATATGTCACAATCTTCATTGGTGTATTCTAAATAATCTCACCTAGACCGTCTGCCATCTGCCTCTCTTATCGCTATAAAGCTGGCCCCGTATTTGGGTTGGAAAGGGTCATATTGTCACGCTGCTTCCGTGGTGAAGCCGATATAACTGCAGAAGATGTTCTACTATTTGTTTGCTTTACCCAAATGGGCAGATACCTGTGTGATGGACTTTTGATTTGCTAAACATGCTTTATCAGTCTGTAGAGGCCTGTTCATAGTCTGAAAATTGTCACTTGATCTCTTTCTGACAAGGAGTTGTATTGTTTGGCTCTATGACTGTGTGACAGAGTCAAGGGTTCCAAGGGGACTAATATAGAAGACGAGAAGACATAGGTCTAATAGAGCCCATCTAAGGGGATCTGTTCGTGAGCACTGGGACAGATAACTGTATAACATTGTCCAAGATACAACTACAACCTGTTAAGTGCCCAAAATCAAGGACACTTAAGGTGAAAAGTTTATCAAGTTATTACATCGCTTTCGTAAGAGTCAGTCTGACCTGAGTAGGCGTGTACTAGCTATACACCGTTTTAATAACAGAAAGAGTCAGAGACAGATCAAAAGGTTTATTGAAAGTTAACTAAAACAATGTGTGTTGTAAAACTGACCGAAATTTTCCTCACTGATGGTCAAATAAGGCGTCACGGCGTCAGTCGCATGTTGTGGAAAGTTTGATCACGTAATTCGGAAAATCACTAGACAGACAGCTATAGTATGTCTTTTAATTCATGAATAAGGATCGAAGCAATTTGTTAACCAAACTGCAAGTCAGATTGGGCCTTAGAATATCCATGACGCTAAAACATTGATCTTATTTAGTCCATAGATGTTCAAACATTGCACATCGGCGAATTCTTTTGATCTTTTAGAACCATTGCAAAGAAAGGACATCAAATTTAAGATTTTACAGTATGCAGCTGAATTTCTCAGCATTTTGTTCATAGGCGTATCTCCTTAATGTCTTGATAAATAAATTGACTGTTTGTGTTGCCTTTTATGTACAATCGTAAAAATGACTTCAATATTTAACAGTTAGTACACCCCTTTAGTCACTCTTAGACCCCTATGGATGTATCAACTGCCCATCTAATTTTATGTTGTGTAACGCATTTTAATATTGCAATGCGTTTGTTGCTATTGTTTGTATTCCTAATTGTTTTGATAAACATACTCTAATTCATTCCAGTCGGCTAATCAGTATGTCTACAAAAAATTAAATTAATCATCCGAATCTGTCGATTCAAAGAGGTTGATAATTGTTACTGGCTGGACAAACTGTAATCTATCTCGTTACCAGTACTGTTTCACTTCCCTGAGCACATGTTCAACACACTTCTTACAGAACTGAATCTCTATTTTTGATAAGTACTCTGTCAGCACTTCAATATCATACATTTTAAATGTCCTGTTCGAAACTATCAACACAAGAAATAACAATATGAAACCTATGGTGGAAAGCCTAAGCAAAGCAATACTGCAAGCAGCCACCGAAACCCTACCGAGAGGGGCAAGGAAAAACTACAAGCCATATTGGAATCATGAACTTCAGAAAGCGGAGGATGAAGTCTCAAATGCTAGAAACATGGTAGAGAAAGAGCAATCTATGGAAGCAAATATCGCCCTCAAGGCCATCACTGCAAAATACAAAAGAACACTTAACCAAATAACTAGAGACAGCTGGAAAAACAAAACAGAAAGACTCAATCTAGATAAAGAAGGGAACAAACTATGGAATTTAGTCAGAGCCATGAATGACGAAACACCATCAAATAAACAAATTGCCATCAAGCAGGGCGACAACATGCTTACCGGAAAAAAAGCAGTAAACGCCTTTATAGAACATTTTGCCAAAGCAAACCACATTGATGTCCCTACAGACAGGCATACAGACATTAGGGAAGAACAAAAGAGCCACGACAACATCAAGATGGCACCAGAGGAGCACATGATGGCAAAACTAACAATGAATGACATGGATGAGGCCATGAGAACCTTAAAGCAAAAGGAATCGCCCGGAAAAGATGGGTAACAAACGAAATGCAGTTGGGGTTGGGCTAAACAGCAAAGAGGAAGTTACTATCAGTCCTGAACCAAAGCTTGAAAAGGGGAATTGTACCGCGGGCATGGAAAGATGCTGTACTTATACCAGTACCGAAGAAAGAAAAAGATAGAACAGATCCAAATGGATACAGGTCCATCAGCCTACTGAGCTGTGTAGGCAAACTGATGGAGCTTACGAGTAACACAAGACTGTTGTGGCACCTGGAAGAAAATCACATATTAATTCCAGATGCAAGCAGGATTTAGACAACACAGATCCACCGAGGACCAGATCACTCTCATAGTCCAGGAAATAGAGGATGCTAACCAGGAGAAAAAACACACCGTAGCGGTTTGAGTGGATTTAGAGAAGGCATTTGACAAGGTGTGGAAAGAGGGACTTTAAGTCAAACTACGAAGAAGTGTAGTATCTGGAAAAATGTACAGATAGATCAGCCCCTACCTCGAAAACAGAACAGCCAGAGTTCAATTACAAAAGCAGATGAGCAAAAAGGTGACCCTAGAGCAAGGAGGACTCCAAGAGGGAGTACTGTCAACCACACTTTTCCTGGTGTATATAAACAACATCACAGAGAATATACAAAGAAGAGTCCACAGCTCCATGTTTGCAGACGATCTGGCTATGTGGACATCTGAAAAAAATCTCACCATAGCAAACAATCGGATGCAGCAGGCCCTAACATCGTTGGAGGAGTGGGCAAACTCATGGCTGGTCAAATTAACGAGGAAAAAACAACATGTACGATATTCTCGCTTTCAAATAAGCCACAGAACACCAAAATAAGTCTTAACGGCAAATATCTGCGGCCAAACGACAACCCAAACTACTTGGGAGTCACATTTGATCGGCGCATGACATTTAAAAGTCAGATCGAGAGAAACCGAATGAGAGCCAGACAAAGAATAGCAATCATGAAGAAACTTGCTGGCACAAGCTGGGGAGCAGACGAAAGAATACTAAAGAAACTGTACACTGGAAGAGAGAGACCAGTTCTCGAGTATGGCATTGCGGCATGGATAACAGCAACAAAGGCGAACTTTGATAAAATTAGCAAACTTCAAAACCAAGCCATGAGAGTTATAACAGTAGGCATGAAGTCAACGCCAATTGTAGAACTTGAAAAGATTACACATCTGCAATCCATGACCGACAGAAGAGACTGCAGAGCCCAGCAGCAAGCAGAGAAACTCAGAAGACTGACAGATCATCCAATGCATCAGAGACTAAATGTATTTGAAAATGGGAAACTAAAGCGGAGAAACTTTGCAGAAAAAGCCAAAGCAAAAATGAGCGAAGACCCTATGAACACCACAACAATACCAAAGCCCATCCCTACTGTACGCAAACCCACATGGAAGCAGCATATCATTCCGGAGGTGGTAGAAAATATACCAGATATTGGAAACAAGAACAGCCAGACTGAAAAAGAAAGAAGAGACATAACCCTGAGGTACAATGAGGAAAACTACCAAGCATGGACTGGACCCATGCATACACCGACGGTTCTGTAACAAACACAACACAGAATGGAGGGGCAGGGGTATTCCTAAGCCTACCAAATGGTAGAAAAATAACACTGTCAGTGGCAACTGGAAAATGCTCAAGGAATTTCAGAGCGGGGACAGAGGCACCGAAGGCTGCAGTAGAAGCAATGCTCACAAACGAAAGCAATGAAAGCCAGATGGTCCTGTTCACACATGCGCTGACCGTGGTCACAGCACTAAAAAGCCAGAAAAATACTGAACTTAATGATTTAAGAGCAATACTTTGTCAACTACGCCAGCAGTCCGCACCAAAAAGAGAAGTGGTACAGTTGGTTCCATCCCACTGTAACATCCAAGGCAACGAGGAGGCAGACAGACTGGCAAAAGAAGGTACAAGACTACCACAACCAGATTCTAGTGTGACCTACGAAGAGTCCAAAAGGCTTATTAGGGCCAGATACATGGCCAAATGGGAAACAGAACACACTGGCTACTCAAAAAATGATGCTTACTACCAGCTGAACAGAAGAGAGCAGGTCGTGGTCTTCAGACTCCGCACAGGCCACAACAGACTGAGGTACCACCTATTCAATAAATTGAAGATAGTTGGCACTGACGAATGTACTTGTGGTACCGGGAAGATGGCCGCTGAACATCTGCTGAAAAATTGTCCGACGTACGAGGACCAGAGAAAGCACACGTGGCCATCACCAGTGGCAACACTAGACAAACTCTATGGCAGTGTCGACAGCCCATGATGACAGCTGCTTTCTTCTAACAAATACAAGTTGACGTCTGACAGCGTACGAAGAAGAAGAAGAAGAAGAAGAAGAAGAAGAAGAAGAAGAAGAAGAAGAAGAAGAAGAAGAAGAAGAAGAAATTACTTGTTCCATTCGGCAAAGTGTCCTTTGACTTCAGCCCACACAAGCTCTTTATGTTATTTTAATTTTAAGGAGAGTAACAAGTTGATTTTTGGTAAACAGTTTCAATATCTCCTGTTTTATGACATTTCTGTCGAAATCGTCAAATTTCCTTATCCTGCCTTGCTTGATATGAGTGCATTCTGACTCCTGTCCAATCCAACGGTAAAAGGATGATCTATGCAGACCAAACGCCAATTGCGTTTGTTTCTTTGGGTCATGAATATCGCAATATAAATTACCCATCTTAGATTCCCCGCGGAAGAACTGTTATAGGAAAATGGTAACCTTTTGCATTGTTATAAATGTATACTTCAAAATCATTTTGAAATTGATATCAATGTAAGTTTTGAAATTAAAAGCAACTATATGCCACAATAACCCCACCTCACTTTTAATGTGTAGCGAATGGCATCCTGTCAGTCTTGAGAGACAATGGATCCCTTGCTTTTGCCGCATACGTTTGCAGCCTGCATCTTGGCGCATCTTGTCTTCCCCTGGTTGCAGACCAACACACAAAGCCCGCCTCCAGCCGGGTCTCTCCTTGACGCATCTTGTCTTCCCCTGGTTGCAGACCAACACACAAAGCCTGCCTCCAGCCTGGTCTGTCTTGTGCAAGTTCCCCCCAGTTGCAGCTGTTCATATCAATCGCCTTCAGGTCACGCTTGCAAACATCTTTCTGTCGGAGTAAGTACTTTTGCCCGTGGTCAGCTCTCCGTATAGGATATCTTTTAGTATTAGTCCACCATCCATTCTACACACATAACCAAGCCACCACAAGCAGCGCTGGCGGGGGATCGTAACTAAACTGGCAATTCTGTTAGTCACTTTGTCACTCCATGAAATTCGAAGTATGCGTCTCAGGCAGCGCACATGAAAAGCATTTAACCTTTTTTCCTGAGAGATATACAGAGTCCATTTTGTCTGTCATAGAGCAAGGTACTAATAACACAGAATCTGTATACAGCAACCTGTGTAGAGATGGTCAGCATGATGTTATTCCACACTCTCTGTGAAAGTCTGGCAAGGGCTGATGAGGTCATTCCTAATCTCTTCTGCAGCTCCGCGTCCAGTGAAAGGTTGTCGGTGATGATATATCCGAGGTAGTTAAAGTGATTTACTACTTCCATATTGTTATCGTTTAAGACAATGTCTGAAGGATCTGCACCCTGAGCCATCACTTTTGTTTTTTACACGCTCATGGTGAGTACAAACATATTGCAAGATTTTGCCAACATATTAATGAGGATCTGTAATTCGACTTCCGTGTGGGCGACCAGGGCAACATCGTCTGCAAGAGCATGTCCCGAATGACAATCTCCCTTCTCTTATTTGCTCTTGCAGTCTGGTTAGATTGGATAGTCTTCCATCTGAACTAGTATGCAAAACACTCCCTCTGTGGCAGTTCCAAGGGCGTATTTAAGCACGATGGAAAAGAAAATACAGAATAGAGTCGAAGCCAGAATACAGCCTTGTTTAACTCCGCTGTTAATGTCCAAGGCCTCAGATTCCTGACCGTCATAGCACTGTACATAAATATGCCAACATGAAATACCTAATCATGCTTAGTAGTTTAGGTGGGCAGCCAACTTCAGACAATAATTTAAGAATACCCTCTCTGTTTACTAGGTCGAATGCCTTGGTGAGGTCGATGAAGGCAAGAAATAGTGGTATGTGTTGTTCTCTGCATTTCTCTTGCAATTGTCTCCGTGAAAAGACCATATCAACGGTGGACCTTTCTGCGCGAAAACCACAATGAGACTCCAGGTACACTATGTAGGCCAGCTTTCGCAGCCTGCTCAGGATGATGTGAGCATACACTTTGCCTACGGTGTTGAGGAGCGATATTCCCCTGTGATTGTTGCAGTTTCCTCCGTCTCCCTGTGATTATGTTGGCGTCTCACATGTCCTGTGATACGGCCCCCTAATCCCAACACTGGCCTATACGTCTATAACTATTAGACAAGTTTCGCAGGAATGACGTTTGTTGTTTTCCACATTCGGCAAAGTGTCTAATTGGTGCACGGGATAATTAGGAATTTGTATTTTCTGAGCGTATTTGAAGGTAAAAACATATATTTTTAAAACAGTACGTCTATGTACTTTAAACATATTAAAATAATGTTCAATTCACTGAGGTTCCTTTTAATATAGACTAATGAATATATTTTTCAAAATACATCAAATTTCTAATAGAAAAAAAATATTTCCATAACGGCATGGATATTCTACGACTGCATGCGAAAAATCATTTGGATCTGACCTGCAGTTTAGTAGAACATTGCTTCGGACCTTGTTTATGAACTAAAAGACGGACGATAAGAACGAGGTTTAGAAGGGCTATTTTACCGGGAAAATATACTCATCAGACATGTTAGCCAGATTCAGACAAAACATAATGGCCAAGATCTTCACCTCGGCTTTCTAGTAGCCATCTCTGGAAACAGGCTGTTTTCATGGTAGCCTGGCTAACGAGGTGAGGGATCAACGTGATCCTTGTAGTAGTGAGGGACACGCAGATGAAGCCAAAAGCATAGTACAACCGCCTGGAGGACCCCGATTAACCTTCATCAGCGCGCTCGGAATGTGAAGAAAGCGTCTGCAATCCGCCACTTAACGGCCATTTCAGGGTGCACAAAAGAGAAACCTGCTCATTGTGGGCATTCGCAAACAACAACAACAAGGGTACCTACAAAATAAAATTATATCACAAAAGCCTGATCTGTGGGATATAAATCGAGATATTGCGCCTATTGTCGCGAGCCGAATTTTGATTATCCGACTGACACAGACCCGACAGCCCATTTAGCCGAGCAGGCCAGATAAGCATTCCACGTATAAAGGCTTGTCTGTGAACCATTTTCTGTGAACCATTGTCTGTGAACTATTTTACGAGAACGTACTGTGCCTAAGCCGCACATCTCTTTCTGAAATCTGAGAACTATTGTCTGTGAACCATTGTCTGTGAACCATTGTCCAATACGCATTGCGCCTAAAACACAAAGACCTCTTTTGACATCTGAGAGCCATTGTAGAAAAGGTTATGTGCCGAAAACACAAATTCCATGGCCTCAAATATTTTGCCCTTTGATCTGAGTACCACTGTATGAGAACGTTGTAAAAGTCGCAAAGCAAATGGTTTTAAAGATCGTGCCCTTGGATCTGAGTTCCATTGTATTAGAACGTTGTAAAAGTCACAAAGCAAATGGTCTTAAAGATCGTGCTCTTGGATCTGAGAACCACTGCTCGTGTACCAATGATAGTCTCACAAAGTTCGTTACTACAAGAATTACATTAGCCGCAAGATAAGCAGGACGCAGATGATCAAGAACTGAACATTTTAGTTAGTCGCATCAGAGTTAAGAATACATATGTGAGACCAACGGATAGAATCTAGGTAAAAATATTACTGGATATTCATTTGGGCTTCTCATAAGACAAATGCTGATTTATTGCCACAGCGTAGTAAAAGTTTAAGGCTATCGTTAAAAATAGTTTTCCCAATATTGGGCAAGAAATATAATATTTGTTATATTAATATTGTAGTTCCCCCCCCCCTTTTTATCTTATGCATTAGCAGCTCATTTTTGTGTTTACCAAAATCGTTAATGTGTTCTGTTCATAACGAAAGAATAATCCTGAAAAAGGGAGTAATTTAAATACAAAAGCACCTAAGGAAGATAACTCTGCTACAAACGTGTAATTACTTAGCAGAATATTTTCACCGCATTGCCTTTATTTCGTCACTTTGAATATTGTTTCCTCTCTTTGAATGCATTATCTATCACACAATTTACATGTTTTTACAGTGTACAGAGACCCACTGTATTTTCACCCTGTTGAATGTGCAGTTAAAATTCATGAGTGCCTCTCACATGCTGTCCAATTCGTTACGAGGTGAGGGATCGACCTGATCCCCGCAGTAGAGAGTAACATGCAGATGAAGCAAAGCATTGCAGAACCCCAGCGGTCAAATCTATCTCCTGTCCTTTCAATTCACCAGTTTTATGGTGGTCTTTTCCTCCACTGGTCAGTTCCTCAGTCTTGACTAAAAGGACAATGGACTGGAAATAGGCCAGGTTTTATGGCAGGGTCGACTGATAAAATCCTAGGGTAAAGAATGGTTCTCATGTAGGCCACGCATTACTCACCTCCTTGAATACGGTACAAGTACACAAAACCTTTATGGCTCTATAGCTTTTTTTTGAAAAATAAAATACTTATATATACAAATTTGAATGTACGTACGGATATGTATGCATGTTGCATATATGTAAGTGGGTACGTGAGTTTATGCATGTACATATGAGTATATATATATATATGTGCATATGTACATGTGTACATGCATGTGCGTGTATATGTGTGTATATGTATGTATAAATAGATGTATACATGTATGCATATATGTATGTATGTATGAAGGGATGGATGGATGGATAGATGGATGGATGGATGCATGCATGTATATATGTATGTATGTATGTATGTATGTATGTATGTATGGATGTATGTATGTAAAGCATACATAGATGTAGGTGTGTGTGTATAAGTATGCATATACATATACTTGTGTGTGCGTGTGTATATGTATGTATATATATATATATATATATATATATATATATATATATATATATATATATATATATATATATATGGATATATTTGTATGTGCCTGTGGGTGTGAAAAGATATATGTATGTACACAAATGAATAGGTATGTATCAGTAAGTACACATGTGCATTTATTTATATGGGCATTCATTTATATCGGCATTCATTTATATGTGCATTCATTTATACCTTCACAAATAAATGTATATCACCCTTCACCTTACAAAGCGTAACTCCCACCATCTCACGTTTCATCATTTTCACCTCACCTCACATCACCTCACCACACCTCACTTCACCTCACCTCACCTCACCTCACCTCACCTCACCTCACTTCACCTCACTTCACCTCACCTCACCTCACCTCACTTCACCTCACCACACCTCACTTCACCTCACCTCACTTCACCTCACCTCACCTCACTTCACCTCACCTCACCTCACCTCACCTCACTTCACCTCACCACACCTCACTTCACCTCACCTCACTTCATCTCACTTCACCTCACATCACACCAAATTGTGCAATAAAGCATTTTCAAAATAATTTTTTTTATTTTTTTAAAATGCAGAACCTCATGAAGGACCGCGGTTCACTTTCATCAGCACGATCGGGATGTGAGGAAATCTACTACAACCAGTCACTTAACGTCCTCTCAGGGCACAAAACAAGGTAGACCTACTCATTGTGGGCATTCGAACAACAACAACAGCAACAGGACTAACAAGAAATCAATAAGGAAAACTATCTTGTCACTGGTATGGTGCTTCTTATTCACGATGGCTATTGCATCTGATTTTAGTGCCTTAATCTCAGCTCTGAAAATATTTGAGACTTTTCAGTGCCCACTGAGATTCACATTTTCTGTCTGCTGTTTCAGTTTGCGTAAACCGTCTCCCTCAACCCATCAGCAGCTCATCCTCAGCCCATCCTCAGCCTATCCTCAGCCCATCCTCATCCTATCCTCAGCCCATCCTCAGCCTATCCTCAGCCAATCCTCAGCTCATCCTCAGCCTATCCTCAGCCTATCCTCAGTCCATCCTCAGCCTATCCTCAGCCCATCCTCAGCCTACCCTCAGCCCATACCCAGCTCATCCTCAGTCCACCCTCAGTCCATCCTCAGCCTATCCTCAGCTCATCCTCAGTCCATCCTCAGCCTATCCTCAACTCATCCTCAGCCCATCCTCAACCCATCCTCAGCCTACCCTCAGCCCATACCCAGCTCATCCTCAGTCCACCCTCAGTCCATCCTCAGCCTATCCTCAGCTCATCCTCAGTCTATCCTCAGCCTATCCTCAGCCCATCCTCAGCCTGTCCTCAGTCCATCCTCAGCCTATCCTCAGCCCATCCTCAGCCTACCCTCAGCCCATACCCAGCTCATCCTCAGTCCACCCTCAGTCCATCCTCAGCCTATCCTCAGCCCATCCTCAGTCCATCCTCAGCCTATCCTCAGCCCATCCTCAGCCCATACCCAGCTCATCCTCAGCCTATCCTCAGCCCATCCTCAGTCCATCCTCAGTCCATCCTCAGCCTACCCTCAGCCCATACCCAGCTCATCCTCAGTCCACCCTCAGTCCATCCTCAGCCTATCCTCAGCCCATCCTCAGTCCACCCTCAGCCTATCCTCAGCCCATCCTCAATCTATCAGCAACTCATCTTCAGCCCATCCTCAGCCCATCCTCAACCCATCCTCAGTCTATCCTCAGCCTATCCTCAGCTCACCCTCAGCCCATCCTCAGCCAATCCTCAACCCATCAGCAGACTATCCTCAGCCCATCCTCAGCTCAACCATATGTGTAATTGGAATCAATTCTATGGCAAGGCCTTTTATTGAAAATATCTAAAGGCCACACATTTTCTATCAAAACTGTTTGTGTGCCTGTTTTCGTCATTTCTGGTATATTGTTTACGAGCTCCGGGAATAATGTTTTCTTCCATTGGGTGAAATGTGTGTTTAGTCTTTTTGGTCATGCATTTCTCTGTGTGTAGTCAGGCAAGGAGGGTACTAACAATATTTATAATTATTGTGTCAAGCAACTTCACTGGAATCTGTGTTGACCATATAATTCCAGTCATTTAATCATTGGACGGTTTTTGAATCAGTTTGAACTTTTCTACCCGTTGTAGTACTCTGCAATCACCTCTGTCAGTCCTGGGTTGCGGCTTTGCCATTTTTCTCATTTATTTCAAACTTGCCCTAAAATTTCTGTTTCATAAGGTAAGAAAGCTCATATTTAATGGATGTTGTATCCATAGTTAGATAGATCATGCTTCTATATCTGTAAAATGTAAATTGCCTCTAATACTGTGAATAATCCAAAGATTATTATCCACATTTTACAAGATAAAACGCCAATCAACTCACGGAATGCAGAAAATAGCTTCCCTGGTCAACCGCGACCACAGGACCGCAAGTTTGAGAACCCATGTATATATTGATCTGATTCTTGCCAGAATACAGAATAATATTAAGTTTGCTAGTTTCCACCGAACAATCCGGCGAGTTATTGGTTACAACTTAATTGCTTTCATAATTTCGTATTAAATGTACAAGATTGTGATCGACGAAAGATAAAAGAGTTGTGTCGACGACTAATGATAATCTGACGTCAACATTATTTAGACACAATACAATTGAAATCACATTTCATATTTTTTTCCTTCTTTATTCCTTTCACTTCTCTGTCCCGGGCACCACGTCAGACATCATGTTTCAATGTCCTGGTACCACGTCAAACATCATGTTTCAATGTCCTGGTACCACGTAAAACATTATGTTTCAATGTCCTGGCACCACGTCAGACATGATGTTTCAATGTCCTGGTACCACGTCAAACATTATGTTTAAATGTCCTGGTACCACGTCAAACATTATGTTTCAATGTCCTGGTGCCACGTCAAACATCATGTTTCAATGTCCTGGCACCACGTCAGACATCATGTTTCAATGTCCTGCTACCACGTTAAACATTATGTTTCAATGTCCTGGTACCACGTCAAATATTATGTTTCAAATGTCCCGGATGTCAAAAATCATCAGGGCTTGACAAAATTCAGGGTGGCTCCCCAGTCAGCCAAAAAATTTAACCAGTTTAGGTGGCCGGACTGCAGTTGCGCAATTTATGTTGACAAATTTAAACTAGGCTTTAAATCACCTTTATTTCTAAATAACAATGCATACCAAACCAAAATATATTGTATTACTTATACAAGATTTGCCAATTTTTTCTTAAGAAAAATTGCACTTCTGTCAGAGGCAAAGTGTTTATGTCCATGAACGTGCTTGATAGTTTTAGCACTGTTGCATCATTTATTAATCGCTTTAGTAGGTTTAAGGTGTGGTAGTGGAGGTCCATTTAGATTCACCATCATAAGCTAGGTTATGTATTATCTATTCAAACCGTAATATCATTAATAATCGTGAGAGTTGTTATGTAGTAACGATTAGAAACGTAATTAGCAATAAAAACGGATATTATTTTTACAAACAAAAAATGTTTACTCGTAACAGACGAGCAGGGGAGCCCTTTTGTCAAGCCCTGGACTTCTTTTTTCCAATGTCCTGGGCTCAACGCCAGACACCATGTTTCCAATGCAGATTGCCTTGTCATTCCCTCTGAACTTTTCATCCATATTGCATGTTTTCAGAAGGTTAGACAGATAGTCAGGTAGTCTGGGTCTTGAGTTGCTCTACAGTGCTATGATGCATTGGTAGTACTCTGGTAGTGAAAGGAATGGCCAACTAAAAATTAATTTCCAGGGGACACCTGATTGTTGTGTTGATTGCATTCTTCTTGTAGGCACGTTTCGTGTCCCTCTTTATTCACCACCTGGCAATGATGATGCAGTGGGTCTTTAAGCTAGCGATGTTGTTTCTCATCCTATTCATGATTTTCTTTATACAATTTACAACATTTGCTAGAATTCTCATTTGTGTTTTAAACTCACACTTGGGATCAAGATGCTGAGCAGTACATGAGCTGCAGTGGTCAGCAACCCATAGCTGACTGCTAGAGTCAGGGCCAGCGAACCAGAGCTGCCAAGACCCTTCTACACCACCTCAGTGCGGTGTTCCTGGATAACAGGCTGCAGCAGGGAAGACTGGCTAAGAGGAAGGGATCGAAGAGGGAATGCTAAGCCGGTACTCAAAAATAGTTTGGTGAAGTCGGATGTGTTGGACCGAAAGGTGCAAATATCGCAGTCAAGTTGTAAACTACGACCCAACGCATTCCGTTCTCTGGACTACATTCTGCTACTTAAGCCCTTTCAGGGTTTGGTAGCGGGAGATTGAGAACGAACGAAGCCAAGCCAAGCCAAACGCACATTTAATCAATGCTTTCTATTCAGTGAAACTGTTTTTGTATTGGAAAAATGTACATTAAATTTGTGCAGGTCCCAGCTTTCGTATGAGCTAGATATGGCCAAAAGGAGAAATTCCAGCTTAACTGGCTAGACAAGTTACACGGAGGGTAATAGACTCAAACACTAGAGCGAAGTAGGCACACAACTTGTTAGGCGCCATCTATTCTGTTCTAAATAAACCACCTAACCATGACCGGTGTTATACCATGTCACACAGTCGCCTCTTACGACATGCTCTGTGTGGGGCAGAGGTGCTATTCTTTTTATTTTTCATACACAAAGGCCGAGCCAGACCACTTGGGATGTGATGGTATACCACAACTTGGTATTCTTGTGAAATATTATTACCAATTATCATACCCTAAAACGTCAATAAAGTCGCTGGCCACACAAAATACTGATGTTTCAGACCGCATGTGACACGGTGACCTCAGTTTAAGACCCCTGCTGTAGAACCTAAAGGCCACGAGAGAAAGAAGAGAATGCTTCTACATATCGTGGGAGAAAAGCAACGACTACGGCTTATTCGAGTCATAAATTGGCCTTGGCTTCAATTGTGATATTAGAAGATTGTGCCAAAATTATCTAACTAATCAATGATACATATTATTAACACTGATATTAGCAACATCCCCAATTGAACTGAATCCCAACAAATTGGAGATAATTAGATTTCGACTTCCGAGTACGTAACAACAGATACCTCACGTGACAACGAGATGAAGCCGGACTGGGACACAAGAACTGGGAAAACCCAAATAAACATGGAGAAAAATCATTAAGTGGAAATAAACAGAATCAGGGAAGACTTTAAACCATTTAGCAGGCATGGCACACGGAAGACGATGCATAGGGTGCAACCTTTTCAGAGCATTGTCCTTCAAGTGGTGGTTGCGAGCATACAAAAAACAGCGAATACATTGGAAAAACACATTTATATCGTTGTTGTTTTCAGCTTGGCTTGTTTTATCTATTTGTTTTGTTGTTTTTTTGTGTGAATTCCGTCTTGATATTTTGTATGTGTTCCTATATTGGTTTTTTTGTGAGTGCTCCTCTGTTTTCTTTGCGTTATGATACTTTTTTCTATGTTGACATATTCTATAGTGGTGCTCTCTATATATTCTGATTGTTGTTGTTTTTGTTGTTGTTTAATGCCCACAATAAGTCAGTTTACTTTTGTGTACGCCCTGAAAAAGACGTTAAGAAGCGGGTCGTAGTAGCTTTCCTCACATCCCGAGCATGCTGATGAAAGTGGACCGCAGTCCTCCAGGAGGTTGTGCGACGCTTGGCTTCATGTGTGTGGCGCTCACTGCTACAGTGATCACATCGATCCACATCTCGTCAGTCAGGCTGTTTTGAAAACCACATGTTTCCCAGTGAACGATACATGGAACAGAGATTGTGGTCTTGGCCAGTGAATTGACCCTGACACAACGTCCTGGTCAGTATGCTGTGCCTAACTGGACTAGCATCTCAGTTCCCTACATGTTCTGGTAAGTCATTTTATTTGAATTACATATTACACTTTGTAATGTGATTTAGTGACGCTGTTTTTTTTCTGTATTCAAGTATTGCCGTTTTCTGTGTTTCAGTTTTGCTGTTTTCTTTGCATTTAAGTTCTACTGCTTTCTGTGAGTTTTTTGGTATTGTAGTTTTTCTCTGTATTCAAGTATTTTTATTTTCTCAGTATTTTTCCGCTGTGCTCCCTGCGATGTGCAGCGGTGCTGAGACGTGGACACTTACAAAATCACTAGAGGACACATTAAGAATGAGCTAGGCCTCACTTCAGAGACGCTTGATCGGAATCACTTTCCGAAACCAACGTATACAAGGTCTCCACAGTTCTGACATAAGACGATTATCCCTGGTGAAGGATGCAGTAATTCATGCAGACAAGGCAAATCATAGATGGGCAGGTCACATGTTGCGAATAAACGATGGTCGATGGAGCACAGCGACAGCAGTCTGATACCTCCGAGGTAAGAAAATACCGCGTGTAAGACCTCCAATGCGTTGGTCAGACTCCAACTCCAGAACAAAACAGGGTCCGCTCGAGACGAGATTGGGACCCGATAATACGCTGAGGAACGGGTCATCAAGATCAAGGTCAAGATCTTCTCTGTGTTTCAGCAATACTGTTTTCTCAACATACACATTTTTCTATGGTGTTTCAGTGTCAATGTTCTCTGGGCATTTCAGCTTTTCTAATGTGTTTGTCACTGTTTTCTCTGTATACAAGTATTGTTGTTTTTACTGTGTTTCAGTATTGTTTTTATCGTTATTTTTCACCTTTACTGCCTTCTCTGTGTTTCAGTGTTGCTATGTCTTTATGTGTTTAAGTATAACTGATTTCTTTGAAATTAAGTGTAATTATGGTGTTCAAGTAATGATATTTTCTTTGTATTCCTGTGGCATATAAACGATTGTGACTCTTGGATGCCGAAAGATTGTTCTATGTACAGAGATAAACAAGATAAGAAGAAAAAGAAATCAACGATTTGAAGACGGACAGAACACTGACCGGCTCAGTGTCCCATAGTGTGACCTTTCCAAAAAGGCCGCTACGGCAACCATGACACGGGCCAAGAGCGGGTCACAAGACCTTCATCAGAGACATTGAAGGAAATAAAAACAAGACAGGACATGATGTAAAATAAGCAAATGCTACCTTAACCCGTGCATTTGACATCTTGTCTTGTCCTTTATAATGGTTTTGTTATTTTCGTTCATTCTGCGAAGGCCTTATTATGGTCGTAACGTAGGCCTCGTTTCATTTTTGTCCAGGTACTGATCCATTATTTGAATATGTTTTTTATCGAATGTTGGCCTCTAATACCGCCCGCAGCTTCGATTTATTGATGAGATCACTTGATTTGCTGTCTTAAGACTGCTCTCGGCGTCTCTACTCTTGGAATACCATGAGATGTCGATGAAGATCTCTACTGCCGGAAGCCAGGACAGAAATAACCTGAACAAACATCAGCGAGATAATAATCGACACTGCCAGTGACAAGATCGAATACTGGATATCCTGACCCTTGGATATGCATGTCTCTCATGTAACCCTCTGGCATCACAGCGTGGGTCAGTTTAATTATAGTTTCTCTTATCAATAATTAAGATCTGTTTTGCCTCGTAAATTATTGTAACGGTTACTCGCTTTTTTTTTAAATTTGCCGTTTCCTGTAGTACATCTCATTTTACCAGGCCGGTGTAAGGATATATTTTAGCACTCCAAATTCGTCAACTCATTTTTTGTCAGAAACGCCTTCCGCCAGAATGCATGTATTCAACACTATTTATAAACTAATATATATAATTGCTGTCAAGTATATCATCTCTTATTTTGTAATTCAAATAAGGAATTCAAGTTACAGATAAGATGCATTTCTTCTGTGGTTTATATCTATAAAGACGAAGCTGTGTTCACCTCACCACATCAGCCCCACTGTACCAGGCTATTGTGACAAATCGGACGCTACAATACTCAATAGTGGGATTTAAACAACAGGCGCCTTAAATGCAAAGTACTGTTAGCAACTGGGGTAACAATCTGATAACGTCTTATTGTTGGAAATGGAATAGGGTATTGATGGCAGGAAACGATATATAAGTAATCTGATCGTCAGAAGTGTTCCCTGTTGGGCTAGTGTTTTAGCTCTTTAACTTGTTCACACAAAAAGGAGGGGATCGCTATAGTTGAAAGGTAAAGACCCTTGCGTCTCAAGACACGAATGAACACAACAGTGGAGTTTCAAACCACGCAAGTTTGAAACCTCATATGGTCTCAAGGGGCGTGTGACCAGCGTCTAGTCATATTGAAGATTTTTAAAACACGATCTTGTGTACTCTAGGCAAAGGCAAAGGCCGCCGTCCATCGTAGACGATGATGGCATACTTTATTTTGCTAGCACTATTTTTAGCAAGGATTAACTGCGCCACTTTTTATCCTCACTCTCTCGTCTCGTGCCGCCCGACCCCAGTGGCAAGTCAATGACAAGACGACTAGGGGGCGACTACGAGATGCAGGGGATTCCGCATCAAGCACCCGTGAAAAAGACGGCGGGTCACGAGGCCGACGGCTTAACCACTTCGCCAGGTGTCCTCGATGTGTGCGTAGAAGAACCGTTGACAGTTTAAAATCGACGAGTCAACTTATAGGCATTCCGGGCAACTTTCTAATGCAGGAAATAAATGTCCAGCCAATACGTAATCTATCTTCTCCCAGGCCTTGTAAGCCACAGGAAGTAAGCATCGGAAAATGTTTTAAATACTACGGCCTGGCATCAGCCAAAACCTGCTTGCTCGAATACCAGGATGCCAACAAGCTGTTGCGACAACACAAAAAGGGCAAGTCCACTTGGGTCATCCTCCTGTTGCAGTTTTTATCTTACCAGATTGCTACACCCACGACCTTTTTTGTGCCAGACAAGGGTATTGTGTATTTTAAACTATGTAAGTGCAGATCGTAGTGGCATACACGTTCTGTTATTGTACATATAGCAAGCAATATGATAGCTTTCCCGTGGGGATCTGCGAAAAACTCTTAATGGGTAGCAAGTCTAAGCCAACAACATCTATATACAAGTTGCAGTAGACGACTAAAACAGAGGTTGTGCATGCCACTAGCAACCTGAGCATGTAAATCAAATTGCTACACACACTACAACTGCTAGAGCACAGTGGGCCCGACGTATACTTCTGGTAAGGATCCATATAAAATTATGGTATTCTGCTTCGCATTGAATCTAAGTATCTAGCAGTATGTAGTAGGGCAACAGTGTCTGGGTAGAAGAGTGGTAAAGCACTCGCTTCTCACAGCAAAGAGCCTGGGCTTGACACCAATTTTTGGAATGCATCAGTCGACACAGCTGTAAATTGGTAACTGTTAGAAAGGAAAGGTAGCGAGGAAGATCATTGGCCTCCCCCATCTTATAAGACGTTGGTCTAGTACAATGAAGTCTCTAACACGTCATCCTTGACAACAGTGTGTTTTAAGACTAACTCTGTAATTTGCATTGTTTTTTTGTTTGTTTCTTTTTTAAATGACGACGACCAAGTTATTGGACCCTTCCGGTGCCCCTTATTGTGGAGGAATGAATAGGACCACTACACGAATGTCCAAAAAGGTGTTACATCGTTTCTGTGAAGACTACATAAAGCAGTGGTAGAATCCTATGCTCTGCCTGGAGTGAAACATGGACATGAAAAGGAAGTTTGTAGTTCTCAGAATGTGCAAGGTTCGATGACGAGGAGGAAGTTTCTGGTTCTCAGAATGTGCAAGGGTCGATTAAACAGTTCTGGTACAGTCAAAATAACGTCAATGTAAGATACTCACACAGTGGACAGCCGGCAGGGATTTGTTTTTGTTTTTGAATGCCCACAATGAGTAAGTTTACTTTTGTGTGGGCCCTGAAAAGGGCGTCAAGTGATGGGTTGAAAAAGCTTTCCTTACATCATGAGCGTGCTGATGAAGGTGTACCACCGCCGTCCACGCGGTTGCATGATAGAGCTAGGATTTCTTTCTGATTATATGTTAAACATTAAAACATTAAATACTTGACGTTACGACTTGAACATAAAAAAATCTAAGGCTATGGTGAGTAATAAAACAAGAACATTCATTCGTTTACAAAATTTATGAGTTACAACATGTTTAAAATTAAACTAGCTAATTAATCACTCAATCTTTCTATTTCAGGGAATCTTCTTCTTCGTACGCTGTCCGACGTCAACTTGTATTTGTTCGAAGAAAGCAGCTGTCATCCTGAGGCTGTCGAAACTGCCATAGAGCTTGTCTGGTGTTGCCACTGGTGATGGCCACATGTGCTTTCTCTGGTCCTCGTATGTCGGGCAATTTTGCAGCAGATGTTCAGCGGTCATTTTCCCTGTACCACAGGTGCATTCGTCAGTGCCACCTATCTTCAATTTATTGAATAGGTAGTACCTCAGTCTGTTGTGGCCTGTGCGGAGTCTGAAGACTACGGCGTGCTCTCTTCTGTTCAACTGGTAATAGGCATCATTTTTTGTATAGCCAGTATTTCCTGTTTCCCATTTGGCCATGTATCTGGCCCTAATAAGTCTTTTGGACTCTTCGTAGGTCACACTAGAATCTGGTTGTGGTAGTCTTGCACCTTCTTTTGCCAGTCTGTCTGCCTCCTCGTTGCCTTGGATGTTACAATGGGATGGAACCCCCTGTATCACTTCTACTGCAGCCTTCAGTGCCTCTGCTTCCGCTCGGAAATTGCTTGAGTATTTTCCAGTTGCCACTGACAGTGTTATTTTTCTACCATTTGTTAGGCTCAGAAATACCCCTGCCCCTCCATTATGTGTTGTGTTTTTTACAGAACCGTCGGTGTATACATGGGTCCAGTCCATGCTTACGTAGTTTTCCGCTCAGTGTACCTCAGGGTTATGTCTCTTCTTTCTTTTTCAGTCTGGCTGTTCTTGTTTCCAATACCTGGTATATTTTCTACCACCTCCGGAATTATATCCTGCTTCCATATGGGTTTGCGTACAGTAGGGATGGGCTTTGGTGTTGTTACGGTGTTCATAGGGTCTCCGCTCATCTTTGCTTTGGCTATTTCTGCAAAGTTTCTCCGCTGTAGTTTTCCATTTCCAAATCTATTTAGTCTCTAATGCATTGGATGATTTGTCAGTCTTCTGAGTTTCTCTGCTTGCTGCTGAGCTCTGCAGTCTCTTCTGTCGGTCAAGGATTGCAGATGTGTAATATTTTCAAGTTCTACAATTGGCGTTGACTTCATGCCTCCTATTATAACTCTCATAGCTTGGTTTTGAAGTTTGCTAGTTTTACCAAAGTTCGCCTTTGCTGCTGTTGTCCATGCCGCAATGCCATATTCGAGAACTGGTCTCACTCTTCCAGTGTACAGTTTCTTTAGTATACTTTCGTCTGCTCCCCAGTTTGTGCCAGCAAGTTTCCTCATGATTGCCATTCTTTCTCTGGCTCTCATTCGGTTTCTCTCGATCTGACTTTTCCATGTCATGCGCCGATCAAATGTGACTCCCCAAGTAGTTTGGGTTGTCGTTTGGCCGAAGATATTTGCCGTTAAGACTTATTTTGGTGTTCTGTGGTTTATTTGAAAGTATTTCAGGGAATGATAGCGTAAGCTTGAATAGAATTCCTGGAACTATAAACCCAGCTCGATAGTCTAACATGATCTATGACACTCTATATAAATCTTCATCTACACTGATTAACTACTATCCACTATGTCGGCACGTGTACCCTCCAGCAGCTGATGATGAGATGATTTCTGACGTCGTCAGTTATGTTCTTAACATTAATAACTTATTGTTATGCCTGTGGCGTTGCTCTATGAGGATTAAGGTTACAACTCTCTTTCGATCAGGAAGCTATGGCCGAGCCCTCTGACTATTCTTATTCTGATAACGTTTCGATGTAACCTGACATCAGCAGTCAACGAGCCAATTTGAAAGACTGATCTTATCGGTGACATGAGCGATTTCTCTTTCTTTCTCTCTCTCTCTGTCTCTCTCTATCTCTCTATCTATCTATCTATCTCTCTTTCCCTATCGCTCTTTCTCTATCACTCTTTCTCTCTCTCGCTGTCTCTATCTCTCTCCTTCTCTCTCTCTCTCTCATCAGATCATCTAGAACATACGTCTGTGCAAACCACCGATATTCTTGTCCCGAACTGAATCATGCTCACGATCAGTTATCTCTCGCCCTCAGCAGATTATCTAGAGCTGATGACTGTGAAGACCACAGATATGTCTTTCCCGAACTCAACTCTGTCACTCAAAGTGAACAGCCTCGTATATATAGTGGGATGACCTGGTCGTCCAGCTCTCCTGTCTGTTTTTATTCTTCTACTTATATAGCCCCGTTTAGCTCCCCCTTAATAAAGATGGCGATAGTCACTACGTCCATTCTTCCTTCACAGTTGACTGATCAGCAGTCAAACTTACATAACTACTCCCCAATTGAATCATATTCACTCATACGGCTACTTGTCACTCTAGCATTCTAAATGTGATAGCCTGATGTCCGATTTAATGTCGTCCCCCACCCATACTCCAGATACTACGACCAAAAAGGCTAGACTATGCCCCCACAATTCTTTAGTTCATCATTCTTCATGAAACGCGGGTCTCACTAACTGAACGACGCGGAGTGAACTTTAACTGAACAGTGCCTGTCTGATTTGTGACATTCTATCCCTATCCAAATAATTGTATCTTCAGAGAATAAACTGCTCTAACCACTATGCTTCCTGTCAGATAATCCTGTTACATAATGCTACATAACCCTGTTACAGTTGTGAAATGCTTGGTTTCGTCTGCGTGATTCTCACTACTACTGAGGTCACGTGGATCCACATCTCGTGAGACTGCCTTGAAATCAGTATGTTTCCAGGGAACTTCACATAAGAGGAATAATGGCCTTGGTCAGTTTATAGTGCATGACATTGAATCGACGTTTTGGTCAGTATTTTGTACCTGACCGGACTAGTGTCTCAGTTCCCCAGCCAGCGAGGATGAAGTGTAAGAATTCATTGTACTATGTCAATCGTTTCTTTCAGGTGAGGTGGCCATTTTACATTTTCTATGACTTGCTTTTCCTAATAGTAAGTCAGGTACCCATTTTAATCTTGGGAATAGTGTCAAGACTGGGGTTACACCCAATACCTTTGATACAAGAGGCAAACGATCTAACCACTGAGCTATTTTGAAGATCGAACACATGGTAGGGGACTTAAACGCTAACAATTCAAAGTTACTAAGGAATGTATATAGAGATTATCAGCCCTTTATACAAACACAATCGAAGTTACATGGCTACACAGATGGATCAGCAACAAATTATGTTCAGAATGGAGGCGCTGGTATCTTTTTC
This sequence comes from Ariolimax columbianus, assembly GCA_036924085.1. Lineage (NCBI taxonomy): Eukaryota > Metazoa > Mollusca > Gastropoda > Stylommatophora > Arionidae > Ariolimax > Ariolimax columbianus. The sequence continues at coordinate 139,259,652 of JAVGWX010000003.1, forward strand.
TCGTACCATGAACCCTATTGAGAGACAATAAGAATTTCTACTGGTAAATCATATTCAAATTATACATCTGAGCTTCAGACCGTGGAACAATCTGCTCACATGACACACCAGTAATTCAGATCTTCATCAGGTAGTCGGCTTCACACACTGTACTACAAGCCAAAAAGTGTGGTAAACTCCCACATCTGAGAAATAAACTAAGTAGTGTAGCTGGCAATAAACTCCCACATCTGAGAAATAAACTAAGTAGGGTAGCTGCCAGTAAACTCCCACATCTGAGAAATAAACTAAGTAGGGTAGCTGCCAGTAAACTCCCCCATCTGATAAATAAACTAAGTAGGGTAGCTGCCAGTAAACTCCCACATCTGATAAATAAACTAAGTAGGGTAGCTGCCAGTAAACTCCCACATCTGATAAATAAACTAAGTAGGGTAGCTGCCAGTAAACTCCCACATCTGAGAAATAAACTAAGTAGGGTAGCTGCCAGTAAACTCCCACATCTGAGAAATAAACTAAGTAGGGTAGCTGCCAGTAAACTCCCACATCTGAGAAATAAACTTTCAAAATACAACCACCAACGAGAACAAGAGGGCACAGATACAAATTAACTAAAGAAAGGTCCAGATTGGATATTAGGAAATATTTTTCTAGTCAGAGAGTGGTGAATGCTTGGAATGCATTACCCCAGGTGGTGATGGAAGTAGAGTCAGTTAATGCATTTAAGAATATATTGGATGTACATAGCTTTTAAAGCAGGTTATTGCAAATGCAACTGGTTGTCTACACACTATGATAAGTATTTTAAACTGGTATAAAAACGTAGTTATTTTGGTCATACTGGAGGTTAGGGTGGAAGGCAGTCGTTCAAGAGGCAGACAATGATTTAAGTGGGTGGATATTATCAGGAGATTGACTGGAAAACCTCCCAGACTGCATCATTAGGGCAAGAGATACACTGGAGATTCATTGCAGCCGACCTTCGATACGGAGATGGCATTTGAACTGAGAGCTCTTCTGTGTTTCCAATAAAATAAACAATTTACGAACTTTTATATAAAAGAGTTGTAACTATTAGTAACGGTGTTTACGCATTTTAAAACGTTCTAATATTCTATTTTCTGTTATTGGCAATGATAAAAGAATCATACAATTGTTTCACTTTACGATATCATTGTTGAGGCATTGTTTCATCTGGCAATCTGGGGTTGCTGCAAGCAGTGTACAGGAGTAAAATAACATCACATTAACACTAGACTACGACTCGGGCATCTGATCTTATTCTTAGAATAATGAAATCAACAATATGGCGGCACAGTGTCTAGAATCGAAATGCTATGTACATCAAAAGACATAAAACTTGGTTTTCTAAGTAGCTGAACCTAATTTCAAGTTTTATAAAATGCCTACTGTAGTAGAACAACAGGACAGAGCCTATAGCGGAACTTTCAATAATGGACATCGAGATCAGATTGAGATTCATGAATCTTTATCGAACTCGACTAAGGCCGCGCTCATTGAGCAAATGAAGTTAACTGAACCAATGAAGGTAGCAGCCGCCCCGAACCACCTTTTGGAAACAAGTAAGCACTTTATCATAAAATAGCATTATATCTTCTTCTTCTTCTTCGTACGCTGTCAGACGTCAACCTGTATTTGTTCGAAGAAAGCAGCTATATCATCCTGAGGCTGTCGACACTGCCATAGATAGAGTATAGAGCTTGTCTAGTGTTGCCACTGGTGATGGCCACATGTGCTTTCTCTGGTCCTCGTATGTCAGGCAGTTTTGCAGCAGATGTTCAGCGGTCATTTTTCCTGTACCACAAGTGCATTTGTCAGTGCCACCTATCTTCAGTTTATTGAATAGGTGGTACCTCAGTCAAATACCATTATATGAATTCATTATGTCTACAAAAATCCGATCAGCAGCGAGGTTGAACAGTGAACAAATAATAAAAATGAAATATACACGGTATTTTATTTCACAAAGTGCAGATCTAATATGCTTTTAAGCTTATTTACGAACACTTACAATAGAGAACGCAAATGACCTGGGTTTTGTGAGCTTTGCTTACTAAGTTCAAATCACGTCATGTTTAGACCGGACATGTTTGAGTTTATTTCATGGTAAGACTGCTTCTGTAAGTAGCCCGAACTGTAATTTCCTATCTGACAAAAATTTCTGAGCTGCTGCAGGAGTTACATAGTTCTTGCTCTGTTGTCAACACTTTCATCAATTGAAGGGACTGAACGCATGTAGGAGCACACAGACAGTGGCGTCACTAGGTTTGAGTCACCCAGTGCTGTAACTGATGTTGTCACCTCGTCCGAGTCCTCCTTAATTTAACTCCATTATACTGGTTTAGAAGGCTCTACAGAGTCTGTTTACAACCAGTTTGTTCCACTCCCCTAGCATTAAAAATAAATGTGGGCATCCAATTTATTTTTGAATGCATTAACAGACCCTGCCTCCACCACATCATGTGGCAATGCATTCCAAGCATTCACCTCTATTTTGAATAAAAAAATATTTATTACATCTAATCTGGACCTGTGTCTAAACAATTTGAATTTGTGCCCTCTTATTCTTGTAGCTTGTTGTACTTTGATAAAACTTGTTATAGTCTATTTAATATATAAATTCGATAGATCTATTGAGATCGGATTTAGATTTGATTAAAAAATGGTATGAGATCTGGCAGATGGAGTTTAATGAAGACAAATGTACAATTATCGACATGGGAAGATCCAAAAAGAAATATATTTACAGGATGGGAGAAAACAATATTAAGAAAATAGAAAAGAAATTGCCCCTAGGTGTTATAATAGATCAATACTAATAAGGTTCGTGAGCAAATCCAGAGGGCAGTGATAAAAGGATAATGCAATGCTTGGTAGGATAAAAAGAAACATTACACATAGGAGCAAGGAAGTGATAGTCAAACTGTATAAAGCATTGATTAGACCTAGATTGGAGTACTGTGTACATGTTTGAAGTCGTTTTCATAGAGGAGATATAAGAATGCTAGAAAGGATACAAAGAAAAGCTACAAAACTGATCGTGGGATTCCAGAATTACAGTTATGAGGAAAGACTAAAAAAAAAACCGGCCTACAGTGGAAATACTGGTTCACAATGTCTAGAACAGAAAAGAGTTAAGAGAAGTTAAGAGAAGACTTAATACAGGTTTATAAGATAAAGATAATCAAAGGAACAGATAAATTAGACTAGCAAGTTTTTTTCAAAGTAAACTGGCTACAAGAATAAGAGGGCACAAATTCAAATTGCAGAGATGAGACCCTGTATCCTATTTTAGCGTCATCTGCACATTTTGCAATCATAGACCAGTTATCATTGTCCAAATATTTATAAATATCAAGAACAAATTTGGTCCCAATACCGGTCCCTGTGGCACTCAACTTATTACATCACAACAATCAAAGTGCTTATTTATGTCAACTCTCTGCATTCTGCCGTTAACCAATTTTGGCAACTCCACCACCTATATTATGTGATTGCAACTTCTGAAACAATCTTTAATGAAGTGCTCTAGCAAAGGCCTTTTCTGCACCAAATGATGCAGAATCCTTAATAATGTTTGTAAATTTTGACATAAATTTACAAAGAATGTATGAAGAAAACAATATAATTTTAGATGAAAGCATTTAAGAACTACAACAAAATTATGTTATTTTCTTTATTTTACATTAATTTTTTCACTTTCATCAGATAAGTTTTTTTATTGGGTTTGCACAATCAGTAACAGCCCAAATGATAAACAATTTACATTAAATCTAGACTTTTCTGGCCTTTAAAGCTGGAAACTTGTGAATCATTTCATCTAGTTCAATGCCATTTGCCAAATCACTTTCAATTGATATTATTGCAAGATAATATAGCCTTGACTGCTCCATGGAAGTGGAGGAAGTAGATACCTTTACCTACTTAGGCAGCACAATAGAGACATCAGGAGGTACATATGCAGTTATAAGGATCAGAATTGGAAAGACATGAGGGCATTTCTGACACTAAACAATTTATGAAGATCCAGAGATATAAAAATTCACCAAAAAAATAAAAGTATTCAAAGCAAGTGGAAAGTCGATGTTGCTGTAGAGAATAGAAACATAGAGCACGACCAAGGTTATACAACAAAGACTCCAGTCCTTCGTTAACAGATGCCTACGAAGGATAATAGGCATAAAGTGGCAGGACATGATGAGGAATGAAGACTTGTGGGAAAGAAGCCAACAACAGCCATTGGAACAACAAATTAAGCGAAGAAAATTTGGCTGGATAGGACATACGCTGCGAAAGGCACAGTCTAACATAGTCAGACAGACTCTTACATGGAATCCTCAAGGGAAAAGAGAGAGAGGTAGACCCAAAAATATGTAAAGAGAATGTGAGAAGGAGCTAAAATTAAGTAATTACATCTGGAGAGAGGCAGAAGAAGCAGCCCTGGAACATGTACTCTGGCCTGATTTTGTTGATGACCTATGTACCGAGAGAAGCGACAGCTTTAATTGATTGATTGATTGATTGCCTCATGGTAAATCGCAAATAGTTCTTTATAAGTTACAGTTTTGAAAAACTCCTCTGACATGAGCCACAGACACACAGATTGTGAGAAATAATAATGATGTCATCTCATTAGCTGTGAGCTGGCAGCTCTGAGATAATTCAGAGCAAAGCTTTTTTTATTGTTAATATTTCTGTTTAGCTGTTGGAAAAAGTCTCTACCCAAGGGCCGTAGATGCAGGGGCTGTCTTCTTGGTGCAGATTATGGTATTTAATTCTTCAGTGAGACTCTTGACTTGAACATCCTCAAATATGACTGCTACTTTCTTTGTGGTTCTTGATCTAATCTTGGCAGTGTAACTGATTATGCTGCGATTTGTAGCGCTTCTATCTATCTTCAGTCAATTTGTGTTGTTATACACTGTGGGGAGATGTGACCTCCTATGTTTCATATTTTTTTGGCAGGCGAAAATCTGTTGGTGTCTTGCCAGGTCAATCCCAGTATGTGTAGCTCATGGAATATGCGATTGCCTATTTTTGGGACTGGTGGTAATGGAAGCGTAAATTAGAGCAAGGTAGACCCATAGCCAGTAAGGCGCCAATTATATCACTTCGCTAACCACATAACCAAGACCTGATGTTATAGCCATAGAGTCCCATTTTTTGTGGGACATATTCTCCGTGGGGCGAGAATCCCTAGAATAATAGGGGTAGATTATTAACTTGAATTTTGCCAGAGTAGCCGTTAAGCCTACTTTTTTCTATTTCAAACTGCAAGGAATTTTTAATGTGCTCACCACTGCACACTGGTGTCTGATCTCACTACTCAGAGGTCAGGGGAAATTTTTACGGGACGATCCACATGAAAAAATGTTGGTATCCACTGTGATTTTAACCCGCGACTTCCAGCATCTGAGGTGAACACCTTACCTTGAGTACATTGAAGTGCTTCAACTGATGCAAAGAAAAAAAATGCAGTAAATCATTTCAGCTATTACTTGCTGCTGCACACTGTACAGTTTGTACTAGGTATTTTGGGTAATTGATATGCAGGTATATTGTATATATAGGTATATTGATACACTACATGTTAGTCGGACTTACGAAAAACGTTTTTGTAGTTATAACTAACAGGGATATTTTTTCATATAAAAAATTTCTGCCACTGGGCTGAAACACTGCACAACAATTTCATATAGTGATATTTTTTTAATTTTGGTGTCACCTCCCTGTGATGGTGTCACCCAGTGCAGTCTGTACTCTCTCCGCTTCCTCTCACACCCCACTAGTGATGCTACTGTGCCCAGGTACAATGAAGTTGGTTCTATGAGCCATTTTTCATTGTTTTCAAATCATTTGCCATTTTGAAATTCATAGCTGAATGGAACTTCTTAGAATCTCTACCTTTTGTTTGCTAGACATTACTATTTCAGTTATAAACATTTTGCTTTGTAGCTTCAAATCGCTTAGGTCTGTTATACATCTTAATTTTTATTTCTGCAGAAATTTATGCAAAAGTGGGACAAAATGATTTGGTACATGCAAAGCCATCAGTTATTCACTTTGAGGGTTTTGAAGTTGACAAAAAGCAAGTTAAGTCCCTCAAATTGTTGAATGCTTCATCGGATTTGTTGAAGATGCATATCATTCCACCTCAAACTCAAAACTTCACCATCAAATATACAAAACCGGTAAGTATGCATTACAAATTGATTTTTTGTGTTCTTTTCAAAGTTCATCTACCATTTTTAGTTTTTAAATATTGTTTACTTATATTGCTTAATTTTTCGTTCTCAGTTTTAACAAATCAAATTATTGTATTGTAGTAACTTTTGGAGAGCTGTTGTACCTTAACTTTAAATGTTTAATTTGAGTTTTTCTCTATTCGTCAGAGTTTATAATGAAGCACATCATGTTTACTAAATGTAATATATGACAATCACTACACTCTGTGATATTGTCTTCATACAGGATATATCTAACAAAACTTATTATCTTAATAGAAAATATTATATAATATAGTCAATTTATTATTCTACTGGCTTCCCAGCAGAATGATTCAATGGTTCAATCCTCAATTTGTGTGGAATGTTTTGTTGATCATAAATGCGTTCTGGGTTGACCCAGTCTAAAAAAATTGAGTGCCAGAACAAGTCTACAAAATAAAGGCAGCCAACATGATCTGACCACATCACCTCTAGTGTGTCATTGTTCAAGAAAATATAGGCCTAACATCGTGTGCCTAATATGCCATATGGTGGGTAAATAGCACATTCGAATGGATTCGAAGATTTGCTGATCATCTCACGAAAGATAAGCTGACACCTAGTACAATCAGGTTTCGATCACTTCATCCTTGTTGGGAGTGTTTGCTTTTGAATTACCTTTACCTTTTTTTTTTTTTTATAATGGCATATAAAGCAACCAAATGCAATTGATTAAAAATATAATAGTGTATCAACTTAAATAAAGTAATAGAGATCAAGATGCTGAGCACTGCATGAGCAGCATAGGTCAGTGACCCATAACTGACTGCTTTTGTCAGGGCTAGCGACCCAGAGCTGCCAAGACCCTGCTACACCTCCACCTAGTGATTCTAGATAACAGGGTGCAACAGGGCAGAGAAGGACGAAGAGGGAAGGCTAACTCGGTACCCACAAATTCCTGCTGAAGTCAGTTGTGTTGGACCAAAAGGTGCAAATATTGCAGTCAAGCTGTAAACCACGACACACTGCATTCTATTCTCCTGACACCATCCTGCTACTTGCAAAGTCCTTTTTAGAGCTTGGTTGCGGGAGATTGAGTAAGAAGAAGAAAAATAATGTAATATATAATATTTTCAATGATGTTTACAGACACGGATGGTTCCAGGCATGGCATTAGAATGTATGATTGAGTTCAAACCTAATGAATGGCGGTACTTCTATGATTGCATTCGCATTCACTGTCCTGTAAGTATTTTGCAAAAATCAGTCGACAAAGATCATTCAATCTTATTTAAAACCATCCTTCAAAGTAAAATTGCAGCCATTCAAATTTGATTTATTTATCTCATTATTTGATTTTTTAATATTGAGAATTAAAAACATGTGATAGTTATAAAGTTTCAGTTTTAGTAAAACAATCTCTTTTGGAAAAGTTTTAATCGTAGATGTATTCTGAGCAGGGAGAAGAGAACTTAATCATTCCAATCCATGGTTATCCAGTCATGAATACTAAGGAGTTTCCAAGAAACTATACATTTGAGCCAATACCAGTTGGTTACAGGTAGGAATTAAAGTTAACAAGTGACTTATATAATACATTTTTAGTTACATTGACAATGATGTTTCATAAAAGCCTGCAAGCAGCCTTTATTCCATAGCCATATAAATCCTCTGGTTGACTCCAGCAATAGGATTAAATGATGCAATAATAATTTTGTTCAATAATAGTTGATAGTATGATTGACATTTAAAAATAATAGTTGATAGTATGATTGACATTTAAAAATAATAGTTGATAGTATGATTGGCATTTAAAAATAATAGTTGATAGTATGATTGACATTTAAAAATAATAGTTGATAGTATGATTGACATTTAAAAATAATAGTTGATAGTATGATTGACATTTAAAAATAATAGTTGATAGTATGATTGAATTTTAACCCTAAAAAAACTGGAAATGTGACACAATTCAGCCTGTGTTTTTTTGTTCTGAATTACCAAATTGGTGTCATTTTATAAATCATTTGTTGGTATCATTTAGAGCTAAGTAATAACTAAGGTAAGGGAGTCTTCAGCCAAACTGGCACTATATTTTAACATAAAGGTACCAAGATGTTTAAAATCAACATCTTAAGCAAGGAGCCTTTTATGCTTGGAAGTGATCCACTCGAAGAGCTGGACACCTTCACATATATGGGCAGTATCATTGATACTTCAGGGGGCATAGAGGCAAATGTAAGGGCTAGAATTTAAAAGACAATGACAGCATTACGGTTTTTGAGTAATATTTGGAAATTTATAGAAATAAAGACTAATACAAAGTTAAGTTAATTAGAAATAGCAAAATAATAAAACCAATGAAATATCGCATCAGTCATTATATTTGAAGTATCGTATCGTTTAGACAAAGCTAGCATTTGCTTTCGAATGAAAAATTCTGAAGAGAACTTTGGACCCCGGTCATTATGATTTATATATGACCCATTATACTTTTTTGAAAAAGCTGTTGCTATGTGTCAAACATTGTGTTTTATCATCAGTTTTCGGTATCTTTTTAAAGTAGGTCAACTTTAGAACAGGGGGTAGGGTGTTTATTATTAATTTTTAAATGTCAATATGCCTGCAAAATAACATTATTTTATATGTAAACGATTCTATTAATGTCGAACTTAATAAAAATTAACAATTTGAAAAATCAATATTTTTCACCAAAACAAGAAATTTCCAAATCGCATGTCCCCTTAACTGAAATGTCAAGTGAGTACTCCTGTACGGATCAGAAGCTTGAAGAACGACACAGGCAATACAGTGGAAACTCCAGCCGTTCATGGTGGCCTTGCATCCATACAGCCTGACAAAGAGAATAAAAATCAAAGAAGGAAGGCAAACCTGGTTCCAAAACCAGATGTGCCTGGCTGAAAGGTGCAGATATTACAGACTTGATGTAAACTATGACACAACATTCATTTTTAGGACTAACACATAGGAAGAAATTCTAGATACATTATTTCACACTTTCACTTATGGTACTGGTTACTTATGCCTTGCATATGTAAAGATACATTTCCATTATTTAAACATTTTTATTCATATATTTGTGATATGTTGCTGCAATGAATAGAATTAATTTTTTAAACCCTCTTTATAGAGTTTCAGAGATGTTTCCTTTGAAGAGTATGTCACCTATTGACTTTGAATTTAACTTCAAGTTCATCCAATCTCATCCAGCATTTTCAATAGAGCCAATGTCAGGTAAGAAACAGTAAAAAGCTAAATTTTGAATTTATTCAAAGTGCTCAGCTAGCAAAGAATTATAATTCATTTTTAGCATGTAAATTGTTTTGGTGATAAAATCATTGTTTCAGTTATGTAGAATATATTTTGTATTTTAAAAACCCTACGCATAGGCTATATTGTCAGTTTTGATTAAGTATAGCAAGCATTTGCGGCATTACAGTCTAAAATCAGATGATTTCAGTATTTTGTGTACAAAATTAGCATCAATGGTCATTGTGAAAGTTTTCAAAGTGATAAAAAATTGCTTGAAGCTGGAGTACAGTGTTTAGGTTTGGAGTTTTGTTGTAGAGAAGATAAAAACATGCTAGGAAGGATACACAGAACAGCAGCAACATTTATAGTGGAGTTCTGGAATTATAGTTATGAGAAAGAGAAGAACCAGTATACAGTGTCTAGAAAAGAGAATAATTCGAGATGACTTATACAGGCTTAGTGTCTAGAAAAGAGAATAATTCGAGATGACTTAATACAGGCTTATAGAAAGATCAAGGGAAATGATAAATTAGACTATAACACGTTTTTCCAAGGACAGCCAGCTACCAGAACAAGAGCGCACAGCTACAAGTTAATCATAGAAAGGTCCAAATAAGATATTAGTAAAAAAATTTTTAGTTAGAGAGTGATGAATTCTTGGAATGAAATGCCACAGGAAAAAGTGGGGGCAGATTCAGTTAATGCATTAAAAATAGATTGGAGGCACATAGTTATTTTAAGATCAAGTTGAGTAGAGAAAACTGGTTGTTTACAGACTATGCAGAGTCTTGTAAGCCAGTATATATAAGTTGAGTTAGGTTAAGTTAATTGAAATCCTGCAGTTACTTGTGTGTGACTGGAGAATATCTATTGTGTCAAATTGTCTGAAAATCGGGTCTAGAGTTTAGAATTTCAGTGGTACTTCCAACTCATGACATTTTGTTCAAAACCATTTCAAAAGGAATGGGCAATACAGAGTGTTAAGAGAAAGATAGTTCTAAATGTTGATATGGACTATAAAGGTTTGAACACAGTGTACTATCGGGGCAAGAACAAAATCTGTTGGATGTGAAGACAGTACTTATTCTGATGTTTGTACATAAATAACCGTAAAATATTTAACATGTATTTAAGATTATTTATTACACTTCTTGGTAAGTGACACGGCTCCAAACCAAAATTGGAATATGTTCTGATTCAGTAAGCTAGTGCCTCTATGGGAAGTAAACTTATTTTAAAAAATGTGTGCTGAAGTTTGATGTACTGGATTGTAAGTCAGAAAATACAGTACAATGCACTCTGTCTTAGGAAATAAGGCGAATGAAAAAAATAATTTATTACACTTCTGACCATGGAGGCTGCGTGGCCTAGGGGTGAAGTCTCCGTTTTCACAATGCACCCAGTTTGAATCACGCTTGTGGCAAGTTTAGCAGACATGGTTTCTTTTGCTTTCCACGTACAGAAAGTAATGGCAACCTATCAGATTGCACATTCTCCAAGAAACATAACAATCAAATAGGATGGTGGTTGGAAGAAGCAATGTTTTGCAAAGGATATGCTTCTTACATACACTTCTGACCAACACCGTTAGGTTATATGGGGCTCAAGTTTGTGACACTTCTGACCAACACCATTAAGTTGTATTGTGCTCAAGTTTGGGACACTTCTGACAACACCATTAGGTTGTATGAGGCTCAAGTTTGGGACACTTCTGACCAACACCATTAGGTTGTATTGTGTTCAAGTTTGTGACACTTCTGACCAACACCATTAGGTTGTATGGGGCTCAAGTTTGTGACACTTCTGACCAACACCGTTAGGTTGTATTGTGCTCAAGTTTGTGACACTTCTGACCAACACCATTAGGTTGTATGGGGCTCAAGTTTGTGACACTTCTGACCAACACTATTAAGTTGTATTGTGCTCAAGTTTGGGACACTTCTGACAACACCATTAAGTTGTATTGGGTTCAAGTTTGTGACACTTCTGACAACACCATTATGTTGCATGGGGCTCAAGTTTGTGACACTTCTTACCAACACCATTAGGTTGTATGGGGGCTCAAGTTTGTGACACTTCTGACCAACACCATTAGGTTGTATGGGGCTCAAGTTTGTGACACTTCTGACAACACCATTAGGTTGCATGGGGCTCAAGTTTGTGACACTTCTGACCAACACCATTAGGTTGTATGGGGCTAAAGTTTGTGACACTTCTGACAAACACCATTAAGTTGTATTGTGCTAAAGTTTGTGACACTTCTGACCAACACCATTAGGTTGTATGGGGCTCAAGTTTGTGACACTTTTGACCAACACCATTAGTCATCCACGAACCGCAATCGAACAGCGATGTCATCCATTGACATCATACATCCATATACCTCAATCATCCTTGGACCTTGGTCATCCAATGACTTTAAGCAGTCATTAACCTCAGATTCTATTCACACGTTCATTAATCTCATACATCCTTTGTTGATCTCATACATCCTTTGTTAATCTCATACATCCTTTGTTGATCTCATACATCCTTTGTTAATCTCATACATCCTTTGTTGATCTCATACATCCTTTGTTAATCTCATACATCCTTTGTTGATCTCATACATCCTTTGTTGATCTCATACATCCTTTGTTGATCTCATACATTTATTCACACATTCATTAATCTCATACATCCTTTGTTGATCTCATACATTTATTCACACATTCATTAATCTCATACATCCTTTGTTGATCTCATACATCGTTTGTTGATCTCATACATCCTTTGTTGATCTCATACATCCTTTGTTGATCTCATACATCCTTTGTTGATCTCATACATCCTTTGTTGATCTCATACATCCTTTGTTGATCTCATACATTTATTAACCCCATGCTACCATCATCCATTGACCTTGGCCTATAAAAGGGGGCACGTGACAAAGGTATGTGTTGTCACTTTAACATGTACACCAAACATAGCTTCAGACAAGTCTGAGATTTGTCTGCACCAAATGTGAATGGAAGAATAATAAACAGTCTTTGTTTCACTGATGACACACACATCTGTTGGCTCAACATGAAGAGGAATTACAAAACCTTGTAGAGCAAGTCAATACGCATAGTGCAGAGTGTAACCTAGGCATTCATACTAAAAAGCAAAATCTATGACAATTAGTAGTGCAAAACAGGGACCAAATTGTATATCAGAGTAAATGGAAGGTACAGGGGCAGTTGACAAGCTTTTCATATCTTTGGCATGTAATAACCAATAATGACAAATGTGAAACTGAAACAAAGTAGAGAATAGGTATGGCCAAGGAGGCATTCAGCAGAATTATTAAGAAAATATGTACATCTAGAGAATCAGGCTAAAATTTAAAACAAAAGAATGATCAAGTATTATATAAACTCAACACTACTTCATTGTGGGAAAACCTGGACAATGAACACATCATTATAAGATAGAACAGAGTCCCTGGAGATGTGAGGGTACAGGGTTGCATTTCATTGAAACGAAAGCTAACAAATATAGAGATCCTGGAGAAATTGGGGTGACAAGAAAACTATTGAAAGACAATACAGAGGCAACAACTCATATATTTTGGCCACATTTAAAGACTTGACACTCTTGTTAAATCCATACTAAAGGGAAATGTTTGAGGCAGTCGAGCATGAGGTAGACAAAGCCAGAAGTGAGAGAGAGAATAACAACAAATGATAGACAAGCAACAGTCTGTCCTTGTGTTCCACCTGGGCGAGAGAGAGAGAGAATGTTGGAGATCCATTGCCTCCAATCTTCATTCTGGAGATGGCACTAGAATTAAATTGAATGGACCTCAGTCATCTATTGACCTCAGACAGTATTAAGATCAGGCAATCATAAATCTCAGCCATCCATTGACTTCAATCATCTATTCATCTCAGACATCCATTGACTTGACTCATCTTTGACCTCAGACATTCATTGCCTTTAGAAATCCATGAAAACAGTCAGAGCTTAATTGACTTCAAGTTTGTTGCTAATCCAGTATCATTATTATCATTTGTTAGGCATAGTTCCTGCAAACAGTCAAGTTGAGGTTACAGTGACTTTTGCACCTTATGAGTTTCAAACATCAACCATGATAGTTGGGTTGATCATCTCTCAGTTCAACTTGAAAACAATTGTGTGCACTTTCACTGGCAGCTCTCAGCCTGGTTTGTTGAAGTATGTTTACTTATTAACTTTCTCTTTCGTACTCCCACTGTAACCAGGATATATGATTATACATATACATCCAACATTCACACACATACACATGTGCACACACAGTGGATTGTTTTTAAAGATATCGCAAGTCCTTTAGTCACTTAATGCTCTTTATAGAAAGTGGAACCACAACAAAAGCTTACCATATAGCAGAAATATTTCACCAACACCAAAGTTTTTCTTGTGATATCATGATTTATTTGTCCATTTTTTTAATGAGTAACAAATTTATTGTAATCAACGACAACAAATATGCGATTATAAAGATTGTTACAGGAAAGTACATTTCAAATGGAGTATTCTGATATTTATTATATCATTTAACAAAAATGAAAAATGTTTTGTTTATTTTGTTCTTGTTTTACGAAATGTAGTTATTGATAAGGTTTATCTGGCATTGTCTATCAAAGGGAGAAAACCATGCTTGCCACAGAAGTATTAGACCCCAAGGATGTGTCTCCCCTTGACAGAGCAAGAACAAAGAAACTGCAAGCTATGGCTGTCACCCATAGACAAAAAACAAAAAATGCATTATCTAGCTCAACACAGAAGGTCAGTATAGTGTAGCAGCTAGTGAAACATCACATTATTTCATGTGCTTTTTGAACTTGCAACATTCTCTACTACTAAAACTCCCTCACTAAAGTGAAGAGTAAACTGGATACTAAATGCAACCACAAAACTAGAACTAAAGAAAGAAAAAACTATAATTTTTCAACAGCAATCAGACTTGTTGTGTTGCACCTCATTTGTGAGTCTGGAGGTGACTGTACGAACTCACTGGTAACTGGTACGGAAACCTTTTCCACATATATAGCATTTAAGGTCAGAATTGGACACATGTCAGTTGTTTTGTTTTTTTGCAAAGTGAATTTTTGTGTGTGTTTCGTAGGCCTGGCATTTTTCAGCAATGTAGGTGCCTCTAAAGGTGGTTCCATGACAGGCCTTGTGGTCCTGTACGAGGTATTCCCATTAGTTTGTATCAATGTTGAAGCACGTTAGAGATACTTTGAGGAAGTCTTTGAATGCCTTCTTTTGTCCACAAACCAGACAGATGCCCTCTTTCAGCTCACCATACATTAGTTGTTTGGGGATGCGTTTGTCTGGCATGCGCACAACGTAGCCGGCCCACCTGATCTTTGTTCGATATATACTGAGAAGACTGCCCGAGTGGTCTGCCAGGGTCTTTGTGAATGACAAGAGCAAAAATAGTACCCCTGCCTCACAGAGAGCATGTCGTAAGAGGCAACTAAGTGTGTGACATGGTGTAACACCGGCCATGGTTAGGTAGTTTGTTTAGAGCAGCATAGTTGGCGCCTAACAGGCTGTGGGTCTACTTTGCTCTTATGTTTGAGTCCATTATGATGGACTCGCACATCGGTTAACCACCTTCCGTAATCGCTTGCGCTAGTGCAACGGAATACTGACCTGCTCGAGCCTAGCCCACTAAGCAGGAAACTCTTCTCCCAGCTACATCCAGCTCATACTAGATCTGGGACCTGCACAGGGACATTTGCCCCTGTAGAAGTACAGGTTGACTAAGAACTAAGACTGTATACCTGCTAGGATACTGGTCTCTTGAACAACAAGACACAGGTTCAGAACCTTGATACAGCTTAGGCTTTTTTGTATCAGATGTAAAATAAAAACCTAGCATGAAC
This sequence comes from Ariolimax columbianus, assembly GCA_036924085.1. Lineage (NCBI taxonomy): Eukaryota > Metazoa > Mollusca > Gastropoda > Stylommatophora > Arionidae > Ariolimax > Ariolimax columbianus. The sequence continues at coordinate 139,275,049 of JAVGWX010000003.1, forward strand.
ACTGCATAGAAACTACAGTGGTAAGCTGTCTTTATTCCTCAGCCTTATCAAACTCCTTCTTTAGACATTAACGACATACTTATAAACCTATGTTGAGCAGTTCAACTGCCTGGCAGGGTCTACCCCTAGAGAGTCAGTGTGGTTTTAGAGCTGGTTGAAGGATGGTTGACATATGCCAACTTTAAGGGAAATGTCAAGAACAGCTGTGTGACCTTCACACAGTCCACCTGATCGACTATTGACACTGTCAATAGGGAAGGACTCTGGCAAATCATGGCCAAGTTTGCTTGTCTCGGCAGATTCATTACAATTGTTTGCCAGTTTCATGAGGGCTTCAGTACTGCATGAAGGAGAATAGTCAAACAAGGATGTGGGCTGGCATCAACACTCTTTCACATGATCTTTGCAACATTGCTCTCTGATGCTGTACATGGCACTGCTACTGACTTACATTTTAGATGTAAGACACAAGGTCAGCTGTTCAATCCAAGTCACCTGAAGTCTTACACCAAACTGAGTGAAGCCACCATCTTGGATCGATCTTCTGTTCGATGATGACTGCACACTTAACACCTGCTTAGAACAAGATATGCAGTCCACCATGACATACTTTTTGGTAGCATGCAGTAGTTTTGGTCTCACAGCAAAACTGAGGTACTCTTCCATGGGAAGCCATACAGAACCAACATCTCTAGGCAGTCAATAGCTTCAACACCCTCACCAGGGAAGTGAATATTGTAAACAACAGGATTGCAAAGTCGAGCTCTGTGTATGGAAGGCTGCACGCAAATGTCTGAAACTGGCTAGGCATCAGTATTGCCACCAAGGTTAAAAATGATCATGCTGTAGTGTTAATCATTCTGCTGCTCAATGCCTGTGAAACATGGACAATTAAATACCAGATATTTAAATCGTTTTCACATGAGCCTGTCTGCATAGACTGTTTAGGGTCAGGTAACAGGACAAAGTACCTAACTATCACCACAGGGTCAGCAACGGCGTAGGCTAGTGGTTAAGTGACACGGCTCACAATCCAAGGTGCTGGGTTCGATCCCCATCACAGCACCAGCCGCTACCCCGGGGAAGCAAACCCTTAGAAATTGCAGGAGGAAGCAGACCCTTACATAAAATGAATGGTGAAATCGGATGCACTGGGACAACAGGCGCAAAATAAAAACCATAGTGCAATGCACACCGCTGTGGGGAATAGAGAAAAAAGGTGAACGCAAAAATATCTGTCATCAGCACAGAAGAAACGCTACAGAGATTCATTGAAAGTGTCTCTGAAAAGATTCAACATTGATGTAACATTCTGGCAGATGCTTGGACAAAACCATTCCACCTGGCACGCTAGCATCACTTATGGTGCTCAGATCGCAGAGTACAGAATGCAAAGTGACTCCTCACATGTGTGCCCGAATGCAGCAAGAGTCTGCAGTGTCAGGATTGGACTTTACAGTCAAATGAGATCACATCTCGCAGCACAAATCTAATGCTGTTGTAATCTTCACTTGCGATGGGCAACTGTTATTATAAACCTAGGGCATCCTATATCGATCTCAATACGTTTTTGTGTATACAAAATTGTTCTCCTTTATATGTCTCCCTACTCATCACTCAAAACTTATGGATATTGTTTATTACCTGCAAATGTTCTTAAATTTTTCTCAGATCACAACAACATTTGCGTGAATAAGGTATAAACACGTTACGAGATGGGTTAGCAAGTGGTACATTTTAGTTACCTCAGAAAGTAGTAGATGAACATGTTGATCATTGATTTATTGATTTCTATTAGGTCACACTGGAGAAAGATGGAATTCGTTTTCCTGCTATACTAAACAGCCCTCATGCTGTTGGCAAAGTACTCATGCAGGAACCTGGAAAACTGAGAGCCAGTGAAATGAGGCCAAGTGAGTGTTTTGTTGTGTGTGTGAACATTTATTGCAGGTAATGTTTACTAAAATTTAGTATTTGTTCACTTTCCAAATGTAAAGGAAATATACAAATATTGTACACTTATATAGAACTGATGCTCATGTGTTATTGGGACCTGAAGTGGAGCAAAGAATAGTAACACTGTAAGCCGTTACTAAGGAGGTGACTAATGATGGATGGACACAGACCAGATACTCTGTCCTGTAGAAACTGGAAGACATAATAAAAAACAAATAAAATCTCTGCACCCCATAGTAAAAGACTCTACACCCGATGGTCGAAGAGAACTAATTATACACATATGTTTAATGAAGAGATAGGTTTGGAATACATTTTCTGAGGAGGAATTTAGAAAATCATAAGTATGAAAAAGTTCAGACGATAGAACGAGGGATCAAAATCATCTTAATCAAGAACAGGCAAAAAATAATATTAAAAAGTCATTAGCAGATATTAACTCTGATTACAATCCAGTAATAGTAGTTGCCCCTTTCTGTCATGACTGATTGACTGACTATAGGATGATAAGGCCTTGGAGTGATAGCTCTCTACTTAACCTTTTATTTCCTTTCTCCATGCAGCGTTGTCATTTCACTTCTCCACATTGGAAGAGCTTCTTTTCACCAAGCATGATGTGGCTGTTCAGGTTATATCTCCTCTTGGATCGGTCTGAACTTTTGTCTTCCCAGGATGTCAATCTCAAATCAACGGTCTTCAAATCATGCTTACACACATCTGTGAACCTCAGCTATGGTCGGTTCTCTTGCCTTCTGCCAACTGTCCTATCTTTGGGAATTTGACCATTTTCCATTTGACAAACATGACCAAGCCATCATAGTCTTTGTTACCTAAGGACAGTGTACATGCTTGGTAGACCAGTGCAAGAGTGCACCTCTGCATTGTCACTCTGTCTTTTCATGTAATTCTAAGAATGGATCATGGGCACTGTAGATGGGAAGTGTTGAGCCTGTGCTTCTTTTTTGGCATAGGTTGTCCAAGTTTCACTACCATATAAGAGAGTGCATACGACACTTACTTACTTAGTGGCTTAGAGAATGAAAAGGTATGGTGGTAGAATGTCACCCTGTCTTACTCCACTAGTGGTCCTGAACTCTCCTGACTTTTGATTTGATGTCCGCACATAATTTCTGCATGTTTTATAGAAACTCTGTATGGCAGAGATCAGGGGTCCTGGGATGTTCTTCCTTGTCAGGCACTCCCAGAGTTTGTCCCAAGGGACTTTATCAAATGCTTTCTCCAAATCCTAAAAGCAGAGATGCATCTCCTTATCATACTCAAGCGCCTTTTTTGCTCAGCTGTCTGAGTGTAAAGATAAGGTCTTGAGTACTTCTGTTTGCCCTAAACCCACATTGAGTTTTATCCATATTTGGCTCTGCTAGACCTCTTAATCGCCGTTCTAGAATTCTAGAGTAGACTTTCCCAGGGACACTGAGATGGGAAATACCTCTGTGATTTTCACATTGTCGATTGTCACCCTTTTTAAATATTGGTATTATTGTTGCAAACTCCCAATCTCTTGGTATCTTTTTGTGGCGCCAAGCTGCCTTGAGAATCTTCATGAAAAGTATCTCTCCTGCCGTTCCCATGTATTTAACCATTTCTGGTGTTATACCATCATGTCCTACTGCTTTACTAATCTTAATTTTCTCCAATGCTGCCTTTAGTTCTTCCATTGTGATATTATCATTCCACTCCATAGCTCCCTCTTCTTGAATTGGGACTTACTTCCAGAGCTTGATTTTTTTGCACTCCAAGGAGATCTGAGAAATATTCTTTCCATCTGTTCATTACCTCTTCTGGGGCGCTCAACAGCGCACCTTGTTTATCTTTAACAAATTTCAGGGAACATTCCTTTTCCTTCCTCATGTTCTTTAGTGTCCTGTAGAACAGTTTCTGGTTTTCTATATCATTATTTTTCAGTTTCTTTTCAAATTTCTCCCAGGATCTCTGTTCGGCCTTGAACACAGTCTTCTTCACACATGCATTGTAAACCATGACCTTTGTTGTAATTGGGAGCGTCAGGTTTTCCCAAACACACGTTGTGAGGCGAGCAAATGTAGCAGCAGCTTTATCAATACGATTGTCTGTTTCTGGGTCTAGAGAGAGCTTGTTGTTGATGAGAGGTCCTAAGCATGTGAATTGATGCACAGCTACCAGTTCATAATTATCGATGCAAAGAATTAGCTTGGCATCTACTTCCTGTCCCAACATACTTTTTGTTGAGACATTGTATTATTCAGTAATGAGATCAGATATTAAAACATAAAAACGCATGTAGAACAATATATAAGAAGCAGACAACAATTTACACAATACAATAGTTTATGTGAAAAGTCTGTGAAAAGTTTGAAAATAGTAACATACATTATGTCCACATAATGTATGATAACAAGTGAATTGAACTACTTTTCAGGTGTGTTGGCTAAGAGCATTGCACCCGAGGAATCAAGTCAACAGATGAAGGTAGAACCAGATGAAGGTTTCACATTTCTGAAACTACATGATGTAACTCAGAAATAGTGTGAAAGTCTTAGCTTTAGTTTTAAGTAATTCAAGCCTAAGTGTTTCCAGGACCTAAAAGGAGAGTAAAGGATAGTAAAGATAGATAAGGAGGATTGGGCATTGGATTTGCTACTTTATCTTGTAGATCTATAAGCCACGAGTTAGTTAGTAGCCTCTTTTCAGTCATGTCTGACTATAGGTTAGCTTAATACGACGGAGTAGGAACTCTCTACTGAGTTTTTGGCTTTCCTTTTCCTTGCGGCGTTGTCTCTTCACTTCCCTGTGTTGCATGAGCTTATTTTCGCCCAGCCTGAGGTTGCTCTTCAGGTTGCATTTCCATTTGGATCAATATGCAGCTATGTCTTCCCAAGATGTGACATCCATATACAGAGTCTTCATGTCCCTGTTACATGCGTCTTTGAACCGCAGCTGTGTTCGGCCAGCTGTTCTTTTACCACATGCTAGCTGCTCATAGAGAATATCATTGGGGATGCAACAATCTTCCATGCGACAAACATGACCAAGCCATCGCAGTCTTTGTTGGCGAAGAAGGCTGTACATACTTGGAAGACCGGTGCGAGAATACACCGCCGCATTTGTCATCCTGTCTCTCCATGAGACGCCATAGATGGATTTCAGGCACCGCAGATGAAAGGTGTTTAGCCTCTGCTCTTGTTTGGAATAGGTTGTCCATGTTTCACTGCCATATAGAAGTTTACTGATGGCACAGGCATTGTAGAGAATGGCCTTGGTCTTGGCTGTAAATTTGAGGTTTTCCCAGACACGTGTTGCGAGATGAGGATACATGGTAGCAGCCCTGCCAATGGGATCGCACAATTTGTGGTCTAGGGAGAGCATAACATTGGGGAGAGACCCCAAGTAAGTGGACTGGTCCACAGTTTCTAGTTCGTTGTTATCGATAGTAAAGGTTTGGGTGGTATCTACATCTTGTCGCAGCACTTTTGTTTTATTCAAAATATGTCACAATACAATAAACCACAAGTACGAGAAAAAAGAGACATCCCATGTCCTATTGTACAACAGAAACTACTAAGTAAACAAATATAAATAATGAAAATGACAAAGGAAAAAACTAGAGATAAATATAAATCTTAACGTCAAACAGGGTAGCATAATGAAGCCAAAAAATATTTTAGATGCAATAGAAATAATTTTTGCATAACAGAAAGACAATACAATTTTGTGAATACCATTCTGAAGGGAAAGACGGAAGCCAAACGCACAAAATGATAGCAATGAGAAAAGTGGAAAGGTATCAAAATTTTGATTGAAATTAGACAGGTTGAGTGAAGTAAACAAAGAACGAGACAGATACTATTAAAGATTGTTACAACCTGCCTTTATTTGGGAGAGGATACTTAGTTTGATCGTGTTTAGTAGTATATGAAGGACATTCAAGTCAAACCAAGACTTTTCTTTGTAAGGAAAAAACAAACAATTTCAATTAGTCAAAATGACATTTTTTGGGGGATATAATCTCCTGCAACATTTATCCCAGCGTTTAATTGATTCTTGAAAAGCTTCAGAGTAGTAAAAATTTGTGAGCATGTTTGAACAAATCTAGGACAGACTGTTTCACTTCATCATCAGCGCTGAAATGCTGACCTGCCAGGAATTCTTTTAGGGGTCCAAAAAGGTGCAAATCGCTTGGAGCGAGGTCTAGACTGTAAGGTGGATGTGGCAATAACTCCCAGTGGAGTTGCTGCAGATGGCACATAGTGCAGTGAGCCGCAAGAGGTTGAGCATTATCTTGCAGGAACAGGACGCCCTTTGTGATCAAACCAGACCGTATTTACCGCAGACAGTTATGCACATCACTCAAAATACGTATGTACTGTTCACTGTTGATAGTAGCACCACGGGGTAGAAAATCAACATGAATGATGCCAATTTTGCCTCAGAAAATACTCACCATCACTTTACCTGCAGATGCAATTATCCTAAACTTTTTGGGTGGTAGTGTACAGATGTATGGCCTTCTCTAAAATGTTTACACCATCCAAATGTTTTACTGTGTCTGTCTCATCACTGTATTGTGTTTGCAGTCTTCTGTAAATTTTCGCAGGTTTCATGCCTTCTTTCAAAAGAAACTTCATCACAACACGCTGTTCCATGCAAGCACTAACAGTGTTTTGTCCGCCATTTTTATTTATCTGTTACGTGACTGGCCCATGACAAGCAGGCCATCAAGCTGTAATGGGACACAAGTGCCCCTAACTAATGATAGTAGTTCCAGCATGCTATAACTCATTCAGGCAGAACTAGAACAAAAAGTCACGGTTTGATTTGAACGCCCCTCGTAGTTTCTCATAAACAGAAGTCAAATGTAGTTTTAGTTTTAGAACTCTTTAGGTTTAGTAGAATAAATACATTTTAATGAATAGAATCACTGCTACAATGAACATTTGATTTATCTGGTGCATTGTGCAATAATTTAAGATTTTACTGGATGCAAAAGTATTGGAAAAGCATGTGAAGTTGTTGAAGAATTCATCAAAACAGCAGAAAATGTATTCCTTTAGAAAAATCATCATTTGTTAATGGGAAATTTAGGGTTCTGATTCCTGAAGATACTAGTGACTGGCAGACTGTATTACCCACTTGCACTGGATATAACAGAAGAGAAAAGTCATATTCGTAGTCTACTAGAGGAGAGAAATGGAAAATAGGTTTTTTTGACCAACCTCTTGGGAAAATCTTTGCTTTAAAACACACCTGATAAAGAATGGCGACCTACATGGAGACTACACCTACTATACTAAGACATGTGCCTTGAAGACAGTCTATAGCTACTCAGAAATGACAGTCCTGATCTATACGGATGCATTAAAATCTACCTTGTATGCGGGTTATGGTATCCATATGAAATACCCAGATGGGTCCATATACGAGTTTTGTGATTCATGCGGTGAAAACTATTCAAATGGTGCAGCTGAGATTTTGAACCAACAGTTTCTTCTTCTTCTTCTTCTGCGTACACAGTCAGACAGCAACCATTATTTTTTCGAAAAAAGCGGCGGTCGTCCTGAGACTCTCGCCACTACCATAGAGCTTGTCTTGCAGTTCCACTGGCAATGGCCACATCTGCTCTCTCTGATCCCCGTATGTCGGGCAGTTCTGCAGCAGATGTTCAGTTGTCATTTTACCAGTACCGCACGGGCATTCGTCGGTACACCCTATCTTCAATTTGTTGAATAGGTGGTACCTCAGTCTATTGTGGCCAGTGCGAAGTCTGAAGACAACGACCTGCTCTCTTCGGTTCAACTGGTAATAGGCATCGTTTTTGGTGTAACCAGTATGTTCGGTTTCCCATTTGGTAATGTACCTGGCTTTGATAAGCCGTTTTGACTCTTCGTACGTCATACTGGTATCTGTTTGTGGTAGCCTTGCACCTTCTTTTGCCAGTCTGTCTGCCTCCTCGTTGCCTTGGATGTTGCAGTGTGACGGAACCCACTGTACCACTACCCTTTTTGGTGCGGACAGCTGGCACAGTTTGCAGAGTGCTGCTCTTAAGTCATTAAGCTCAGTGTTTTTCTGGCTTTTTAGCGCTGTGACTACGGCGAGAGCATCTGTCAACAAGACTATGTGGCTCTCATTTTCACTGTGTGTTGCCATTTCTTCCACTGCCGCCCTCAGTGCCTCTGCCTCCGCTCTGAAATTGCTTGTGTACTTACCAGTAGCGAATGACAGTGTTATTTTTCTGCCATTTGGTAGGTTCAGGAATGCTCCTGCCCCTCCGTTCTGTGTAGTGTTTGTTACAGAACCGTCGGTGTATGCATGGGTCCAGTCCGTGCTTGGGTAGCTTTTCGTTATGAAGCTTAGGGTAGTGTCTCTCCTTTCTTTTTCGGTCTGGCAGTTTTTGTTTGCAATACCTGGTATATTTTCTACCACCTCTGGAAATATGTCCTGCCTCCAAGTAGGTTTTCGTACAGTAGTGATGGGTTTTGGTGTTGTTAGTGCGTTTATGGGGTCTTCGTGCATCTTTGCTTTGGCTATTTCTGCAAAGTTTCTCCGCTTTAGTTTCCCAGTTCCCAAATTGTTTAGCCTCTGGTACATTGGATGGTCCGTCAGTCTTCGGAGTTTCTCTGACTGCAGCTGGGCTCTGCAGTCTCTTCTGTCGGTCATGGATTGCAGTTTTGTAATCTTTTCAAGTTCTACAATTGGCGTTGACTTCATGCCACCTGTTATGATTCTCATAGCTTGGTTTTGAAGTTTGTTAACTTTATCGAAGTTCGCCTTCGCTGCTGTTGTCCATGCCGCGATGCCATACTCGAGAACTGGTCTCACTCTTCCAGTGTACAGTTTCTTTAGTATGCCTTCGTCTGCTCCCCAGCTTGTGCCAGCAAGTTTCCTCATGATCGCCATTCTTTCTCTGGCTTTCATTCGGTTTCTCTCAATCTGACTTTTCCATGTCATGCGCCGATCAAATGTGACTCCCAGATAGGTTGGGTTGTCGTTTGGCTGCAGGATTTTGCCATTTAGGCTTAATTTGGTACTTTGGGGTTTTAATGAGAGCGAGAATATTGTGCACGTGGTTTTCTCCTCGTTTATTTTGACCAGCCATGAGTTCGCCCACTTGTCCAGCGATGTTAGGGCCGTTTGCATCCGATTTCTTGCTATGGTGAGATTCTTTTCAGAAGTCCACATAGCCAGATCGTCTGCAAACATTGAGCTATGGACTCTTCTTGGTATATTCTCTGTAATATCGTTTATATATACCAGGAAGAGTGTGGGGGACAGTACTCCCCCTTGGGGTACTCCCTGCTCGAGTGTCACCTTTTTGCTCATCTGCCCTTGTACTTGGACTCTGGCCGTTCTTTGTTTGAGGTAGTGGTTGATCCACTTGTACATCTTCCCACAAACATCACTTCTTCTTAGCTTGACTCTAAGTCCGTCCTTCCAGACTTTGTCAAATGCCTTTTCCAGATCCACCCAAACAGCTACTGTGTGTTTCTGTGCCTGGTAGGCATCTTCTATCTCCTGGGCTATGAGGATGACCTGGTCCTCAGTGGATCTGTGCTGTCTAAAGCCGGCTTGCTGTGGAATTAGTATTCGTTTTTCTTCCAGATGCCACATCAGTCTGGTGTTTATCATCTGTTCCATCAGCTTGCCGACACAGCTCAGTAGGCTTATGGGCCTGTATCCATTCGGATCTGTTTTGTCCTTTCCTGTTTTTGGTACTGGTACCAGTATTGCATCCTTCCATGCCTGGGGTACAATACCCCTTTTCCAGCTTTGGTTCAGGACTGATAGTAGTTTTTTCTTCGCTGTTTGGCCCAGCCCCATCAGCATTTCGTTTGTTATCCCGTCTTTTCCGGGAGATTTCCTTTTCTTTAGTGTTCTCATAGCCTCTTCCATTTCGCGCATGGTTAGTTTGGCCATCATGTGCTCTTCAGGAGCCGTATTTATGTTTTCGTGTCCTTTTAGCTCTTCGCTAATATCTGTATGCTTATCTGCAGGGACCTCGATGTGGTTTGCTCTGGCATAGTGATCGACAAAGGCGTTTGCGGCTTTCTTACCTGTGATCAAGTTCTCGCCCTGCTTGATAGTAATTTGTTTATTTGACGGGGTTTCGTCGTTCATGGCTCTGACTAGCTTCCATAGCTTGTTCCCTTCTTTGTCCAGGTTTAAACTTTCTGTTTTATTTTTCCAACTTTCTCTTGCTGTTTGCTTGAGAGTGTGTTTGTACTTCGCCGTGGCGGCTTTGAGGGCGATGTTTGCCTCCATGGATTTTTCACGTTCTGCCACGTTCCTAGCATTTGTTACTGTATCTTCCACTTTCTGCAACTCATCATTCCAGTAGGGCTTATAGTTTTTGAACCAACAGTTTGACTTGGGTGAATTGATGTCGAGAGGCACTGTGATATTTTAGGGACTCCAAGTCGGTTCTGGAGGTGCTGAAGTGCATGCATACAACAAAAAGGAGATATTTCTGGTGGGGAGGGTGATCAACAACATCATCACTGGCCAAAGGACTAACGTCACTTTGCAATGGATCTCTGGACATAGCAGGATACCAGGAAAAGAGATGACTTACAGATTGGCAAAAACAGGAGCCTCCAAACAACAATTGGATAGGCCCTACAGTTACTACATAATAAAATAAATTATTAAGAATAATACCATGGAAATCTGGATGAACAGGTGGGCGATGGGAACAATGGTCACAGTGTATTTAGCGAAATGTCACAGCCAAAAAGTAATGATGACATAAACAAACTACATAGAAGAGATCAAAGTCTCATCTTTCAGTTCCAAACAGAAAAACTATAAGCCCTACTGGAATGATGAGTTATAGAAAGTGGAAGATGCAGTAACAAATGCTAGGAACATGGCAGAACGAGAAAAATCCATGGAGGCAAACATCGCCCTCAAAGCCGCCGCGGCGAAGTACAAACACACTCTCAAGCAAACAGCAAGAGAAAGTTGGAAAAATAAAACGGAAAGTCTAAACCTGGACAAAGAAGGGAACAAGCTATGGAAGCTAGTCAGAGCCATGAATGACGAAACCCCGTCAAATAAACAAATTACTATCAAGCAGGGCGAGAACTTGATCACAGGTAAGAAAGCCGCAAACGCCTTTGTCGATCACTATGCCAGAGCAAACCACATCGAAGTCCCTGCAGATAAGCATACAGACATTAGCGAAGAGCTAAAGGGACACGAAAACATAAATACGGCTCCTGAAGAGCACACGATGGCCAAACTAACACTGCGCGAAATGGAAGAGGCTATGAGAACACTAAAGAAAAGGAAATCTCCCGGAAAAGACGGGATAACAAACGAAATGCTGATGGGGCTGGGCCAAACAGCGAAGAAGAAACTACTATCAGTCCTGAACCAAAGCTGGAAAAGGGGTATTGTACCCCAGGCATGGAAAGATGCAATACTGGTACCAGTACCAAAAACAGGAAAGGGCAAAACAGATCCAAATGGATACAGGCCCATAAGCCTACTGAGCTGTGTCGGCAAGCTGATGGAACGGATGATAAACACCAGACTGATGTGGCATCTGGAACAAAAACGAATACTAATTCCACAGCAAGCCGGCTTTAGACAGCACAGATCCACTGAGGACCAGGTCATCCTCATAGCCCAGGAGATAGAAGATGCCTACCAGGCACAGAAACACACAGTAGCTGTTTGGGTGGATCTGGAAAAGGCATTTGACAAAGTCTGGAAGGATGGACTTAGAGTCAAGCTAAGAAGAAGTGATGTCTGTGGAAAGATGTACAAGTGGATCAACCACTACCTCAAACAAAGAACGGCCAGAGTCCAAGTACAAGGGCAGATGAGAAAAAAGGTGACACTCGAGCAGGGAGTACCCCAAGGGGGAGTATTGTCACCCACACTCTTCCTGGTAAATATAAACGATATTACAGAGAATATACCAAGAAGAGTCCATAGCTCAATGTTTGCAGACGATCTGGCTATGTGGACCTCTGAAAAGAATCTCACCATAGCAAGAAATCGGATGCAGACGGCCCTAACATCGCTGGAAGAGTGGGCGAACTCATGGCTGGTCAAAATAAACGAGGAGAAAACCACGTGCACAATATTCTCGCTCTCATTAAAACCCCAAAGTACCAAATTAAGTCTAAATGGCAAAATCCTGCAGCCAAACGACAACCCAACCTATCTGGGAGTCACATTTGATCGGCGCATGACATGGAAAAGTCAGATTGAGAGAAACCGAATGAAAGCCAGAGAAAGAATGGCGATCATGAGGAAACTTGCTGGCACAAGCTGGGGAGCAGACGAAGGCATACTAAAGAAACTGTACACTGGAAGAGTGAGACCAGTTCTCGAGTATGGCATTGCGGCATGGACAACAGCAGCGAAGGCGAACTTCGATAAAGTTAACAAACTTCAAAACCAAGCCATGAGAATTATAACAGGTGGCATGAAGTCAACGCCAATTGTAGAACTTGAAAAGATTACAAAACTGCAATCCATGATCGATAGAAGAGACTGCAGAGCCCAGCTGCAGTCAGAGAAACTCCGAAGACTGACGGACCATCCAATGTACCAGAGACTAAACAATTTGGGAAATGGGAAACTAAAGCGGAGAAACTTTGCAGAAATAGCCAAAGCAAAGATGCACGAAGATCCCATAAACGCACTAACACCAAAACCCATCACTACTGTACGAAAACCTACTTGGAGGCAGGACATATTTCCAGAGGTGGTAGAAAATATACCAGGTATTGCAAACAAACACTGCCAGACTGAAAAAGAAAGGAGAGACACTACCCTAAGCTTCATAACGAAAAGCTACCCAAGCATGGACTGGACCCATGCATACACCGACGGTTCTGTAACAAACACTACACAGAACGGAGGGGCAGGAGCATTCCTGAACCTACCAAATGGCAGAAAAATAACACTGTCATTCGCTACTGGTAAGTACACGAGCAATTTCAGAGCAGAGGCAGAGGCACTGAGGGCGGCAGTGGAAGAAATGGCAACACACAGTGAAAATGAGAGCCACATAGTCTTGCTGACAGATGCTCTCGCCGTAGTCACAGCGCTAAAAAGCCAGAAAAACACTGAGCTTAATGACTTAAGAGCAGCACTCTGCAAACTGTGCCAGCTGTCCGCACCAAAAAGGGTAGTGGTACAGTGGGTTCCGTCACACTGCAACATCCAAGGCAACGAGGAGGCAGACAGACTGGCAAAAGAAGGTGCAAGGCTACCACAAACAGATACCAGTACGACGTACGAAGAGTCAAAACGGCTTATCAAAGCCAGGTACATTACCAAATGGGAAACCGAACATACTGGTTACACCAAAAACGATGCCTATTACCAGTTGAACCGAAGAGAGCAGGTCGTTGTCTTCAGACTTCGCACTGGCCACAATAGACTGAGGTACCACCTATTCAACAAATTGAAGATAGGGTGTACCGACGAATGCCCGTGCGGTACTGGTAAAATGACAACTGAACATCTGCTGCAGAACTGCCCGACATACGGGGATCAGAGAGAGCAGATGTGGCCATTGCCAGTGGAACTGCAAGACAAGCTCTATGGTAGTGGCGAGAGTCTCAGGATGACCGCCGCTTTTTTCGAAAAAATAATGGTTACTGTCTGACTGTGTACGCAGAAGAAGAAGAAGAAGAAGAACGGAGGGGCAGGAGCATTCCTGAACTTACCAAATGGCAGAAAAATAACACTGTCATTCGCTACTGGTAAGTACACAAGCAATTTCAGAGCAGAGGCAGAGGCACTGAGGGCGGCAGTGGAAGAAATGGTAACACACAGTGAAAATGAGAGCCATATAGTCCTGCTGACAGATGCTCTCGAAGTAGTCACAGCGCTAAAAAGCCAGAAAAACACTGAGCTTAATGACTTAAGAGCAGCACTCTGCAAACTGTGCCAGCAGTGCGCACCAAAAAGGGTAGTGGTACAGTGGGTTCCGTCACACTGCAACATCCAAGGCAACGAGGAGGCAGACAGACTGGCAAAAGAAGGTGCAAGGCTACCACAAACAGATACCAGTATGACGTACGAAGAGTCAAAACGGCTTATCAAAGCCAGATACATGACCAAATGGGAAACCGAACATACTGGTTACACCAAAAACGATGCCTATTACCAGTTGAACCGAAGAGAGCAGGTCGTTGTCTTCAGACTTCGCACTGGCCACAACAGACTGAGGTACCACCTATTCAACAAACTGAAGATAGGGTGTACCGACGAATGCCCGTGCGGTACTGGTAAAATGACCACTGAACATCTGCTGCAGAACTGCCCGACATACGAGTATCAGAGAGAGCAGATGTGGCCATTGCCAGTGGAACTGCAAGACAAGCTCTATGGCAGTGGCGAGAGTCTCAGGATGACCGCCGCTTTTTTCGAGAAAATAATGGTTACTGTCTGACTGTGTACGCAGAAGAAGAAGTTCCAAACAGGACACAAGAGAGTCACTAGCCACTTGAACCTCTGCACCAGTACCTGCACTTGTGCAGACATTACTCTCATCCCAATGAAACAGCTTGACACCTACTCACTGAGTGCAAGGGGCTTGTGGACACAAGGACAAGATTCTTACAAGCACTGCAGACAATTACCAACACACTGTATGGAGCAGTGAAACAACTGAAGAAGACCTGTATCTATATAAGAATGGCATTGGGCTGCCAAGAGCAGGCTTGCTCAGCAGGCTACGAGATAACAACAGCAACATCATTGGCCACCTGCATTGTAGGAACTATTTGGTCTGCCTGAAAGGGGCTTGGGCTTGATTCATGGCTGGCCACAATTTTCCACAATCCATTCAATATGAATGCTAAAAAAATAATCACTCAAACAGTTACAATTCAGGGAGACTGCACTAAAAAACTGGGAGTCAAATGTTGATAATGATATCAATAAACATAATTCAATTATAACTAGTGTGCACAGCATAATACCACTTTGTGCAGAAGGCCTTTTTATGCAGAAGACCTTTTTTGTGCAGAAGGCCTTTTTGTGCAGTTAGTCTATGCCAAAACATTTGCATATTCCTTCAGTGATAGTTTCTGTTTAACTTTCTTTTACGTCGTGATATGACCATCGCTATGTACAACCCTACTTAGCTGACTTCAGCCACACATATAGAAGGATGCAAGAGTCCTCCTTTAAAATGGACATGAAAATTCAGAACACCAAAAATACATTATATACTTGGTCTTATTTCAATCATGTATTACCTCGAATAGCCATGGAAGAACTATATGTTTATCAGTTCAAAGTGTTCAACCATTGATATTAAACATATCATTACTTAACTTGAACTTTGCCAAAGTTTTGATGATAGAATGTAATGAAAAAAGTGCTGTAGTTATTGAGTAATTGATAAAATCAAAAGGTTCAAATGCAAAGCTACACATGAACAACAGACAATGACGGATGTTTAGATCAATTAGAGCCTCATTGAATTACTGGACAAAATAACGACAGCAAAGAAAGCACAAGCTAACCAAACTAACTACCCAACATAAGCAGACAATAAATTGTCAAGTACAATAGAGACACCTAAACAACAATTACCAGATTTGTTCCTCGTGTTGAACAGAATAGTTAGCTAGTTGTCCATTGCAATTGATGATGGCAATACCATCAGACAATTCTTTCTTGATGATGTAACTTGAGCTGTATTTGAATTATAGTGAGGAGGAAACTGTGCTGGTCATCAACCTCACTCTCTGGTCTTGAGCTACCTTGGATCAGTGGCAGGACATAAGTCGAGACAATGGAGGTAACTCGAATTGCAGGTATTCTTGTTCCAACTCCCTTGAGACCAGGGACTTAAAACCTGTGGGACTTGAAACCTGTGGGACTCGACCCCCAACCGTTTCCATTCATTGCTTTGAGAGGCAAGTGCCTTGCCTCTCGACCATAGTAACTCCAAGAATAAGAACAGAATAGAACCATTGTAACCTTCCGAGCATGTTGTAAGAGGTGACTAAAGATGGTTGGGCATGGGACTATCAACCTCATGTAAAATCACAGATGTGAAGCCGCCACTTCAAATGTTAGGTTACAGGCCTCCAATAAAGGGATCAGGTGTAGTGGTGGGCCTATGTATCACTTGGAGCTAAAAGGTAAATCATCATCATCATCATTGTTATCATCATCATCATCAAACAAGAAAAGAATGTTCTAAATCTGCTAAATAAGATGTTAATAATGCAACATCATTCTTCATTTCCCCAGGAGGCCATGTTTGAACATGCTGTCAGACAAAATGTGTACGAAGAACGACAGAACCAGTTGCGGTGGCAGGTAAAAGTTGGAGATGATCCCCTCTCTGCCCAAGATCGATACAGAATATTAGAAGAGAGGAGTGTGGCCTTGAGCCACTACAAGGTCAGTAATGAAAGTCATGCTTGATTGAAACTGAAGGTGAAGAATGACGGCATGTATATGATCAATATTTGCTAAGAGAAGTTGATTATTAGCACTTAAGTGACACAATGCACACAGGCCACTGGAGCAAACAAAAATAGCATCAGTAACCCAAGAGATATGAATGAGCAGCTCATCTGAGTGACAAGTCTGGTACACCAAGAGACAGTAAAGTACCAAGGCACACATTCAGCAAATATGCCATAGTTGACTAACTTAACTTAACATCTTTACACTCGTTTAGAAGACTCTTCAGAGAAACGTGATACATTCAGAGTGTTATAGAAGAAAGTTCAGAATCTATTTGAGAGTTTAAAAAAAAACTTATGAAGGACAAATGTCTTGAATGAAGACATTACTATGCATAGAAATGAATGATTAGATCAGAAAGAGTGAGTTCATTTTCAGTATGTGCATAATAGGATGTTAAAGGTTAAAAAGGTTAAAGCCAAGGGTAGGACTTCGTCGCTGTGAGACTCCCCATATGGCTCAGTGTCTCTTCGCAGAATGGTATGCCACCTGCAGAGAGCATCGCATAAAGCATGAATTCCGTAGCTTCAACGATAAACCCAGGCATCTCCTGAAAAAATTGCCACCATGAACCGACTGTCGCAGTTAGATTTCTAACCCTGACCATCTGAACATGAGGCAAATGGCTTGACTACTTCGTTACGGAGGCCTCCATAATAGGATGTGAAAAGACAAAGCATAACAGAGATCATCACAAAGAGGAGAGCAGGCATTGCATAATCTAGCATCATTTTGCAAAGAGAAGAACAAGCACTGGATGGCCTAAGAACTGGTGGCATGAGAGTCATTAACTGGAGTGATAGATGGTATGGGAGATTCAGGTTTATTAAAAAACATGATGGCTTTCAGCTAGCAATCAGAATGTCACTGTCCCCATGCGATTAAACCTGTAAACCATTTTAATATGTAATAAATTCTTCATACATTCTAATCTGTAATAAATTCTTCATACATTCTAATGTGTAATAAGTTCTTCATGCCTTCTAATATGTAATAAGTTCTTCATGCATTTCAATGCACAAATTATATTCTTATTCTTGTCTCTTTTTCACTCCAGCCAGAGTATAAGCTGCCAATACAGCTGGCCTCCTTTAGGAAGCTTGTGCAAATGCACTTTTTCAGTGGTAGTTTCTGTGGCAATTTGTTTTACATGATGATGTTGCTAACCACATGTACATCTCTTTTTAGTCACCTTATATGAATTACAAGGAGGTACAGTCATACTATTCATTCCTCCACTGTTAGGAGCCCTAGGATCCACTTTTTGAAAAACAATTATGTTATATGAGGCGTGTTCAAATGAAACCGGACCAAACTGTAACATGTGAACATACGTACAATGCACATGATGACGTCACTTCTGGTGTAAACAGCACATACCAACTGTCAAGTTTGCAAAATTTCATGAATGTAAAAATATTTATTAATGGAAACATTTGTTAATGCATATATAAATGTAAAAATACAGCTGAAGATACAGGAATGAATGAGCTGACAGCAGCCAGTAACTCGTAGATGGCTGCTTGTGTTAGGGTCAGTGAATTACAGCAGACTAAGATGCTATTCCACCTCCAAGTGGCAGCCTTGGAATCAGACTTCACCCTGGGTAAGAAAATAGAGATTGGAAAGGCTAACCTGGTTTTAAAAATAGCGTGCTGAAACTAGATGTATCCGGCCGAAATGGACAGATATCGAAGCCTCTGTATAGACTACGATGCGACACCACAACATGCTTTTCAGGATGAACGTCGAAGAAGAGGAAGGAAAGGTTAAAATTATGTTACACATAGTTAATTGAGAAAATTATGTTACACATATTCAAATGTAAAAGTTATGCCACACATATTCAAATGTAAAAATTATGCCACACATTTTTAAATGTAAAAATTATATTACACATATTTAAATGCAAAATTATGTTGCAAATATTTAAATACAAAAATGATGTTACACTAATTTATGTAAAAACTATGTGCACATTATCACATCCTCGGCGTCAGTCTGGGAAATATGTCATATGCGAGGAAGCCAAAAATATCCTGTATCAATCCCAATCTTTTGCAGTGGTGTGCCAATGCGGACATAGGTCTTTGATCAGTCTATCTCGCCATCGCATAGATGTATGACCTCGTGGAAGTGTTCCATGCACTCTGCCACTAGAACATTGTTCTATGTGTCCATCTGTTGTTCGGCAGGCGTATTACATGTTCAGCCCAGCAATATTTGCATGATATTGCTGGTTCCACAGCGTCTTGAAACAAATGTAGAATTTCTTTGTTTCGAATCTCATTCGATAATATAAACAAAAATGATGTTACACGTAATTTAAATGCAAACATTATGTTATGCATAATTAAATGTCGGTTTTCAGTTTTGATGCAGTCCCCCTCATGTATGACAAATAATACTTGATGTGATTGATGACGATAATAAGGGCATGGCTCTTTTTATATTATGGAAATGATAGTTTATTGCAGGCTAAAGTAAGACAATGCTTAAACGGCAGTGGGTGGGGAGGAAAAAATATACTGATCAGACATGTTAGTCAGGGTCAGGCAAAATATAGTGACCGTGACCTTCACCTTGGCTTCCTCATAACCCTTCCTGGAAACGGGCTGTTTTCATGGCAGCCTGGCTAACAAGGTGAGGGATTGACATGATCCCTGTAGTAGTGAGCAACACGCAGATGAAGCCAAGCATAGGAAAATCGCCTGGAGGACCTTGGTCTACCTTCATCAGCATTCTCGGGATGTGAGGAAAGCTACTGCAACCTGTCACTTAACATCCTTTTTCGGGCGTACTTCTTTTCTTCTTCTTCATCGTACGCTGTTTACAGCGATATTTTCGTTGACTGTTTTATTTTGTTAGCCTGTGGCTCAGTGCATCCGATTTCAACAGGCGTTTCTGTAGGCATGCCCTCCTTAGCCTTTGGCTGTCCCCAGCCTATCTGCAAAGCAGCAGTTGTTTTTGGGCGTACAAAAGGGTACACCTACTTATTGTGGGCATTTGAAACAAGAGCAAGCAGCAGTGGGATGACTTTCTAGAGGTATGCTCGGCGTATGCATTTGTTTATAAACAGTGATAGAATATTGTCACATGCCTACTTTTTTATTTCAGCTGAAAAGAAAAGGAGTTCCAGTGGCAGAAATTGAGAGTACTCGTCTGAAGACATCCTGCACATATCGTAGAACAATGAGAGATGCTGACGAGGTAAGTTGGCTATGATATCCATATGGGGTACATAAGCATTGAAAGACATTAGAATAGATAGTAATATGTTAGACATAGATAGTAATATGTTAGACATAAATAGTAATATATTAGACATATATAATAATATGTTAGACATAGATAGTAATATGTTAGACATAGATAGTAATATGTTAGACATAGATAGTAATATGTTAGACATAGATAGTAATATGTTAGACATAGATAGTAATATATTAGACATAGATAGTAATATGTTAGAATATATAATAATATATTAGACATAGATAGTAATATGTTAGAATATATAATAATATATTAGACATAGATAGTAATATGTTAGACATAGATAGTAATATGTTAGAATATATAATAATATATTAGACATAGATAGTAATATGTTAGACATAGATAGTAATATGTTAGACATAGATAGTAATATGTTAGACATAGATAGTAATATGTTAGACATAGATAGTAATATGTTAGAATATATAGTAAAATATTAGAATCATCATAGGCGTCTCAGTCTCTAAAGATCATGTGCGTGGCACCCTGTAAGTTTTGTCTAACTCTGTCTCTTGCATTTCGACACTGTCTGCTATGGCTGTGAAGGCCGATCCATGAGTGACAGTCCCTGCCACAGATCGTACAACCATACTGAGGAGGCTGGCTTGCCTGGCTGTTCCTTGATCTCTTCAGTCTTTCTCTTTTCTCTGCAGCCAGAAGACATCTACGAGCATCAGCAGCCACTATGCCCCCTCCAACTGACTGTCTCCAGATAGCTGGATCCTGAGCTATTTCTTCCCAGCCCTCAGATGGGATGTTGCATGACTTCATGTCCCTCCTGCATACGTCCTTGAATCGCAGTGTGGGACAGCCGATTCTTCTAACTCCAATAACTAGCTGTCCATAAAGGTTATTCTTTGGCAGCCTCTCGTCTTCCATGTGATAAACATGTCCAAACCACCTTAGACGTCACTGGCTCAACATCTAGCACATGCTGTGAGTGTTTACTCTCTGTAAAACTGTATTATTTGACGCTCTCTCTTGCTACCCAATCCCCAATATACGCCGTACACACCTCATGTGAAAGGTGTACAGCCGCTGTTCCTGCTTAGTGTAAGTGCTCCAAGTCTCGCTTCCATACATGAGAGTTCCAAGAGCACAGGTCTGATAGGCCCGGACATTCGTATAATAAAACAGCGCAGTGTTTTCCCAGACTCTCTTTCTTCGTCAGGCGGGCCATGATGGTATTTGTCCTGCCAAGCCTACTGTCTATCTCCTTCTCGAGCGAGAGAGTGTTGCTGATGGCAAACCCCAGATAAGTGAAACTGTTGACGACCTCCAGAGTGACGCCATCAATCTTTATGGATGGCATAGTGTTAATGCCCTGTGCGCGGACCTTTGTCTTTTCCAGACTTATGATGAGACCAAACTGCTTGCACCCCTTGATGAATCTGTCTCCCTGTCTCTGCAAGGCCTCCTCACTATTTGTCACCAGAACTGCATCATCCGCAAATAACATCTCCCTAATGAGCACCGTCCTCACCTTGGTCCTCGCACGAAGTCGGGACAGGTTAAACAGCCGCCCATCTGACCTAGTGTACAGATAAACACCGCCCACAGACGTGCCATAAGCGTAGGATAGGAGCATGGACAAAAAGATCCCAAAGAGCGTCTGCGTGAGCACACATCCCTGCTCGACTCCACTCTTGATGGGAAAATTGTTTGAAGAAGATCCATCGTATAGAACTGAGCCCTTTATATCAGTATGAAAAGAAATTATCATGCTATGTAGTTTGGGAGGGGGGGGGGGGCAGTGGATCTTCTCCAGGAGTTCAAATAGACCTTTTCTACTAACCAAGTCAACGGCCTTGGTGAGGTCTAGAAACATCATAAAGAGCAGCTGATCTTATTCTCTGCACTTCTCTTGGATTTGGTGAAGTGAGAAAATCATATCCGTTGTTGATCTACCTACTCTAAAGCCACACTGGGATT
Source organism: Ariolimax columbianus (assembly GCA_036924085.1). Taxonomy (NCBI): domain Eukaryota; kingdom Metazoa; phylum Mollusca; class Gastropoda; order Stylommatophora; family Arionidae; genus Ariolimax; species Ariolimax columbianus. The sequence goes on from JAVGWX010000003.1 coordinate 139,296,664, forward strand.
CTGGGTACACCCTGTTCACGAGCAGTCTCAACCTGTTTAGTAGCATGCGGTGATCTGTCAGAGAAAAACTACACTTTCTTCTGGTAGGGTTGTGAACCTTAGGAATCTTGACATCATGGTGTTGGTTTTGCTATTAAAAACACACTCATGACCTCAGTCGATCCTCCTTCGGAGGGCTCTGACAGGTTACTGGCCATTCGCCTCATCACCCCTACAGGTCCTGTTAATATCCTCAGCGTCTATGCTCCAACCCTGACATCTCCAGAGGAAGTGAAGGATCAATTCTATGGTTAGCTGGAGGAAATGATCAAGAACAGCCCCAGGGAAGAAGCACTCATCCTTCTCTGCGACTTTAATGCTAGAGTAGGTGGGGATCACCTTCTTTAAGGGCAGGCCGCAACATAAAGTATCCTAGAAACACCCAAGGTCACATCGATGGCATCAAATTTACTTAATTGTCACCAGATGTTCAGCTCTAAACATGGTCGAATAGATAATAATATATTAAACATAGATACAGTAGACTCTCAGTAAACGGGACCTCAAAGAACCAACATTTTCAGGCAACCAACAAATAAATCAAATACTAAATTACTGGACGACCCATTCCTCGGAGGCAGTTATGCCACTTGCTGGTCCCAACTTCGTTTCCATTGTCTTCAGCCACTATGGACCAGTGAGTGATACGTTTCCCATCTGTAGCATCGTAAATATTGTTGTTTGAGTCCGAGGAAGTCGGACCAGCGTGTAGGTGGTCTTCCCCCTGGTTGTCATCTGTCTCGTCGGTAACAGACTGCTGTCGCTGTGCTCCAATGGTCATCAGTTCTCCGAAGCAGGTGACCAACCCAGCGATGCTTTACTTTGTCTGCGTGGGCAACTGCATCCATTACCAATGACATTTGCCGTACGTCAGTGTTTTGAAGACCTTTCAAACATTGGTTGTGGAGCGTGAGACTGATCATACGTCCCTCTCGAGGGGCTTTGGTCACTCTGAGTTTGGACTACATTTCTTTTGTAAGTGCCCATGTTTCTGTGGCATAACACATTGCAAGTAGAACTGTAGAGTTGAAAAGGGAGACGTGCAGACTCTGGTCATAGGTGTGATCTAGTGCCGTCTTTATGGGCGAGAAAGCCGCCCAGCCCATGCGACGACGTCTTGTTAGTTCTGGGTTTAGGTCGTTCTGCATGTTCAATAAGCGTCCCAGGTAGATATACTACTCTATGTCCTCCAGATTCTTACCATCGAGGATGACTTGGTCATTTGTAGCGAAACAGTTACGTTTGACTTTTATCTTGGAGGTGTTCATCTCGAGCCCCGTTTTTCTCCTTGCTTTGTAAAGCATAAGCTTAAAATAAAAAAAAAACATGTACTTTAAATAAAAAGTGAAATAAAATAAGTTTCTAGCGGAAATGTAAGTTTAAACTGTGGTGGTAGCGATGTCAGTATGGAATGGAAGCTGTGTTGTGTGGGGTAGAAACAGTATCCTGGCAGAAAGCTGCTGCAGCATTTAAAACTGTAACAGCTTTTGCAGAACATCAGCCCTTCTTCACTGCTCAGCACATCATGCAGCTGCACATCATGCAAAACCTGACTTTATGTGAGAGGCATAGGGCCTCAAAGCAAGGAGATATCCGTTCATTTATCAAGAAAACTGCGTACCAGTTTGCCAGTGTAGCATCATCTAAACTTTGCATGAGAGGCATAGGGCCTCAAAGAAAGGAGAAATTTGTTCATTTATCAAGAAAGCTGCACATAAGTTTACAAGTGCAGCATCATCAACTGATGCAGATCCAAAAACTGTTGACATCCACTTCTCCTGAACCTGTTCCAGCTACATTGCCATCAGATCCTGATGATCCAGACGCTATATCTACCAAGTAAACTTTCTATCCCTACTGTAACAGTTTTAAGTGTGTATGTCTGTGTTTTTTTCCAAGTTACTTGAAGTTAAAAAAAAAATTAATTAAGTCAGTGATGTTCACATTGAAAAATTTATTGACTGTCATTGAACTAATATGCACACAGCATTAAAAAAAAGCTGTTTCTAAATGAAGTTTGTCTTTATTTACTTTAATTTGCTTTAAGTTACTGAATTTCAATTATAATATCAATTCAATACAGAGTTAATGGTATAGGATGGGGTAGTTTTTCCTTTTTTAATAGTAGCTCTCAAAAACTAAAAACTACATTTATTCAGCATCTACCAATCCCTATGAGTGCAATTTTACTGAGAGTTTATTGTAGATGATCCATTTTGCATGGTGTTGATCCAATATATTGATACAATTTCAAGCACATAAAAAGGGGACTAAGGAGTATTGTGTATAGGGTTAGCAACATACAAAACAGATTGCTAAGAGAACCATTGCTATCATAGTACATGAACTGTTTTGGCTCATACCCCTCTCCCCTCACCCCTCCCTTCCCTTCTCTCTTTTCTTGAGCTCCCAAAAGATATTTCCAAAAAGGAGTTTGCATAACAAACAAGAACACATGCCAAAAAATGTATTCTCTGCTGATGTATAGCAACTGGTTTGGTAACTCATGTCACTTGTAAATAACCTTCTACAGCGTTATTTAATTCTTAACTTTGCAGGTTGCACCAGAAACTGCCACATTTGATGCCTATTCAAATGACCTTTGGGCTGTCAGATATGCAGCTCTTGAGAGATTTGTGCAAGCTGCCAGAACAGTAAGAATTTATATCACATCGTCTCCAGTACTGTTGTGTGAAGTTGATCTCTTACAACTACAATTTAAAGTCTGAACACTGTACACACTTGTATTATGTCAAACCACATGAAGCTGATGTTTGTGCATCTTGTTATCAGTATATATATATATATAGGCATACAGGGTTTGACAAATTTTAGGGTGGCTCACCAGTCAGTCAAATGTTTCACCAGTCAGCATGGTCGGACTACAGTCATGCAATTTATGTTAACAAATTTGAACTAGGTACTAATTCACCTTTATTTCTAAATAACAATGCATAGCAAACCCAAAAAATTGTATTACTTACACAGTATTAGCGTATTTCTTCGGAAGAAAAAATGCACTACTGTCAGAGGCATGGCGTTTGTGTCCTTGAACATGCTTGCTTGGTAGTTTTAGCACTGAAGTACCATTTATCAATGGCTTTAGTAGGTTTAAATTGTGGCAGTGGAGGTCCATTTAGATTCACCATCACAAGCTATATCATTGCAAGCGAGGGTCGTTATGTAGTAACGATTAAAAACATAATTAACAATTAAAAATGGATATTTTTTTTTACTCGACAAGCAACAATCGCTTTTGTCAAGCCCTGTGTATATATATATGTGTATATATATATATATATATTTATATATATATATATATATATATATATATATATATGTATAAATATATATGAGGCATGTTCAAATAAAACCGAACCTAACTGCACAAAGTGAACATTTGTATAATGAGCATGATGACGTCACTTCTGATGTAAACAGCACATACTAACCGTCAAGTTTGCAAAATTTCATTATCCTCCAACTCAGAGTTTCCTCAGCTGACCGTTCCAAAACATGCCTGGTGTGATTTGGAATCCATCCATAGTTGATCAGCGAGCAGTGATTTGGTTTCTAACAACTGAAGGATGTCGACCAGTTGACATTCATCATAGAATGCAGGCAGTGTATGATGACAAAAGTGCGTCGAAAACAACAGTGATGAACTGAACAATGATGTTTAAAGAAGGACGTGAGTTAACAAAAGATTTTCTGAGACCAGGTCAGGCCCATATTGTTGTGTCAGAAGATGCCATCGCTAAAATTGATGCAGCAATTCGGGTGGACCATCACCAGAACTTACGTTTGCTAGCAGAGAAATTTGCTGTGTCGCTAGGGACATTTCAAATGGTGGCTAGCAAGAAACCGAAGTATCGGAAGGTGTGTTCACAATGGGTACCTCGGTTGCTGATCAATCACCATAAGAAAGAACGCATGGGATGAGTGTTTCAACCACTTGCTGCGATTCGAAGAGGAGGTTGATTCGTTTCTTTTGTGCATAGTGACAGGTGATAATTTGTGGTGCCACCACTTTGAGCAAAGTAGCAAAACTGCTAGCATGCAATGGAAACATCCCAGATCACTGAAACCAAAAAAATTCAAGTCACACATTTCCACTGGTAAGGTAGCGTTTTTTTTTACCCTGAAGGACTTTTGTTGGTAGACTTTAAAGAACCTGGCGTGAACATCAATGCCATCTGCTACAATGACACACTAGACAAGCTGCATACAGCAATCAGGAATAAATGACACGGCATACTTTCGCATGGTGTGATTCTATTGCACGACAATGTGGGTCCACATGTCGCGAACATTGTTCAGAAAGCGTTAGCACAGAAAAGGTGGGAAGTACTGCCACAACCATCCTATAGCCCCGATATGTTCCCTTCTGACTTCCATTTGTTTGGACCCTTAAAAATATTTCTGAAGGGACAAAGATTCGACTCTGATGCATACGCCATGGCCTCGGTGACCAAGTGGTTCAAAGAGCAGCCAAAGTCCTTTTCTTCGGACGGCATCCCCATTTACCTAAGCAGTGAGATGCATGTCTGAATGCCTCTGGTGACTTTTTCGAACTAACCCTGTGGCATGTTAGCTCATAAGAGTTGCTATATTTAATTCTGTCCCACCAGATGATGTAACCTTCATATGTTTGTGATAAAGCCACTGGCTCCGGTTTCATTTGAACACGCCTCGTATAATTATGTTGCATTGGGAGACTCAGTACTGCAAGAGACTGAATCACTCATCTGTCTCTTTAATCAATATAGACAAAGTAGGAGGTACAAATATAGATATTACATTGACAATACAAAAGTCAAAAAGGGATCACATTGCTTTGGGGAATTTGTAGAAATTTAAAGAAATTAAATCGACAGCAAAAATACTGATCTTCAACTCCAATGTGTGGAACAATGAAAATTACTGTTGGCAATGGAGTCTGCACCAGATAGAGAAAATAAAATGTTATGATAATGTCACTAATACGGGACTGTGGGAAAGAACTGGACAGATATCAGTGGGATGATGTAAGGAGAAGGCGCAGGTGTTGGATATGACATATATTATGGGAAACAGCTCATACCATTCCATGACAGTCACTGTTCAGTAATCCCTAGGGCAGGCGAGCTTTGGACTTGACGTGTAATTATTGAAGACACGTGCTCCACAGGGATCTGAAACATTTGGCATGATGAACATTAACGCAGTATAAATATATTTTATTTTCAGATAATTATTCGCAATCGAGTTGATAAAAGGTTGCCTTACCTGAAGACCCTTGTGAAAGACTTTCATAAGACCAAAAATTTAGAAGCTTCTGAAGGTAAGTGTTTGGTCCAATGATCAGATTAGGAAACATTCTAAGTACAAACATTAAGAATTATAGTATATTGAAAGTTATAGCGAGGCAAGTTTCCCAGTTGATGTCAAATGTTCAACAACATAGAGCCGGCTAGTAAAAACATACAGTAAGAGGAGGAAGAAATACCAAGTCACAAGACGCCATAGGAAAACTTGTCAGTGTTGCTCTTGATGATTGTGATAACTGTCTGAAGTACTGAAAACTTTAAAGAACAGGTGATTGTGGAGAAATTAATATTCAATGCCACTGAGCATGATGATGTTGATATGACCACTGAGCTGGTGATGTTGATATGACCACTGAGCAAGATGATGTTGATATGACCACTGAGCATGATGATGTTGATATGACCACTGAGCATGATGATGTTGATATGACCACTGAGCATGATGATGTTGATATGACCACTGAGCATGATGATGTTGATATGACCACTGAGCATGATGATGTTGATATGACCACTGAGCATGATGATGTTGATATGACCACTGAGCATGATGATGTTGATACGACCACTGAGCATGATGATGTTGATATGAGTAAGTATAATGGAATGAATGCAATGATTATGATTATCTCCTGAAAGCATATCACTCATATTGCATAATTACTTAGCAAGTACTTCACAGACAAGCTGTGACATTTATACATGAACGTATAATTATATGTTAGTTAAAAGAGTATGCATATTATATTCCATTTAGTAATGTATATTATTTATTTTGTAATTAAGCTATGAGATTAACAATTAAATTATAGTTTCAGTACTTACTTATTTTCTTTTAGTAAAAGATTCAGTTGACCTTGACTGTTGTTATACTGGTGTACAAACAGGTGACAACCACGATCGACCTGAGAGACTAAAGTCAGTGGAATATCATAGTGATACACCAGTTTTCACTGTAGATAAAATAAAACACTTCAGGTTTCCAACTTATATCAACCCCAGTATCAAAGATGACATGGTGAGTTATTGTCCTCTGCGGTTATCATCACAAATATCAATGTTGTCTAGATAAATTCATCTGATAAATAATGGCTTTAAATGTATGCAACACATCCAAAGTTGAGTGATGTTTGCACTACATTAAAAGTTGAGTGATGTTTGCACTACATTCAAAGTTGAGTGATGTTTGCACTACATTAAAAGTTGAGTGATGTATCTACTGCATTAAAAGTTGAGTGATGTTTGCACTACATTCAAAGTTGAGTGATGTTTGCACTACATTCAAAGTTGAGTGATGTTTGCACTACATTCAAAGTTGAGTGATGTTTGCACTACATTAAAAGTTGAGTGATGTTTGCACTACATTAAAAGTTGAGTGATGTTTGCACTACATTAAAAGTTGAGTGATGTATGTACTGCATTAAAAGTTGAGTGATGTTTGCACTACATGTTAAGTTGAGTGATGTTTGCACTACATTCAAAGTTGAGTGATGTATGTACTGCATTTAAAGTTGAGTGATGTTTGCACTACATTCAAAGTTGAGTGATGTTTGCACTACATTCAAAGTTGAGTGATGTTTGCACTACATTCAAAGTTGAGTGATGTTTGCAAGATAGGGAGCAGTTTAACAGCATGACATATAAGAAGTTATCCATTTTAGTTGGTAAATGGAACTAGAGATGAAGTTGCGGAGAGTCTTGCTTTCCTTTGCAATTCAGCGTTATACGTGACAACAAAGGAGATGTAGTGCCAGTCTAGTTATATCATACTCATATTGTTTTTCATTGTTTGAGCTTGTTCAGACTGACTGATGTACCAAGCTGAGCATGTTCAGACTGACTGATGTACCAAGTTAATCATGTTCAGACTGGCTGATGTACCAAGTTAATCATGTTCAGACTGGTTGATGTACCAAGCTGAGCATGTTCAGACTGGCTGATGTACCAAGTTAATCATGTTCAGACTGGCTGATGTACCAAGCTGATCATGTTCAGACTGGCTGATGTATCAAGCTGATCATGTTCAGACTGGCTGATGTACCAAGCTGAGCATGTTCAGACTGGCTGATGTACCAAGCTGATCATGTTCAGACTGGCTGATGTACCAAGCTGAGCATGTTCAGACTGGCTGATGTACCAAGTTAATCATGTTCAGACTGGTTGATGTACCAAGTTAATCATGTTCAGACTGACTGATGTACCAAGTTAATCATGTTCAGACTGGCTGATGTACCAAGCTGATCATGTTCAGACTGGTTGATGTACCAAGCTGAGCATCTACAGACTGGCTGATGTACCAAGCTGAGCATGTTCAGACTGGCTGATGTACCATGCTGAATATGTTCAGACTGGCTGATGTACCAAGCTGAGCATGTTCAGACTGGCTTAATGGTTGGTGTACCAAGCTGAGCTTGTTCAGACTGGCTGATGTACCATGTTGAGTATGTTCAGACTGGCTGATGTACCATGCTGAGTATGTTCAGACTGGCTGATGTACCATGCTGAGTATGTTCAGACTGGCTGATGTACCATGTTGAGTATGTTCAGACTGGCTGATGTACCATGCTGAGTATGTTCAGACTGGCTGATGTTCCAAGCTGAGCATGTTCAGACTGGCTGATGTACCAAGCTGAGTATGTTCAGACTGGCTGATGTTCCAAGCTGAGCATGTTTAGACTGGCTAAGCAGTCCCTTTTCAGTCATATCTTAATATAAGAGGATGCAGCCTAGGCATAGCAACTCTTTATTGAGTTTTTGGTTTTTCTTTTCCTTCCGGCATTGTCTTTTCACTTCTCTGTGTTGCATGAGTTTATTTTCGCCCAGTTTGAGGTGGCTCTTCAGGCTGCATCTCCATTTGGATTGATCTACAGCTATGTCTGCCCAAGATGTCAGATCCATATCCAGAACCTTCATGTCTCGCTTATACACACCTTTGAACCTCAGCTGTGGTTGACCAGTTGTTTTTTTTAACCATACTCCAGCTGTCCATAGAGAATATTTTGGGGATGCCACAATTTTTCATGAGATGAACATGACAAAGGCATTAGCAATCTTCATTGCCTAAGGAGAATGTACATACTTGAGGGACAGGTGTGCGTATGTACCTCTGTATTTGTCACCTGCCTCACCATGAGATGTCAAGAACAGATCTCAGGTGTCATAGGTGAAAGGTGTTAAGCCTTTGCTCCTGTTTGCCAAAGTTTGACTACCATATAGGAGGTTACTGACTATACAAGCATTGTAGACTACGCCTTGGTCTTAACAGTAATTTGGGAGTTTTCCCAGACACATGTTGTGAGATGGGAAAATATACCAGCTGCTTTGTCAGTGTGATTGCCAGTGCAACTTTACTTATTATTTGACGTACCAAGTCTTTATATTTTAATAAGCTTATTATATTTTTAAAGAAAGGATTTTTATGAAATACAAGGGCAAATGATAAAAGCACAGTTTCCACAGTTTAAAAAGTAATTAGGCTTTCTGAACTAACAAAGAAGAAAAAAGTAAACAATTTGTAAGGTGTCATTAAATAATTAGGCTTTCTGAACTAACAAAGAAGAAAAAAGTAAACAATTTGTAAGGTGTCATCAGTGTAAGGCCAATCCTTTTTAAGGAGCAAGTGGAGAAAACTTACAGATAACTGCAGAAGAGCTCTGAATCACAGCAAGGGAACTTGTCTTTGATATTCTGTTGATATATAGATGATATTAAGGTGACTTGTTGATTGGTACAATCTGTTGGTGTTCAAGGGACATAACTGTTACAACTGGGCATTTAAAATGGGAAGTATTTTGTTGTTGGCATTATTTAACACATACCCCACCTGTGTTTCTGGATTTCTACAGGCACCAGATGCTTTGGGTGTTGTTCCGTTCACTCCAACACAGATTGTTATAAAGAAGGATGTGCATTTCTTTAATCTCAAAGTGAGCATTTTTTAAGCCTTTTTTTTACTCAGTCAGAATGTACCACTAAAACAACATAAGCTGTTGCTGGAGATGGTGATGATTATGGTGCTGGAGATAATGATGATTATGGTGCTCGAGATTGGAATGATTATGGTGCTGGAGAGGGTGATGATTATGGTGCTCGAGATTGGGATGATTATAGTGCTGGAGATGGTGATGATTATGGTGCTGGAGATGTTGATGATTATAGTGCTGGAGATGTTGATGATTATGGTGCTGGAGATGTTGATGATTATGGTGCTGGAGATGATGATGATAATGGTGCTGGAGATGTTGATGATTAAAGTGCTGGAGATGTTGATGATTATAGTGCTGGAGATGGTGATGATTATGGTGCTTGAGATTGGGATGATTATGGTGCTGGAGATGGTGATGATTATGGTGCTGGGGATGGTGATGAATATTGTGTTGGGGATGGTGATGATTATTGTGCTAGAGATTGTGATGTTTATGGTGCTAGAGATGGTGATGATTATTGTGTTGGGAAGGTTGATGATTATTGTGTTGGGGATGGTGATGATTATTGTGTTGGGGATGGTGATGATTATTTTGCTGGAGATGTTGAGACTATTGTGTTGACAGAAGTTAAACATTTAATATAATTCAACTGTGTTTGTGGATGAAATGAGCGCAGGATTTCAAAATCGCTTCTTGGTCTTTTGACGAGTAGCGAAGTGTAGTTTACTACACTTTTGGCTCATATAAAAAAGCACACAAACCATACTCAGCAAATGGTACTATAAAACACACTGAAAGTGATTGCTTCTTGGCTGTATAATCAAGATGAGGCAGACTACAATAATAATGAGTTGTTGTTATTGAATTCCCGCAATAAATATCTTAACGCTTTTTGTATGCCCTGAAAAGGGCAATAGGTGGCAGGTTGTAGCAGCTTTTCTCAGATCCACAGCATGCTGTTGAACGTAGACTTTGGTCCTATTGGCAGTTGTACTATGCTTGGCTTCATCTGCATGGTGCTCAGTACTATGGGGATCATGCCAATTCGATCTCTACCTTGTTAGCCAGACTGAATCAGTCTGTTTTCAGGTAGAACTGCATGGAAGTGAGGTGGGGTCTTGGTCAGTAAGTTTACCCTGAATAACATTGTGTGATCAGCATGTTTTGCCTGACCAGACGTGTCTCCACTTCCCATAATCATGGGTCAATTAAAAGAAAAAAAAATGCAAATAAATTTGAATTTTGTAAAGATAATTTGTGACATTTTAACAGTTCAGTAGGAATTTAGAATGTGAAGAGCAAATTGCATGCTAATGACTGACCACTATAACAATTAGTTTTACCATGACTTCATTTTTGTGTCTGATTAACATAGTGGTAGATCATTGCTTTTTACAGCATAAGTATAGAGTTCAACTTCCACTACCTGCACACTCCAGTTTACCAAGCTATAAATGGATACTTGACTTACTGTTAGGGTTGGAAAGGCAGCAAGGAAGGGAACTCGCCACCATTCTTCATAAACAAGCTGAAGCCTCTTAACTCATTCACTTCCAAATATTTTTGACCTCTGGATGGAATTTTTTTCTTATGTAAAACTCAAACACAGCATCACTTAGTTGTGATCTATTTATATTCAATAAAAGTTCCCTGAAATCACACATATTATTTACCAAACTGTTCAGTGCAGGCCAGAATACAATGGAATACATATATTTTACAAACGGAGATGAACATTTATATATGAGGGATTATAGTTGGATAATCGCTTTTAAAAAAAACCATTATGAAAACAAGTGTTCTCTTCATCAACACATTATTCATCTCTTAACCAATACATGAATAACATAATGAGATTCTATTGTTGGTAATCCACAACAGAATATGTTCTGAAAGTTACACCTAATTTGGTGTAGCTGTTTTCACAGTATTCATATTTTACTAAAAGCACGCAATGTTGAAAACATCGGTGTGAGTGTTTACAGTTTACGCACACCAAGAAATAATGTCCCTGCTGTATTCAGTATATATGTATACAAATTTATATTATACACACTAGTATGGCTGTACAGGATCTTGAACCTTTACTGAATTTGTGAACGGTTACTAGCATTGCTTGAGACGAAAGAGGGTCTCCCCCGTCAGTAGATTTAGTTTCACTTCCATCACTTGACTTAGAACTAAGACTAGCGAAAGAAATTGCAATGCAGAGATCAGAGTGATCAATATCTTCATAATCAATGTTATTAGCAATAATATAATCTATCTATGATCAAGCTTGTTTTCTAGAAACTTTATTTTGTCTGGCTGAAGGGGCATGAGCTAGATTCAAGGCTGCACACTGAAAAAAAAATTTGGTTTCCAAGTACGAAAATTAATATTTTTTCAATAAAACACGCTAAGTCTTTCGGAAATGAAAAGTACACAATCTAGACTTCCGCCAATAGCCAAAATAAAACATTTTGGAGAACTAACAATAGGGAAATATGTGATTTTATGAACACAGTCGCAAAAGCCGATATTTCGGCTCTTGGGTTTTCTGGAAAAATCTGGAAGCCGATATATCGACTGGCGTTAGTGATTGAGTTAAAATGAAGTCTCAAACACTTCATTCTCGACAGCAGTGTCTGCCATGCAACTACTTCACCTGTTTTTAATTATTCCTGCAGAACTAATTCTGAGTTTCATGAAAGCTAAAGTACTAGGTCAATTACCTTGAACCATTATGGCATGAATGTCATAGAGCTAGGTCAAGTCGCCTTTAACCATTCTGGCATGAATGCTATAGTACTAGGTCAGTCAACTTTAGTCATTCTGGCATGAATGCTATAGTACTAGGTCAAATACCTTTAACCATTCTGGCATGAAAGCTATAGTACTAGGTCATTCCCCTTTAACTATTGTGGCATGAAAGCTATAGTACTAGGTCAGCCACATTTAACCCTTCTGGCATGAAAGCTATAGTACTAGGTCAGTCACCTTTAACCCTTCTGGCATGAAAACTATAGTACTAGGTCAGTCACTTTTAACTATTGTGGCATGAAAGCTATAGTACTAGGTCAGCCACCTTTAACTATTGTGGCATGAAAGCCACAGTACTAAGTATTGCAACCTTAAACCATTCTGGCTTGAAAGTGTCAGAGACTTGCACCTTATCCCTCTCCTGTTGGTTTTTTGTGTCCTTTACTTTGGAGCACTTAATTAGAATTGAGACTGTATTCTCAATAAATCTACAAGCGGCAATGACAGCATATGGGACCTGTAAGTCATTGTAAGATATTGTAAGTCTGCTGTGGCAATATGTTGCATAAGCTTGGACAGGCTTAATGGTTTTCTAAATGAATAAACATTCACTATAGTATATTTTTAGAATACAACTCTAAGTGCAGGTTTCAATCATTTTTAGAATACAACTCTAAGTGCAGGTTTCAGTCATTTTTAGAATACAACTCTAAGTGCAGGTTTCAGTCATTTTTAGAATACAAATCTAAGTGCAGGTTTCAGTCATTTTTAGAATGCAGCTCTGTGCAGGTTTCAGTCATTTTTAGAATACAACTAAGTCCAGGTTTCAATATGATAATGATATGGATCATGTATGAATTGGAAAGATAAGAAGATATCTATACTAAATTAATTATGAGTTTCCAGATGAGTTTAAAAAAGGAATGGTGGAGGTCCTTTGACCTTCAGATTGAGACGTAACGTTGCTAGGGATATTTTAGTGTCATGAGAATGATAACAGCCATTGTTATGTTGTTTGCTGTTTATGCAGGTTCCTCAGTACTTCAAGCTTGAGGGCTACATAAAGCACCCCACATCAGGTGGATATATGCCAGTGAAACAAGTCAATGCTCTTCGAATAGGAGCTGAGGTCAGTCAGTAAACATTGTTTCATTCATGAATAAATTTGCATTAAAAACAACATTAAAAATATACATTTACAGAACTTCTGTTGGATTGAAACCTGGATTTTTGTATGTGCTTACTTTGTGACAGGACACGTAATGTACCTATTCGATTCAGTGGTCTTACCAGTGCTATGCTATGGAAGTGAAACCTGGTCTCTGACAAAAGCATTGGAGAACCAGCTAAGGACAACACTCACTCACCTTGCTGGAGTGTCATCTCATGGGTCTATCATTTAGGCAACAGTGCCAGATAGGCTTATATAACAGTGACATCCCTGTATTGTCACATATCAAGGATGTCCTACAGCGTACCAAAACTCCAAGCACTGCTGGGCCATGTAGTCAGAAGAAAAGACGAACGCTGGAGCACAGCAACTACTTTGTGATACCTGCTCTGTAAAAAAGAATTCCTGGAAGACCCCTCCCTATTAGGTGGCAAGATTCGCTTGAGCTGCACAACACTCGCAATCCTGAAACAAGCAAGTTAGCCTTCCACTGGTCAACCCGAGGTTGAGACAGAGCTCACTGGAAACTGAGCTGATATCCGCACATAATCAAAAAACGCAGTACTGCTGGAGCTAAGCCCAGTAAGCAGAGAAATGCACTTACCGGCTACCACTAACTCACACAAGAGCTGAGACCTGCACAAGAGCAACACCTTTGTAGATGCATAGGCCAACTAAGACTAAGACATAATGTACAGCTTAAATTATAAAACGACGACTGGTTTGGCAAATATGAGGCATGTTCAAATGAAACCGGACCGAATTTCACCAAGTGAACATACGTATGATGCGCATGATGACGTCACTTCTGGGGTAAACAGCACACACCAACTGTCAAGTTTGCAAAATTTCATTATCCTCCGACTCATAGTTTCCTCAGCAGACCATTGAAAACATGACGAATGTGATACGGAATCCGTCCAGAGTTGATCAGTGAGTGGTGATTCGGTATGTAACAGCGGACGGATGTCGACCACTTGGCATACATCGCAGAATGCAGACAGTGTGTCAGAGACAACAGTGAAGAAGTGGACAATGAGGTTTAAAGAAGGACGTGAGTTAGCGAAAGATCTTCCGAGACCAGATCAGGCGCATATTATTGTGTCAGAAGATGACATCGCCAATATTGATGCAGCAATTCGGTGGACCGTTGCCAAAGCTTACATTTGCTAGCAGAGGAATTCGCTGTGTCGCTAGGGACAGTTAAAATGGTGGTAGCAAGACACTGAAGTATGGGAAAGTTCACAATAGGTACCTCAGTTTCTGACCAACCACCATACAGAAGAACGCATGGAATGGAGTTTGAACCACTTGCTGCACTATACGAAGAGGAGGGTGATTTGTTTATTTTACTCATAGTGGCAGGTGATGAATCATGGTGCCACCACTTTGAGCCGAGCAGCAAAACTGCTAGCATACAATGGAAACATCCTAGATCACCAAAACTGCTAGCATCCAATGGAAACATCCTAGATCACCAAAACTGCTAGCATCCAATGGAAACATCTTGGATCACCAATACTGCTAGCATGCAATGGAAACATCCTAGATCACCAAAACTGCTAGCATCCAATGGAAACATCCTGGATCACCAAAACTGCTAGCATGCAATGGAAACATCCTAGATCACCAAAACTGCTAGCATGCAATGGAAACATCCTGGATCACCAAAACTGCTAGCATGCAATGGAAACATCCTAGATCACCAAAACCAACAAAAATTCAAGTCACACATTTCGGCTGGTAAGGTTAGGCTGACAGCGTTTTTTGAGAAAGAGGAATTTTTGTTGGTAGACTTTAAAGAGCCTGGCATGAACATCAATGACTACAATAACACACTAGACAAGCTGCATACAACAATCAAGAATAAACGACCTGGCATACTTTTGCATGTTCTGAATCTGTTGCACGGAAATGCGCGTCCACATGTCGCGTTATTGTTCAGAAAGCGTTAGTACAGAAAAGGTGGGAAGTACTGCCACACCCATCCTATATTCCTGATATGTCCCGTTGTGACTTTCAATTGTTTGGATCCTTAAAAAATTTCTGAAGGGACAACGATTAGATTCCAATGGAGACGTCATGACCTCGGTGTCCAAGTGGTTCAAAGAGCAACCAGTCATTTCTTTTGAACAGCATCTGCCGTCTACCAAAGCAGTGGGATGCATGTCTGAATGTCTAAGGTAACTTTTTCTAACTGACCCTGTGGCATTATTACTTCATAACAATTGCTATATTTAATTCGGTCACACCAAATGAAACTTTCATATGTGTGTAAGAAAGCCACTGGCTCCGGTTTCATTTGAACATGCCTCGTAAGAACAATCTCATTGATATGTAAAAGAAACTGGTTGTTTACAGACTCTGCAAAGTCTTTTAAACCAATATAAAATCATTAAGTCAAGTTAAGAAAACATGTTGACAGATGGAATTGCTGAGTTAAAAGGTGCCAAAACATGCTTGCTATACAAAGGTATAAGATAAAAATACAAATTAATTCATGTTCCATCACCCCATTTCTTGGAGCATAGGGGTCGACACTGCATTTGGTTTTATCTAACCAGCTTATAAGAACACCTGATTTGTCATGCTCAGTGTGGTTTGATAACAATGGTTTTACATGATGAGGTTTCCAGTCCCATGCACAACCCTCTATAGTCGCATCTTGTGACATGTAAGAAAGGAAACAGTGTTTTTCCTGGGAACCACTCTGATAATAATTACAAATGTATGTTTTATCTTGATGCATGCGAAATGAAGAGCCTATTAAGAACACTTATATAATCACTTTTTCCAGCAAACAAGCTGAAATATTAATATTGTATTATTATGATAAAGTATAGACATATTTACTGGTGGCCGGTGCCTAAGGGCATACAAGCGCCATCTCCCCCTCCTCTCTCCCCCTACCCTTTCCCCCTTCCTGTTGTTTTAACTAAGGGATATGCTTTTCAAAACTTAATAAATAAAAATAATAAGTAATTATAATTTCTAACTAAATTAGCTAATACTTTGAATAGATGCTCAATTATTAGTGCACCCAGAAAGACTTCTGTAGTTTCTGTTCCTGCATTATAGGGTTCAATTCACACTAGCTCTCACATTGAATCGGTTGCCATGACAACAAAGGCTATGCAATTCCCACTGAACTTCCTGGCATCATATCCTCACTGGACTCACCTGCAGAACACTAGAATGTTGCTTTGATGTTCAGGCTTGTATTTATCGGTTTGCAATGAGTGTTCGCAAATTAAAACAAGGTGCTTTCAGCTCTCTGAGCTTACCAGAGAAAATTACAGTAAAAGGAAGCAACAACCCAGTGCCTAAATAAGATATTGAACAAAAATATGCAAGAGTCAAAGTGTATTTACATGCAAATTTGATGCTTCTATGTGTGACAGGATTTCATGGTTGTGTGGCCTAAATGAGAAAAGTGCTCTGTTATGTTTTGTATGTTGACTGTTTGGAGGTGATGATAGTTGGACATAGGAATATGTGTGCACTGTGACTTAAAACGTCTTCACAAAAAAATAAAACAGAATGAAAAATCAACAAAACATAAATACAATACTGTCATTTTTAAACTTCTCAGAAAATGTAACATTGTTGAAAGTTTAAGCAGAGCTTACAAAGAAGGTGAGTAGCATACTTTGCAACATAAAAATGTCTCAGTGCTCTTAGTTTGTTTTCATTTCTATGGCTAGCCCTTTCAGAATAAAATCCAATAGCCACCACTGGACATATTACACAAATTTTTTTCCAGGATGAAATAATCAAGGTTCCAGATGATGTGTTCTCCCCTTGCAAAGTTCCTGAGAGAATTGTGGGTAATAAGAATGCTGTTTCTGCTGCTATGAAGACTAAAGTAGCTATTGAGAAAAGGGAATTGACCCCTGTCTCTATCCAGCCACAAGCTCTGTCTTTGAAACCACCAAGTGCCTTATTCAGATCAATTGATTACCCAAGTCTGCAAATAATGGTAGGCAGTCAAGCATTTTCATGTTTGATGTTGTTACTGCTAACATTAGCACATCAAATATTGTCTCTTGTTGTTACTGCTAACATTAGCACATCAAATATTGTCTCTTGTTGTTACGGCTAACATTATCACATCAAATATTGTCTCATGTTGTTACTGCTAACATTAGCACATCAAATATTGTCTCTTGTTGTTACTGCTAACATTAGCACATCAAATATTGTCTCTTGTTGTTACTGCTAACATTAGCACATCAAATATTGTCTCTTGTTGTTACTGCTAACATTAGCACATCAAATATTGTCTCTTGTTGTTACTGCTAACATTAGCACATCAAATATTGTCTCTTGTTGTTACTGCTAACATTAGCACATCAAATATTGTCTCATGTTGTTACTGCTAACATTAGCACATCAAATATTGTCTCTTGTTGTTACTGCTAACATTAGCACATCAAATATTGTCTCATGTTGTTACTGCTAACATTAGCACATCAAATATTGTCTCTTGTTGTTACTGCTAACATTAGCACATCAAATATTGTCTCATGTTGTTACTGCTAACCTCATCACAGAAAATGGTAGTTTTCCTGACATTCTAATACTTCATTCATAATTTGAAGCCAGTAATGGTGTAAAATGTACAAGATTTCATGCCGAACAGCCCTTTGCTGTTTTTTTCTGAAATAATTTCATATGTAAGCTTCATTAGGGGCACAAAACAATCCTGATATAACCTAAAAGACAACATCCAAGGTTGAAGTAAGCGTACCTTCATCAAAGAAAAGAAAAAAAGGTAAACCAAGAACCCCAAGACAGACTGGCAATAGAATGTGGAACATTACCACAACCAGATTTTAGTGTGACCTACAAAGAGTCCAAAAGGTTTATTAGGGCCAGATATATGGCCAAATGGAAAACAGAGCATACTGGCTACACAAAGTTACCAGTTGAACAGAAGAGAGCAGGTGGTGGTCTACAGACTTCGCACATGCCACAACAGACTGAGGTATCATGAGGTACCAATAAACTGAAGATAGGTGCTACTGATGAATGTACCTGTGGTGCAGGGAAAATTACCCCTGAACATCTGCTACAAAATTACTCGACTTACGAGGACCAGAGAAAGCACATGTGGCCATCATCAGTGCCAACACTAGACAAGCTCTATGGCAGTGTCTACAGCCTCAGGATGACCGCTGCTTTCTTTGAACAAATCAAGATATTTTCTCTTATGCTAAATCATTGATTGCCTAATTCATAGACACAGCTCAGAATAAGATGTTTTTTCTACCCCATTCTTATGCCAACACAATGTTTATTTGTCATCTGATGAGAACAGCCGGTAACAAGCCTATGTTTACCATTGGCACATTTGTGTCTTGATATGTCTAAGAGTTTGGTTATAGACCTCACCTCTGTGAAGGACACTGAACAATAGTATAGACTCCACTATGTTCTTTAATTGACATTGTTAAACCTATGGTAAGAAACAGTGATGCTTTCAAGTGTGTGATGTAGATTCACAAAATAAAATCTTACAATTAATTTGATTGTTTAGAGGTTTGTTCTGCTTTCTGATGACCTTATAAGTGTTTCCTTATCTAAGATATTTTAAAAGTTCATCCTAACAATTTACATACTTACCAAAAATAAAATTTGAACATCATTTCCATGTTTCAGAATCCTGTGCCGGGCCTGCAGTCTTTCCTGCCTCCTGTACCATACTCTGAAGTTGATAATGACTACCACCTGTGTCCCCTGCCGAGATATCCTCGCACTGACCAGGTCATGAACAAATATGCAGTCACCCAGAAAAGATTTTTGGAGAGAGAGGTTTGTTAGCAATTTTCTTATATTATTGAACTATTTCAACTGCATTTAACATTTGTGCCTATCAAGAATGCATTTTTCATGTTTTCTTTGTATATAGATATTGTGTTCTACTGTTCTTAGTGTGTCTTTTTGTTTCATAGACATTTTTGTGTTCTGTCTTTACTGGTTATTCATTTTCTTTCTGAAACAGCTATCTTCTGTAAACTTTTCAGTGTGTCTCATCTTTGCTCTCAATATTTGCTGCATTGTTTCTGTATTTAATAGTGTTTTGATCATTTTTTCAAAGTGACTTTTATGTTTACTTTGTTGTTTTTTTAATTGTTTTTAATGTCACTGTTCAGTTTTAATTTGTACTATCTATCTTTGTAGATATATTAATTTTTCACATATTATTAACATTTTCACTATAGTTGTAATTGTATTCTTTTTTCTGTAATGTCCTATTTGTATCTATGAAAAATGGACATTGTTTCTCATAAACAACCATTTAACTGTTTGTATTCTATAGGACACAATCAAGGGGATAATGAGCTGGAAAAAGTTTCCCTCTCCAGGTCTGGTGTCCTTGTCAAACACCCCAACTTTATCCAGTGTCTGGGTGCCTCGGTGGTAATTGTCACATTTTCTTCAACTTCATGTGAATCTAAACTCTGAATTCTTGGAAGTATCAAAGCTTGAATAGCTTGGTTAAGCAGTCTGGATAATTTTGCAACTTTCTTAGTCTTATTTGAGTAAAGAATATTGCTATACATTTTAATCATTAGAATTTCAAACAATTTTTATGTAATAGCAAAATGATTTCTCTATAGTTTATTTTATTGTCATTGACACATTCCCCACATAGACCATGAAGCTCATCCAACTTATTTCATCCAGTTTTAAACTTATGATCTTTGTTAAATGATCTTTGTTATTGTCAGGGATGATTGCTTCAGTAAAGACATCCTTCCAGAGGATGTACCACCATTGTTAGGAAGGCTGGACCCAGATGATGCTGAAAATTGTGTGGACAGGTAGGTTTCTGTTAAACACATTTACTCTCAGCTTGTTTTAAAAATAGGTAACAGCTGTTGGACACGATTACTTGTTGTAGTTGTGCTAATGTTATAATATTAAGTTCTTTATTACTGTTTGTATATTATGTAAAGCTCTTGGTGGTCTCGAGGTAAGGTGTCCATCTCGAGTGCCGAAGGTCGCGGGATTGAATCACGATGAAGACTGTGATTTTTTCACATGGATTTTCTGGTAAAAATTCCTCTGTTCTCTGCGTGATGAGATTGGACTCCGTGTTCAGTGTCGAGCATGTAAGAAATCCCTTCACAGTTAGAAATAAAAAATTGTAGGACAAAATTAAAAAATTCCAATTAAAAATCTAGCCAAATTATTTGTACACCCTGTATTGTATAGCTGGCATTCTTGTGTATTTCATGTACCCTTCAGTGCTCTTAAACACTTCCTTCATGTCGCCTTCAACGGTTTTCTTCCCAAGTCATTCTTTCTCACAACATGATGAGATATTTTCTGCTTATGTGGCTAAATTATTCAGAAAATACTATTATAATTGTCTTCTCTTAACTATTTTGTACAAAATGCAAATACAAAATTTGCGTGAATTTCTTTTAGAATTTTTCTCCCGCACCTCTTCGGTAGATTGTTTGTCGAAGCCATTTGTTTTATTTCATAATTTTACTATTTCTAGTCTTTACTTTTAACTTAATTTAACTTAACTTAACTTAACGTCTTTATACTGGTTTAGAAGACCCTGCAGAGTCTGTATACAACCATTTACATTTACATCACCTTGCTCTAAAATCTATGCGCATCCAGTTTATTCTTAAATGCATTAACTGTCCCTGCCTCCACTACCTCCCCTGGCAATATCACATTAATGTTATGTTCTGATTATATTTGTTATACTTTATGAAATGCTCAAATTTGTAGACTATATTTTTGTCTAGAATATTGGTAGTTTATACAATTCATGATTTGTGTGGTCAATGTTTATGTAATAAATTTTTAGTTAAAGATGTAATTATATTAATTGTATTGATTTAAACAAATGATTGTATTTCTTGTATAGCAGTCAAGAGGATGGTGCAGTCTGTTTGAACCCAGAGATGGTAAATGCTCAGTTTTCCCTCATTGATCCAAACTCACAATCTGATGATCAGATAGTAGCAGGGTAAGCAGTAGAATACTTTAATAATATAATGATTGTGGTGCTTATCTTATAGTGATGGTAGTAATAATAGTGGTGATAATAGTGGTTCAGTGATAGATAACAAGATAGCAACTGTTGTATTCATCGTTGTTAAGCACCCACCCTCAAGCACTGATAAAACCACCAGAGCACCTAGATGACCTTCCATCTAGATTAGACCTGGACATCTCATGAGCAAAAATCAAGATACAAAACCTTGGTTGCAATCCCACAACAACACAAATTATTGTCAATGGCAACCATGTCAACCCCACTAAAGACTTCATTTACCTTGACAGTAAACACAACTCAGACACACAAAGCCACCAGGATTTCATTTGAAAAGTCAGTTTTCCTGCAGCCTCTATGAACGGCCGGCATCAAGTCTGGAACCAGCAGAGCCATTCACTGAAAACTAAACAATGAATTTACATAACCTGTGTTGTCCCCGTCCTGCTGTTTGCTTCTAAAACCTGGACTATTCTGCAGGGCCAAACCTGTGTTGTCCCCATCCTGGTGTTTGGTTCTAAAACCTGGACTATTCTGCAGGGCCAAACCTGTGTTGTCCCCATCCTGCTGTTTGCTTCTAAAACTTGGACTATTCTGCAGGGCCAAACCTGTGTTGTCCCCATCCTACTGTTTGCTTCTAAAACCTGGACTATTTCTGCAGGGCCAAACCTGTGTTGTCCCCATCCTGCTGTTTGGTTCTAAAACCTGGACTATTCTGCAGGACCAAACCTGTGTTGTCCCCATCCTGCTGTTTGCTTCTAAAACCTGGACTATTCTGCAGGGCCAAACCTGTATTGTCCCCATCCTGCTGTTTGCTTCTAAAACCTGGACTATTCTACAGAGTGATCAGAAGCACATTGAAACTTCCACATGTGATGTCAGAAATGAATACTTATGATCCACTGTATGATTGGATCTCGAACAACAAAGTCACCATATGGTCAGGCCTAGAAAGCAAACTCGCCATGCTAAACTGTCACAGTTTGATCCTATTTGGAATGTGTCCCACCTTGCTAAGAATGTCCCCACACATGAGCTTTTAAAGCAGGCCATAGGCATCAAGGATCGGAAACGACCCTCTCCATCATTGTCTCGGCGTTGCAGCCGTACACGCTTCATCTGTCTAGATCAAACTGGAAATACATCAGCCTTTTTGCATGCAACATGGGCTAAGCCACTCAACCTGCTCATTGACGATTGGCACGATTGGCCATTTTTGGCTAAGTGGACTACCTACCTACCTACCTATGTACCTACTTATCTACCTACCTACCTATGTACCTACTTACCTACCTACCTATGTACCTACTTACCTACCTACATATGTGCATACTTACCTACCTACCTACCTATGTACCTACTTAACTACCTACCTACCTATGTACATACTTACCTACCTACCTATGTACATACTTACATATCTACCTACCTATGTACCTATTTACCTACCTACATATGTACCTACTTACCTACCTACCTATGTACCTACTTACCTACCTACCTATGTACCTACTTACCTACCTACCTACCTATGTACCTACTTACTTACCTACCACATACCTATGTACCTACTCACCTACCTATCTATGTACCTACTTACCTACCTATGTACCTACTTACCTACCTATGTACCTACTTACCTACCTACCTATGTACCTACTTACCTACCTACCTATGTACCTACTTACCTACCTACCTACCTATGTACCTACTTACCTACCTACCTATGTACCTACTTACCTACCTACCTATGTACCTACTTACCTACCTACCTATGTACCTACTTACCTACCTGCCTACCTATGTACCTACTTACCTACCTACCTATGTACCTACTTACCTACCTACCTACATATGTACTTACTTACCTACCTACCTACCTACCTATGTACCTACTTACCTACCTACCTAAGTTAGTTAGTTATCCCTTCAAATTCCTTTGGAACATATGGCTGGAACAGTCAATGGCCACTAGTCCTAGCATCATAAATTAAACACATTAAACTAGAAGTTGACAACAAATGCTAAGTTTAAATATTTTCTTTATGTGTAACAGCCAATGTGGCATTTGTGATGACCTCCCACCTCCAATTTATGAGTAGGTTGTTTAAATGCCTTGCAGTTTCTGTGTTGCATAAAATCAAAAATAGAACAGTTGGGATTAGAAATGTTAACAAACAACAACAAAGAAATCAATAAACTACCTTATTTCGCCTGAGAACTGGACACTGCAGACTACTAGAACATCTGTACCGACTGAAGATCTCACACACCGATGAGTGCCCATGTGGAGCAGGATGCCAGAACCCTGAGCATATTCTACAAGAATGCCCAATCTATAGGGAAATGAGATGCCAGACCTGGCCAGAGGGTGCGGAGCTGAGACAAAAGCTGTGGGGCAGCCGCTCCGACCTGGTGAAGACTACAGACTTCATGATGGTGACTGGCCTGCAGATATAGCAT
The DNA here is from genome assembly GCA_036924085.1 of Ariolimax columbianus. Lineage (NCBI taxonomy): Eukaryota > Metazoa > Mollusca > Gastropoda > Stylommatophora > Arionidae > Ariolimax > Ariolimax columbianus. The sequence goes on from JAVGWX010000003.1 coordinate 139,320,337, forward strand.
GACCAAAAAGATCCTGAACGCAAAGAAGAAGAAAGAAATGTCCCTTTGATGATTGTGAAGCAGAACAAGAGAGGTGTTTGGGAGAATTTCAAAAATGTTCCTAAGAGTATTTAATGAATTATCTATAAATGCAGTTTAAATAACTTACATTGGGAGATGGTGGAGCTGCAACTTGAAGAGTGTTGTGAGCATGTTCTTTAGATGTGGAGCCACTAGAATAATATTGTGGGTATGTCCCCTGGATGTGGAATTACTTGAAGAATATTATTGGCATGTTCCCTACATGTGGAGCCACTATAAGAATGTTGTAGTTATGTCCACTAGATGCAAAGCCACTAGAAGAATGTTGTGGGTGTGTCCCCTAGATGTGGAGCCACTACACAAATGTTGTAGGTATGTTCCCTAGATGTGGAGCCACTATAAGAATGTTGTAGGTATGTCCCCTAGATGTGGAGCCACTAGAAGAATGTTGTGGGTGTGTCCCCTAGATGTGGAGCCACTACACAAATGTTGTAGGTATGTTCCCTAGATGTGGAGCCACTATAAGAATGTTGTAGGTATGTCCCCTAGATGTGGAGCCACTATAAGAATGTTGTAGGTATGTTCCCTAGATGTGGAGCCACTAAAAGAATGTTGTAGGTATGTTCCCTAGATGTGGAGCCACTATAAGAATGTTGTAGGTATGTCCCCTAGATGTGGAGCCACTATAAGAATGTTGTAGGTATGTCCCCTAGATGTGGAGCCACTATAAGAATGTTGTAGGTATGTCCCCTAGATGTGGAGCCACTATAAGAATGTTGTAGGTATGTCCCCTAGATGTGGAGCCACTATAAGAATGTTGTAGGTATGTTCCCTAGATGTGGAGCCACTATAAGAATGTTGTAGGTATGTTCCCTAGATGTGGAGCCACTATAAGAATGTTGTAGGTATGTTCCCTAGATGTGGAGCCACTACAAGACTGTTGTAGGTATGTTCCCTAGATGTGGAGCCACTATAAGAATGTTGTAGGTATGTTCCCTAGATGTGGAGCCACTATAAGAATGTTGTAGGTATGTCCCTTAGATGTGGAACCACTACAAGAATATTGTAGGTATGTCCCTTAGATGTGGAACCACTACAAGACTGTTGTAGGTATGTCCCCTAGATGTGGAGCCACTACAAGAATGTTGTAAGTATGTCCCCTAGATGTGGAGCCACTACAAGACTGTTGTAGGTATGTCCCCTAGATGTGGAGCCACTAGAACAATATTGTAGGTATGTCCTGAAGGCTTAAAAGCACTGCCAGACCTTGTATTAGAAAAACGATACCCATTTGTTTGTTTTTTCTTTCACGGATATAGTCACGGATAAATCAGCAAGATCAATTATTATCAGTCTAAAGTGAATCAGAAGTCATTTGGTTTAAATGTGTTGTCAGTATTTTAACAGTAGAAAAACAGTATTAAAATAAACACTAGAAAATTCCTATTTAAAATGTTGTTTCCCACACAAACAGCCATCATCAAGTGTTATACTAAAAGATGTTTTCTCATCCTGTTTGTTATGCCATTCTAGACCATCTTTGTCAGTCTTCTTTGGTCTCTATTTTCTCTTCGACCTTTCCTGTTGCTGTCTTTCTTGAGTGTATCATATGTTTCATACATCATGACATCACTAGAACAAATACCAGTCCAGACGGCAACCAGCCTCTATCTTAGACGTAACATGTGCAAAGTCATTTACACTCCAAGAAACATTCACTGCAATACATAACCTAGACGAGGACTACGAAAGCATAACAATCACTCTACTAGCGATAAGCAAGGCCAGCCAAACCACAGAACCTAACCACATTACAAGCCACATTTCCACAAGTACTAAGGCTCTACTCTCCTAATGCCGCCAGATGGACCGAACACCATCGAACAACAGGACATTCAACACACTTAGTAAGCTCTGCAGACATGCTATGAAGAATGCACCACCGCCATCAGCCCATTCACTCAACCCATCACTATCGTGACCGAGACGGGAGTACGGTAAGGAGACCCCCATCTCGGCGAACCTATTCTCTACATGCCTAGAGTCAACGATGAGGCATTCTCGACTGGATCAACTATGACATCAAAATCGACGAAAGACGTCTTTATCACCTCACATTCCCAGATGACATCGTCCTCATCACAGAGACACCCCTGGAAGCGACAGAGATGCTGCTGTCACTAGACACGGAAGGCAGGAAAGCAGAGCTAGCTATGAACCTAGGGAAAACCAGAGCTATGTGCAACTGTTTCGCAGAGCCCAACCCAATATTCTTGAGTGGATTGCCCATAAAGGACGCTGACGAATATGTACATCTGGGAAGGCTTCTTTATATGGAGAACAACATAAAACCTGAGACCGCCAGACGAAAACGGGCGGACTGGGCAGCAACAGACGCCACAAAGGACACCAGACTACGTGCCAACATCATCGACTCGGTAGTCCTGCCAGCGCTCTGATATAGTAGCGAAACCTGGTCTCTAACCAGAGCAGCAGAGAACCAGCTGTGAACAGCACAGCCATCTCTAGAAAGACGCCTCGTGGGTATAACTCTCAGACAACAGAGGCAGAGCGTAAAACACAATAGCGGCATCCTGAGAATGTCACACATCAAGGATGTCCTACAGTACGTCAACCATTCGAAACACTGCTGGGCTGGTCATATATCCAGAAGACAAGATGAAAGATGGAGTACCATAACCACCATGTCGTACACTCACGACAAAAAATGACTTCAGGGATGGCCCCCAATTCGCTGGCGAGATGCACTAGAAAAATACAACATTCACGACCCCACAACAGACAGACTACTATCACACTGGACGACACGCACCCGCGACAGAAACAACTTGATCCTGAGTTGGGACCCGCTTAAGGGTGACCACCCCTTGATGAAGAATGGGTCAAACTAAGAACTACGAAGAACATCATGACTGCCTTAATTTTGTTTCAGTTAGCAGTGATCATTAAATGTGTTCTTGTCATAAATCTTCATTGGATTTCTTAGATGTCCAAAGTAAACATGTCATTCTGCTCAGAAATCACAATCCTTGTCACTGTGAATGATTTCTCTGTTTTTATAATTTTTTATTGATTGTACATGATTCACATTTATAAAGAAATTTCAACTTTACATAACACTGCAAAACTCTCTCTCTCTCTCTCTCTCTCTCTCTCTCTCTCTCTCTCTCTCTATCTATCTGTCTATCTCCCTCACTCCGTCCCTCCCTCTCTGTCTCTCTCTCTCTCTCTCTCTCTATCTGTCTATCTCCCTCTCTCCCTCTCTCTCTCTCTCTCTCTCTCTATCTATCTGTCTATCTCCGTCACTCCCTCCCTCTCTCCCTCCCTCCCTCCCTCTCTCTCTCTCTCTCTCTCTCTCTCTCTATCTATCTGTCTATCTCCCTCACTCCCTCCCTCCCTCTCTCTCTCTCTCTCTCTCTCTCTCTATTTTTCTTTCTTTCTTTCTCTGTCATTCACATTAATAAATCTGTAAATAATTTCACATCCTGTGCAACTACCAATGGCATGCCAGCCACATAGACTTGAGGATGTTAACTTTCGTATGGCTTTTATTTTCTGATAGTGTTTTGTTATGAATGAAATAAAAATGTATTAACATACCTTTGGTTGTACTGTAACACAAATGCAATGTTGGGACATAAATGTACTGGTTAATCACAAAAGTCATTTGAACATCAAACACTTACAGAGATGATGATACAGCTTCATTGATAGAATGGTCAGTAATCTCGTTGGCATTATTTTGACAAAGCACAACTAATATTTTATGTTGATTTTATTTTGTCACTTTTGGTTTTATTTTTTCATTTATGCATTTTTTAATCACTGGTATTTCTGTGCCATTTAGTTGAACACATTTATATTTTACTGCCTTTCTTTTGAATAGTTTGTGTAATTTTCTTCTTTTTTTTTAAGGTAAAAACCTGTTCTAAATATTGCTGTATTTTATAATTAAAGCTTGCTATAATGAGTGCAGAATAGGATGTGACTTTCCACATATACAAATGTTATCATAATTATTTTCAGCAACAGTTGATACAATGCTGTGTTAATTATTGTTGTACATATCTGTGTACATGATTAATCAGTATTATTAAATATAACAAATATTCTCTAGACTATTAAATAACAATTTCTAATTTTGTTTAGCTTAAATATTTTTTTGGTTTTGCTTTCAAAATGTTAGCAATACCATGTTTACATTAAACAATCAATAATATAAGCTTTGCAATATATCTCTGATTTATGCTGCCTAGTTATGTCACCTATTAATTTGTTTACATAATCTATGAACTGCATTATCTGTTTGCAAAATTGTTTGTAAAGTCCTAGTCTAAATCATCGCCTATACATGAACAATTGAATTCTTAAGGTGAACAAACAAACAAACAATTGATTATCTGAAATATCATCCTCTTCAAGATACTGTTAGCCATTGTTGGTGGGCAATGAATAGGGTTACCACATCGCTCCAGACATGTCATAGAAGGTGATTAGGCATGCCTGTGTACAAGGGTTTGCAGCCCCTTCATAGAAAATGTTGCATAAATCATCACTTCAAGAGCAAATACAATGCATTGGTACAGGCTTTTGGTGCAAGAGACCCAACAAGCAGTAACAACCTCATGTTCTGTAAAGAACAAAGCAAAGAAACAGAAGAAGTTGGCATTTACATTTATGCATTAAAAAAATTAAATTCACATAAACCATAAGTAACAGAATAGCATAAGTAACATAGTAGCATAAGTAACAGAGTAACAAGAATAACAGAGTAACATAAGTAACATAATAGCATAAGTAACAGAGTAGCTTAAGTAACAGAGTAACACGAATGACAGAGTAACATAAGTAACAGAATAACAAGAATAACAGAGTAGCATAAGTAGCTGAGCAGCATAAGTAACAGAGTAGCATAAGTAGCAGAGTAGCTTAAGTAACAGAGTAGCATACGTAACAGAGGAGCATAAGAAACAGAGTAGCTTAAGTAACAGAGTAGCTTAAGTAACAGAGTAGCTTAAGTAACAGAGTAGCTTAAATAGCAGAGTAGCTTAAGTAGCAGAGTAGCTTAAGTAGCAGAGTAGCTTAAGTAGCAGAGTAACTTAAGTAACAGAGTAGCATAAGTAACAGAGTAGCTTAAGTAACAGAGTAGCTTAAGTAACAGAGTAGCTTAAGTAACAGAGTAGCTTAAGTAGCAGAGTAGCTTAAGTAGCAGAGTAGCTTAAGTAACAGAGGAGCATAAGTAGCAGAGTAGCTTAAGTAGCAGAGTAGCTTAAGTAACAGAGTAGCTTAAGTAACAGAGTAGCTTAAGTAGCAGAGGAGCATAAGTAGCAGAGTAGCTTAAGTAGCAGAGTAGCATAAGTAGCAGAGATCTGAGAGATTAAAGGAACATTAACCACAAGTAACAGATATTTGAGGGTCACAAGGATCCTACTCTGCATACAAGATATAATAGATTCCAAAGTGGTTGTTGGAAGGGCTGTATGTGTGACAGAGCTGAGAATAGAATCACTGCTCAGACTGAGAGGGACAGAGCTGAGAGTAGAACCACTGCTCACAATGACAGAGTATGTTAAGAGGCAACTAACCATTTGGTCTACCCCCTCAAGAATTCAAGACAATCCATCTCACCACCTGATATATCTCACAATTCAAACAGGTATAAATCCAGTTATGTGAAGTAGCTGGCTAGCTTTGAAAGAACGCTGTAGAAACAAGGCCCATATATACTTATTAATTGACCCCACATATAATACAAGAATAAAATTTTGAGTAACCAGTTTCTCTGTGCTCAGAAATAGAAGAAGAAATCTTTATACGTTACATGAAAATACAATATGTATCTGCCAGACAATGTTCAAAGCCTGAACTAAACGTAAACTGTATTTCTTTCATTCTACAATACCATAATTTGTACAAAGCATCCTATAAGTTCAGCACCACTAACACCATGAATAAAAAAGCTGCATTTCTGAGACTTAATTCTCGAACATTGGATGCTCCATGACCAAATTTGCACATGTTTTAGGCAGACAAAGACACCAGACGTCCAATTCATCTGATGCTAGACCATTTTATTTTGATTGCAATTATACGATGCCATTGGTTGCAAGAGGCATCCTGATTTCAGAGATGTTTAAATGAAAAAATATTTGGTGCATCTTAGAATTTAGGAAATAAAAGTTAGTTGCCCATAACAGGTGATGATAACGACATCATGAGCCAGATTTATCTTGATATAACTTGCGCTACATTTGGATTGTAGTGAGGAAGAAATTGCGCTGGTCACCAACCTCACTCTCTGGTCCTGAGCTACCCTGGACCAGTGGCAAGACATAAGTTTAGACGACTGCACGATTCTCAGAATGCAGGAACTCCGATCCCACCACCCTTGAGACCAGGGGTCACTTGAAACATGTGAGACTCCAACGCCCACCGTTTCCGCTCAACGCTTTGAGAGGCGAGTGCCTTACCTCTGGACCACAACAGCCCCTGTAAGAAATATGATAGTAATCAATATGCAAGGATGCTAAGGCTATTAATGGGACAGGTGGAGGGCCAACTGAACAATTTTTCTGAAAGAACAGGTGACATACAGGTGATAATCAGCTGATGTACACGAAATGAACAAGTGAAGTATGCATTCTTTTATAAGAGCAATTTGTTCTGATATGAAAATCCTTGAATAATGTTTATTTGATACATAGGAGCATCAAACACTTTGGATGTTCTTTTATTATTGGTTTCTGTAGCATTGTGAGGTTGCTAGTCACTCGCCTAGCTAGCATCGTTTACTTGACTTTTATGGCTAGTTCCTTGCCTAGCTAGCATTGCATACTTGACTTTTATGGCTAACCTCTCGCCTAGCTAGCCTCTCACCTAGCTAGCATTGTGTACTTGACTTGTATGGCTAGTCCCTCCCTAGCTAGCATCATGTACTTGACTTTTATGGCACTCTTTATTATGGCACAGTGCCTCTAGCTTTTGTTTCACATTCTAGAGTCACAATAGGATCATTTACAATACTGGTCACTTAGTCATTAAGGCATGTTTTCAAACCCTGGTACTGCCCTAGGTTAATTCTAGTAATAGTGATTCAGAAATAAAGACTTTGCGTGTGCACTGCTCTATGGTGAAAGAGCAAGTGGCCTTTATTTTTCTTATTTATTTATGCCTTTAGTAATGCTTTTTTTCTTGGTACAATTGCTCCTCTACCTATGGAAAGTAATGACAATCTGCTGTACTGCACACTTGCCAAGAAACTTATAGCAGCCAAATAGCAAATAGGCTGGCAGTTGTGAAAAGCAGCGTTCTACAAAGGACATGTTACTTACTTTTTTAATGGTAACAGCGCTATATTTATTTAATTTTTTCCTCCCTTTAACTGAAACATGGATGTGATGTGTCTGTGTGACATCAGTCACATACAATTTACAACCTCATAGTCACATTTAATACTGAAAATCTACATTTGTTTACCCATGACATAACCAACCAATCAAATCAATAAATGATCAATAAATAAATCAATTAATCAATCAAGACAGTTTTGCTTAATACAGAGCATAGATGTTAAGCTACCCATGTTAGCTCTATCATAATATTCCTTATCTCTTGAATGAATATATTGAACACTCTCTTTATCTTTGTTATATTTTGAATGTAGGAATCAAACTCTTTTCCATCTGCATTTTTTACTTTCATAATTTCCTAACCTTCACATTCATTTGAATTTCACATGCAGCAGTGGGTGTTGACCTCATTGTTCTACTAATTTCACATGCAGCAGTGGGTGTTGACCTCATTGTTCTACTAATTTCACATGCAGCAGTGGGTGTTGACCTCATTGTTCTACTAATTTCACATGCAGCAGTGGGTGTTGACCTCATTGTTCTACTAATTTCACATGCAGCAGTGGGTGTTGACCTCATTTTTCTACTAATTTCACATGCAGCAGTGGGTGTTGACCTCATTGTTCTACTAATTTCACATGCAGCAGTGGGTGTTGACCTCATTGTTCTACTAATTTCACATGCAGCAGTGGGTGTTGACCTCATTGTTCTACTAATAAGGAGCAGGGCATTTTTCTATTATATTATATTATAATATTGTAATATGGTCTCTATATTTCTGCCCGAGCAGTGGAAGTAGTTCCGTACCACTTTAGAACTGTATTTGATGCTTTTCCCATAAAAAGCCCAAAGCATCACAATCTTTACAAACTGATTATCTGCCCTTCATGCTCTAGAAAATAGTGTTAATTGTAGGGCCGAACTTACCCAAATATCCCTAGATGCCAACCAACTTCTCACATCTCATGAAGTCAGAATAGTTATACAATGGATCCCTGATCACTCAAATACACCTGGCGATGACAAGGCAGACAGACTGGCTAAGAAGGGATCAAGTCAAGAACAACAACACAAACCAACAACACTACAGACAGTCTAACAACTACTGAAACTGTGAACAAAGAGGCCTGGCTGAATAGATGGGCAATGAGGAATACTGGGAAAGAAATCTACAAACATGTGACCATCTAAAATCCCAAAGACAACATCAACCTCCTGAAAAGGAGAGACCAAACCACCATTTTCTGACTTCGCAATAAACACATACAACTTAACAGTCACTTGAACAAAATCCAACCAGAACATACTTCAGAGTACCGACTGTGCACACATTTCTTTGAAACTGTGGATCACCATCTTTTTGAATGTCTGACGCTTGCCAGTGTTAGAAAAGAACTTCCTCCAAGGCCAGACAAATGGAACACTTTGTTCAAAACTAAACAACAGCTCACAAACACTTGCAGATACCACTATATGGCATTGGGCTGAAGGGCAGGAGCCCACCAACCGCTAGATCAATAACCAACCAACCAACCTTACTCTTACAATTCCAGAACAGGGCTGCCTTGCAATACTGACAATCTTAATGGGGGTCATATCCAACCCCAGAACTTGGCTTTATCTCCCATTCTGCTGTTGTATTCAGGATCTTTCCTACAGTTCCACAGTGATGATCTAATTACACTACATAATCAGGTGTTTGCTGAATAAAAATCATAATTTATATTTTTTAAATTCATAAATTGCAAAAATGCTGAGATAAATATATACCTACAATTTTGAAGTACACATTCGTTTCAGCGACAAGTTCCCAAATGGTAACAGTATTCCCAGGAACAATATACCTGTTGGAGTCAATGGACCAGTGGCAAAGTAAGATTTATGAATTTAAACATCTTCATCTTGTATAACCCACAATATTACATTTAAAATGACAGTATGTAGAACTAGAATTAGAGACAATGCTTATTGCTGAATTACCCATAACAATTGTGCTAAATTATTCAATACAAAAAAATGGCATTATCTTGAATGAATTATTTTAGCTTGCAAAATTTCTTTAGCTTTGACCTACAAATAGCTAGTGGCCAGATAATGTTTGTATTTGTATGCCAATGGATGACTTAAAGGGTTTTGAAAGTGGAGACTAACATTGCTGTATATAAGAATATATCATTTTTGGTCTACTTTTATTATTATATAAACTCAATGTGATCAGTAAACATATTTCTAGACATTCAATTGAACAGAGTTTCAGGTTTTTTTTTCCTTCATATTTTCAGAGAGCAGCGAGAAGTAGAACTTGATTATTTTAACACGAAAAAATACAACAGACTTGGGACCAAGTTCAATGAGCAGAATGACGAACTGAATGCAAAGGTCACAGATCAAGATTTAATTTTGAAATGATGACATTAAAATAACTTACAAATATGTGGTGTGCCTTGTGACAAAGAAATTCCACAATTAGTTTTGGTAAATTTTTTGAGTTATTTTGCTTAGTGATGTTCAGTGCAGCATACACATATGCAGTATTGTGATAATTTTGTCACATTTGGGAAATTTAGCTGTTGTGAAATAGTCATAACTTTGCTGAAATTATTGTATAGACATTTGAGAAACTTTATAGCACACTGTAATGATATGATAATCAAATAAGAGCTTACTTTTGCCAGGGCTAATAACTTAACTTAACGTCTTTATACTGGTTTAGAAGACCCTGCAGAGTCTGTATACAACCAGTTACATTTACATTTACATCACCTTGCTCTAAAATTTATGCGCATCCAGTTTATTCTTAAACGCATTAACTGTCCCTGCCTCCACCACCTCCCCTGGCAATGCATTCCAAGCAGACACCACTCTCTGACTAAAAAAATATTTCCTAATATCTAACCTGGACCTCTCTTTAATCAGCTTGTAGCTATGCCCTCGTGTTATTGTAGGTGGCTGTATTTTAAAAAACTTGTTATAGTCTAATTTATCGATTCCTCTGATCATCTTATAAACCTGTATTAAGTCACCACGAATTCTTCTCTCTTCGAGACACTGTAGGCCCGTTTTTCTGAGTCGTTCCTCATAACTGTAATTCTGGAATCCAACTATCATCTTTGTCGCTCTTTTTTGTATTCTTTCTAGCATGTTTATGTCCCCTCTATGATAAGGACTCCACACCTGTACACAGTACTCCAATCTAGGTCTAACTAAAGCTTTATACAGTTTGACGATCACTTCCTTGCTCCTATGTTTAATATTTCTTTTTATCATACCTAACATTGCATTTGCCTTTTTCACTGCTACCTTAACTTGCTCACTCACCTTTCCTGTATGATCTATTATAACCCCTAGGTCCCTTTCCTTATCTATCTTTCTAATATTGTTTTCTCCCATTCTGTATTTATGTTCCATATTGGATCTACCCATGTGGATGACTGTACATTTATCTACATTAAACTCCATTTGCCAGCTTACAGACCATTCTCGAATTTTATCTAAATCCGACATCAATATATCCACTTCCGCTTTAGATGAGACACTACTGCATAGTTTTGTGTCATCAGCAAATTTTGCAATCATGGATCTCATATCAATGTCCAAATCATTTATATATATCAAGAACAAAATTGGTCCCAAAACCGAGCCCTGTGGCACACCACTTTTCACTTCACTCCACTCAGAGTACTCCTTATTTATGCCCACCCTCTGCCTTCTTCCTGTTAACCAATTTTCAATCCATTTGGCAACTTCGCCACCTATTCCATGTGATTTTAACTTTCGAAATAATCTTTGATGAGGTACTCTATCAAAGGCCTTTGCAAAGTCTAGATAAATAACATCCACTGGCTCCCCTTTATCTATGATTTTAGTAACCTCCTCCATGAATTCTAATAGATTTGTTAAGCATGATCTCCCTCTAGTAAACCCATGCTGACTATTTCTAATTAGATTACATTTTTCTAAATGCATTACAATGTTTTCTTTGATTATTGACTCTAACAATTTACAGACTATGCTCGTTAAACTCACCGGTCTATAATTTGCTGGATCTGATTTTTTGCCTTTTTTGAATAAGGGGATCACTCCTGCATCTTTCCAATCCCGTGGAACAATCCCTTTTGTAAGTGATTGAGAACATAATATAGCCAATGGTTTTGCTAGTTGGTTTCTAATTTCATACAGCAATTTTGGGTGAATACCATCTTGACCTGGACATTTATTCACTTTCAACCCCTCCAATTTTTTAAAAACCATTTCCTCTGTAATACAGATTGATCTTAATCCCGCTGTATCCATGTCTCTTTGAAAAATATCTATAGGCTCTGGGATCTCGGAGCAGTCCTCCTTTGTGAAGACTGTGCCAAAGTACTGATTAAGCAGATTAGCAGCCTCCCTATTCTCACTTATTATTTTCCCTGTACTGTCTATGAGAGGGCCTACTTTGTCTTTCGTTCTTTGTTTATTTCTAACATAAGAAAAGAAGCTTTTACTGTCAGTCTTGATCCTCTGAGCAAGTTTTTTTTCAAAGTCTATTTTTGCTGTTTTATTCGCTTTCTGAGATATGTTCTGCTTGTCCAAATATTTTACATATGTTTCTTTTGATTTACCTGCCTCTATATATTTTTGCCATGCTTTATTTTTTGCTCTTCTACATTTCACTACAAATCTAGTTATCCACTTTTTACGCTTGGGGTTTACCTCCCTACATGGAACACATTCCTCTTTTAGCGTTTCTAGAACTGTTTTAAAACTTTCCCACTCCTGTTCAACATCTGTTCCTACAATAATATCTTTCCAGATTATGTGGTTCGCTGCCTCTTTCATCCTCTTAACATCTGTCTTAGAGTAGTCGTATGTTCGCGTGTTTATGTTTACTTCTTTCCCTGCAATAAGATCCCAACGGATGATTTGATGGTCACTTGAGCCAAACAGTTCCCCAACGGTAACGTTTTCAATCATATTTTCCTCTGTGGTAAAAACTAGGTCGAGTATGTTTTTGCCTCTGGTGGCTGCTTCTACATGTTGAATTAAAAAATTGTCAGTTATGCACGTAACAAAAGGTTTTGACTCTACAAGTGCTTCTGCCATATCCCATTTTATTTCTGGATAGTTGAAATCTCCCATTAATAATAATTTCCCTTTACTTGCCTTTGCTATGCTACTAATCAGCTCCTCATCTTCCTCTTTTTGACTTGATGGACATCTATAGCACACTCCAATCACTGTTTTTTCACCCCCACTTTCTATTTCTCCCCATACACTTTCATTTTTGTTACCACATGATAAATAATCTTTGATCGTTATATTAACAGAATTTATACAGTATAATAAAACGCCACCTCCCTTAGTCTTGTCTCCAATTATCCTATCTTTCCTTAACATTGTATATCCCTCAATTTCAAGTTCACTATCTGCAATCTCCTCATATGTCCATGATTCTGTTAACCCTATTATATCTGGTTTTTCTTCTTCTACATACAGTTCCAATTCTTCTCTTTTATTTACTATGCTTCTCACATTTGCATAAAAACATTTTAGTTTGTAATGTTGTTGGTTTTCCTCTTTTTGCTTCTGCTTTATCATTTTAGTGTTTGCTTTTCTACTATGTATTTCACACTTCCCTGACACCAAATTACCCCTTTGACTACATCCTCTATAGCACCCTATTGTAGGCCTATCTTTAGTCTCATACTTCATAGGCCTAACTAGTTTAAATTTCTAACACAATGATAGAACATATACTTTGCTACAACATGCTGTCCTATCACATTTAGATGTAAACCTCCCCTATCTAACATTTTACTTTTGTCTACTTTAACATCAATAAATTCCATTCCCATGTCCGCACACATCACCTGTAACCTTTAGGAGATCACACAGACAACAAAAAAGGTTTGGAAAGTAACATTTAGAACAATTTTAGAAGAAATACAGCACTGACATAATACCAATATGGTTTTATAATCAGGTTTTGTTTTCCAGAAATACTGAAGAAATAATTGTTTGGTTCAAAGAAACAAAAATATATATATAATAATATCTATTATTTGTAAATAGTTTGAAGAAAAATAAGATCAGTATGCTGAATGAGTACAATAAAATGAGTACTAGTTCAGGGATTTCATGTTAACGTAACGTAACTTAATGTTTTTATACTGGTTTATAAGACTCATCGGAGTCTGTATACAACCAGTTACATTTGCATTGCCCTGCTCTAAAAGCTATGCTCATCCAATCTATTCTTAAATGCATTAACTGTCCCTGCCTCCACTACCTTCTGGGGCAATGCATTCCAAGCATTCACCACTCTCTGACTAAAACAATATTTCCTAATATCAAATCTGGACCTTTCTTTAGTTAATTTAGTTAATTTTATTTGTGTTTACTTTCAAGTTTAGGTACTAAATATCAATTTTAAATAATCAATGAAGATGCATCAAATTTGTTTACAGAAACAGCTGAATTGCACAATGAAGATATTTTTGGGGATCTCTAAAAAAAATGATTAATCAGTGTTTAATTTTAATTGGCAAATCTAAAAATAAATCTCAAAATCCAGGAATTCAATCAGGCACATGTGTCTGATGCCAGGTAGTCAAATATTGAGCAAACTTATTTTGCTCTGGCTTTGGTGTACCCTGTTGGGCCCAGGGCCTCCATTGTGTCATCTCTACACCTTATCCTCTGTCGCCCGCGAGGGCGGCTGAAGTTGTAAGGCCACCACGACGTCACTCTACATGTCCATCTGTTATCCAGCATGCCCACCACATGGCTGGCCCATCTGTATTTTTGTAACAGCACGACATCTATGATGTAAGATAAAGAAGTTTGATATCTGATCTCTCTGCATTGTGGATTTAGTCTCGCGTGGAAATCTTCAATGTTATTCGCTCTATCGCTTGTTGGACAACGTATGTCTATCTGCATCATCTTTCCGTAGGTTCCACACCTCGCAGCTATATACCATGACTGGAATAACCATACTGTTGAAGATGTGAGCTCTAGCGTTGACATTTCGCATCTGCTGCAATATGAGTTTAATACAGTAGAAGCTGAGCCAGCCCCCCTGTTATCCTTCATGAGATCTCTCGATTTATTAATTGTTAGTTCATGATCTCTTGCCCCAAGTAGGTATTAGAATTTACGTTTTCAGGGGGACAATCTCCAATTGCATATCTTCTTTTGGGCAGAAGGTGTTGAGCATGAACTGGGTTTTATTTCTAGTGATTTGTAGGCTAACTGCATCGCTTGCTCTGCTGAGTTCATTTAAGCTTTTCTCCACATCTTTGACGTGGTGGTTGATGATGACTATGTCATCAGCGAACCCCAGATGAGTAAAACTTTCTCTATCCATATTTTTGCTCCTATCCTCCCAGTCCATGTGTTTTAAGACCTCCTCAATGGCTGCTGTAAATAGTTTTAGTGAGATTGTATCTCCCTGTTGGGTGCCACGTTGTATAGGTATGCTGATCGATCTTCAGAAGAGGGTGATATCCGTTGTGCATCCACTTTTTATCTCTATGAGGAGCTTAGTTTTCTGCAATTCCCTGATTTCTCAGGGTATCTGTCTCAGTGGACCTGTACTTCTACAGGGGCATAAGCTCATTGTGCAGGTCCCACTTAGTCAACCTGTACTTCTACAGGGGCATAAGCTCATTGTGCAGGTCCCACTTAGTCGACCTGTACTTCTACAGGGGCATAAGCTCATTGTGCAGGTCCCACTTAGTCAACCTGTACTTCTACAGGGGCATAAGCCATCGTGCAGGTCCCACTTAGTTGACCTGTACTTCTACAGGGGCATAAGCCATCGTGCAGGTCCCACTTAGTCGACCTGTACTTCTACAGGAGCTTAAGCTACTGTGCAGGTCCCACTTAGTCAACCTGTACTTCTACAGGGGCATAATCCCATGTGCAGGTCCCACTTAGTCGACCTGTACTTCTACAGGGGCATAAGCTCATTGTGCAGGTCCCACTTAGTCGACCTTTACTTCTACAGGGGCATAAGCTCATTGTGCAGGTCCCACTTAGTCAACCTGTACTTCTACAGGGGCATAAGCCATCGTGCAGGTCCCACTTAGTTGACCTGTACTTCTACAGGGGCATAAGCCATCGTGCAGGTCCCACTTAGTCGACCTGTACTTCTACAGGAGCATAAGCTACTGTGCAGGTCCCACTTAGTCAACCTGTACTTCTACAAGGGCATAATCCCATGTGCAGGTCCCACTTAGTCGACCTGTACTTCTACAGGGGCATAAGCCATCGTGCAGGTCCCACTTAGTCGACCTGTACTTCTACAGGAGCATAAGCTACTGTGCAGGTCCCATCCATGGTGTGAGCTGGATATAGCCAGGAGGAAGATTTCCTGCTTAGCGGATTATACATACTATTAGGTAGAGCAAGACATTTATCATGCATAATTTTATGGGAATGTCAGAAAAATTGTTGTAACTTAACATTTTATAGCAGAAAGAGTTAATAAATACAACAGTAAGAGGATGTTGCATGGATTAGAAAGTTGGTTTGGAGTTCAGAAAATTGTTGACCAGGTTAACCAGATATGGTTTAGACTTGCACAAACACAGAATGAGAATAGTGCTTGGGTCACACAATTTGTGAATGAAGTTGAGAAAAAGGGAAAATAACAAAATTATCTTGAACTGAACTAACGAAGATGGCTCACAACCAAAATCTCATGAACAGAACTATTGACAATGGTTTCAGACCAAAATCTCATGAACAGAACTATGGGCAATAGTTTCAGACCAAAATCTCACGAATAAAACTAAGGACAATGATTTCAGACCAAAATCTCATGAGCAGAGCTTAGCAAGATTAGCAAAATTATTGTCTCTTTTCTTTGTAGTATCTGTTGTAATTCCAACTTTTTATTTGAAGGCCAGATTTATAAACTGTGAAATATCAAATGAAAATATAATATTTTGGCACTAAGCCAAAATGTGTGCATCCTTTGAAATAAATATTTAACTGTCACAATGTTGTTTCTTTTAAACAGCCATTATATGTTGTTTATTGTCACATGTATGAATGTGAAAACAATTTAATTGTGGAAGGGAGAGGAGAAAATTAATGTGTTACAGCACACCTAGAAACAGGCTATGTTTCAGCAGTCTGGCCAATGAGGTGGGAATGAGCACTGAGATCCACCTCTGCTAAGAAGTCTAGAAGTGTACTTCAGCGGTGAGAACATTGAACCACCTTCCTCAGTACACCTAAGGATTTATTAAGAGCCACTGAAACCAGCTACAGGATATACATCATCAACAATGAAGGACTCTGTATGTGTAGCTTTGGACAGTAACGGCTCAGCTTATGGCAAATATACATAATGATGGTTCTTGTAGCTCACTGGCTGTAAACACTATTGCTATATTCTACCATTTTCTATACCTGATTTCAGACTCCTGCTTTCAACTGATTGCTGGTTCATCGATTGCAAGGTCATCATCAGAAATCATTGTACACATTACACACACATCTGTCCATGTTCGCACACACATCTGTCCATGTTCGCCTAGTGGGCTCTTAAGACCACCATTGACTGTTCAGTAAATTGGCATGGTGAAATTAATAATAAAAATAGCTATGGGGCAAAGGTTTTGGAGGAACATGATCACCTATATCAGACGGTACGACTGTTGATGAACAGTGTAAACGGGTTCCTTCCCTTGATCTCCTTTGATACTTACTGTATGAAGCACTTGTTCCTGCCTCTCAAAGATCAACATATGCCACTTGGACCAAGACTTGAACAACGGGATCTTTTCAAAGAAATTGTCCAAGTTACTTGGACCAAGACTTGAACAACGGGATCTTCTCAAAGAAAGTATCCAAGTTACTTGGACCAAGACTTGAACAACGGGATCTTCTCAAAGAAATTGTCCAAGTTACTTGGACCAAGACTTGAACAACGGGATCTTCTCAAAGAAAGTGTCTAAGTTACTTGGACCAAGACTTCAACAACGGGATCTTCTCAAAGAAAGTGTCCAAGTTACTTGGACCAAGACTTGAACAACGGATCTTCTCAAGGAAAGTGTCCAAGGTACCTGGTTGCGAGGTCGTTATGATCAGCTTTATTTCAGACATGAACATGTCCTGCTCAGATGATGAAGATGTTCTGCTCAGGTGCAGATGACCTGGCAAATGAGCTATCAATTCAGCACGACGTGCACGAATGGCAACTATTCATAGACTCTTCTAAATTGAGTCTCAAAGTGATGTTGCTGCATAATGGAAAACAACTCCCACCGATCCAGGATGG
This sequence comes from Ariolimax columbianus, assembly GCA_036924085.1. Taxonomy (NCBI): domain Eukaryota; kingdom Metazoa; phylum Mollusca; class Gastropoda; order Stylommatophora; family Arionidae; genus Ariolimax; species Ariolimax columbianus. The sequence goes on from JAVGWX010000003.1 coordinate 139,338,004, forward strand.
ACATAAGCTGTGCATACGAAGAAAATATACGATAACCAAACACAGTTCTTGAACTGTCTGATACAGCATGTATGACTGGCATATCTATTGTGACATGAAGGTTGGGGCTGTTGGTTGGGTCTGTGGCTGTTGGTTGGGTCTGTGGCTATGTGATGGGTCTGTGACTGTTTGATAAGTCTGTGGTTGTTTGATGGGTCTGTGGCTGATGAATCTGTGGCTGTTTGATGGGTCTGTGGCTATTTGATGGGTCTGTGGCTGTCTATGGGTCTGTGGCTGTCTATCGGTCTGTGGCTGTTTGATGGGTCTGTGGCTGTTTGATGAGTCTGTGGCTGTTTAATGGGTCTGCAGCTGGGATGTACGAAGTACTGTTGTATCTTATGTGAAAGGGACAGCAGATCAAAGATTGCACTACGTGGAGAGATACTGGCATCAGAGAAAATGAAGGTCTGGGAGACGAATACATGATTAAGTAATGGCAGATTCTCACAAAGTTCAGCTACCTTTCCTACACATCAAACTCGGTACTCACAAAGTTCAGCTACCTTTCCTACACATCAAACTCGGTACTCATAAAGTTCAGCTACCTTTCCTACACATCAAACTCGGTACTCATAAAGATTAGCTACCTTTCCTACACGTCAAACTCGGTACTCATAAAGTTCAGCTACCTTTCCTACACATCAAACTCGGTACTCATAAAGTTCAGCTACCTTTCCTACACATCAAACTCGGTACTCATAAAGTTCAGCTACCTTTCCTACACATCAAACTCGGTGTAATGAAAAACTTAGTTAAAGATAAAGATTGTACTGCCTGACAAATTCACTGGATTCAACGAATCAAAAATTAAATAGGGAATTTGTGTCAGTCTTCGGATCTGCGAGCTCTTCGTAGACCAGATGTTAGACAAGACATTTCATGATGACGAGAAATAAGTTTGAGACACATTTCGTCTGATTTCAACTAATTTCCTTAGGAATGTCAAGACAGAAGTCTACACAAATATGGTGGATAATATTTAGCTATGTATCACACACTTGCCTGCAATACGTTTTTAAAGAGACATTTTCTCCTTTCCTACAAGGATATATTCCCACGTCAACGGGGACTATATTTCCCAGGACATTCCAACGATGGTGAAACGATATCAGAGAAGCTGGTCCACTTTAATGTTGGCTGAGTACTGCTTGACACTCGCTAGAGATGGTCATGCGCAGTTATGAGAAGTAGACGAAGACTTTTGCCACTTCGTGCCAAATGCACGTATTACTCCATTATACCGTAGTAATAATAGAAGAATTTCGTGGCGAAGTGGAAAAGCCGCCGGCCTTGTGATCAGGTGGTGTGGGTTCGACTCCGGACTCCGCTGTCTTTTTCACGGGTGCTTGATGCGGAGTCCCCTGCATCTCGTAGTCACCCCCTAGTCTTCTTGTCCATGACTTTCCGCTGGGTTCGGGCGGCTCGAGACGAGTGAGTGAGGATAAAAAGTAACGAAGTTAATCCTTACTAAAAATATCGCTAGAAAATAAATTATGCCATCATCGTCTACGATGGACGGCGGCCTTTGCAGTAGAGATATACTAACATTTATTGCAGATTTTAAATAAATAGTAGCCAAATTGACGCTCCCTTCATTGTCATATTCGTGTTCAGCAACTTGAAATCTGTGAGAAATGTCCACTATCAGCTCAGGCCTTGTAACCAGATTTATTGTTCAACATAATGTGTCGTTCCATGTAGATGATCGGTTTGGAGATTGATTTCTATAATGTTTGAAGTTTCAATTCGCTTCTCAATGTTTATAACATATTCTCAAGATGTGCTTCATATCAAATGATATTGATCTCGTTATTGCTGTAACTCTACTTAAATCTAGATTCGATCGTCTATCATCATCAATCAACAGAAGAAGGTTTGGTTTGTGACTGTCCAGAGAACGTGTTTTTACTCTTAATTTGGGGAAGGAGAGTTCCTGGGGAGCAAAGAAAAGTTTCAATGCACCTTTCCCAGAATGGCATAACATGCAACTAATGTAGGTTGTGCATTTGGTTAGCAACAAGACAATCCTACTGTTCTAGAAAACACCACTGCAAGAACTCGCAAAGTGCTTTCACACAGTATTCCGCAAGAAATAAACGTAGAAGTGATCCTATGTTTCGAAAGGATCCACATTGTAGACAAGAAGTAGAATAAAGATAATGTCTTTGCCAGAACCCTGCACCAAAGCAATGTTTTTTCTGTTTACATTTCAAGCTCTCAGGCACAACGTCTGTTAGTCGCTTTTTACCAGATGCTTAGCGGGGGGTCAATGAACATATTCGTTGCTCTTATACATTGCAACACGAGATCTACTAGGGACAGTCCGTACTGCTGAAACTCGCCCGGAGCTGCGGACTGACCTTACGGCTAGATGTATCATACACACCCATGTCGCGCAGATATGTCACATGGTCAGACTGGATCACGAGCTTCCTGACTTACTAATTGACGGTTGATTGATTGGGCGCAGGAGCCCTGGGCCTCCAGGTCACAGTATCATTCCAGGACGTTACTACTAGTATTTATAGGATTGGTAAGTGATTTCACATACATATATACATACATACATGCATACATACATACATACATTAATACATACATACATACATACGTTCGTACATACGTACATACATACATACATACATACATACAGACAGACAGACAGACATACATATACTCAACGAAAAGAAGTAACTTACCGGGTAATGTTTTTCATCATATAATTGTATTTTATCATCCAAAAACAACGAAATTTGACGAGAAGTAACTTTATTCCATAGTTCGAAACTTAAACAACTGAAACGACATTACCGTGTCACGTGTGATACAGCGTCTGTGAGCATTGGGGGGGGGGGGGGGGGGGGTCATATGTTATTGTTAGATGTTATTGTTAGATGTTATTGTTAGATGTTATTGTTATATGTTATTGTTATATGTTATTGTTAGATGTTATTGTTAGATGTTATTGTTGCTATAGTGCATGTACATTTCCATACGTTTAGAAAATATAATCATGATTTTTGTTGTTTGCGAATGCTCACAATGAGTAGGTTACCTTTTTGGGCGCCATGAAAAGGATGTTAAGTGGGGGGTTGCAGTTACCGGGGTTCTCCAGGAGATTGTGCTATGCTTAGCTTCATCTGCATGTCACTACTACGGGGATCACATCGATGCCTCACCCCGTTAGCCGGGATGCCATGAAAACAGCCCGTTTCCAGGGAGGGCTACTAAGAAGCCAAGGTGAGGGTTTTGGCCAGTATGTTTTGCCTGACCGTGACTAACATACCTGACCAGCATGTTGTGCTTGACCCGACGTTAGTCTTCATCCCCTGACCAGACGTTAGTCTTCCTCCCCTGACCAGACGTTAGTCTTCCTCCCCTGACCAGACATTACTCTTCCTCCCCTGAACAGACATTACTCTTCCTCCCATGACCAGACATTACTCTTCCTTCCCTGACCAGACATTACTCTTCCTCCCATGACCAGACATTACTCTTCCTTCCCTGACCAGACATTACTCTTCCTCCCATGACCAGACATTACTCTTTCTTCCCTGACCAGTCATTACTCTTCCTCCCCTGACCAGACATTACTCTTCCTCCCCTGACCAGACGTTAGTCTTCCTTCTTTGACCAGACGTTAGTCTTCCTCCTCTGACCAGACGTTAGTCTTCCTTCTTTGACCAGACGTTAGTCTTCCTCCCCTGACCAGACGTTAGTCTTCCTCCTCTGACCAGACGTTAGTCTTCCTTCTTTGACCAGACGTTAGTCTTCCTCCTCTGACCAGACGTTAGTCTTCCTTCTTTGACCAGACGTTAGTCTTCCTTCTTTGACCAGACGTTAGTCTTCCTCCCCTGATCAGACGTTAGTCTTCCTCCCCATGTTTCTGGTTAAATCGTAAATTGAAAAAGGTAGGCTCACTCTACCCCCCCCCCTTCCCCGTTCTCCCTCTCTCTCTCCCCTGTCCCCTTAAAAAAGTAGCTTCCTCTTTTTAAATCAACATTGTTTTCTTCGTCTTCTTCGTCTGCTTATTCTTCTTCTTCTTCTTCTTCTATTCCTACCCCTCCAATCACAGAAGCAATGTGTTATTCGTTCTCTTATCCTGAGTATCATATATAAGATATTGTTTATAAAGCCGCCTTTCAAACTCAGAAATGTACCCCCACCTCAGCAGACTTGAAATGAGTAAAGATAAAGTTTTCAATACCATGCGTTGGATAGTCTCCCGCCATAGATATATTATTTATATATTTCCTAACAACTATACACAATTGTTCCACCCCCACCCCCCCCCAACCCTTTGGTATACTCCCTCGCGAACCCTTCAACACCCCCAGTAGCCTACATTCTGCACGTAATTCATAACTACTAATGATTGGTAGAAATCTCCGCATTAGCTGCGCCAAATGCTTTTCCTCGAGGGGATATTAGTCACCCAAGTTCCCTTCCGGTACACGCGTTTTGCATTTTGGGAAGGGAGAGGGTAGGCAGTACTTACGTTTGAGAATTGTAATCACATTTAATCTCTAGACACCAGCAACTTGTAGTAAGATTGGCTTGGATGTCGGAGTTCCCCAGAAAATAGACATAGAATAGGAAGATATCGTCGAAGACATCTTTTAATATCGTCATTAAAATATAAGAGAATACACTTTTAAATACTAAAATAGTATTATCTTACAACTACCTGGAAATAAGAACAATTTTCGCTGTATCAGCTGATATAAATTATACGTATTTGAAATAATCTTGAAAGTTGAACATAATCTGGCTCGATTGGCTACAGCGGGTAAAGCCAAACCAGAACTTGTGTGATTCATCTTTTCATTAAAAATTTAAATAAAAGAGTCAGGAGTTTGATTGTCAAATATGGAGCACTACTTCCAGTCAAGTGTCATTAGGAAACTAATTATGATTTTGTGTGCATTCTTGATCCCCCAAGTACCAGCATTCCCTTCAGGTGCCCCACTCTCTGCCTGCAGCCACTTGATGCCCGTGCACGTGGACGGAGAACAACAAAACACTGCATCTCCTTACATGCTCATCCTGAACGACACACAAAATGGCAACCACCATTAAAACGTAAGTATTAAGTCCGTATTTTGTTACTAGATCAATTGGGCTGATGCCTATGGACATTTCAGTCTACCTGCTCTCCATTTTGCCAGATTCCAGGATCTGGCTACATATTGTAGCCTCCCTAAAAATCTTCATTTGTTGCTTTAACAACTCCTCTACAGCTTTTTCTTCCATGTTTTGTGTTTTGGTTCTTGTTTGTTTCCGTGTTGTGAAAACCAGATGAGATAAGATCAGATGCCATCTTGACATCGAAGGTTAGACCTTTGTCTCTTATTACTAGATGACTATCTCATAGATTCCAACAGTCTCTAACTGTGAATTAGAAGGATAGACTTCCTGCCATGTTGCACGGGCATCTTTGACTTATGTAATATGTCCTTCTTTTTGTTTAGTGTGTTCTGCTGTTGGTCATACACCGAATCGCAATCTTCCTCACCGTCGTCTGATGTAGATACAAATACAAGTAGATGTATCATTGTTACATTGATTTCTGCTGCTCTCTAATGTATCTTAATTAGTCTTGCATATATTGATTGCCACTTTAATGTCAAGTTTCGTATACATATGATCTGACTCTTCGCTGCTCTAATATAGCTCATATGTCCTTCCTCTGTAAGCCATTCACCAGATTTAGGTTGTCTTGTTTTACATATTTCCATCCAGTGCCATTTGTAGTTTTTCATTTCATGTATAAGCTCCTCCAACATTTTCACCGTGTGCAGGATTCGCCTGCTCCATGTAGAAATAACGACGTTTGATCTACCATAGATTTTGACATTGTCAAAGATCACTAGATTTGTGATATGAGCGACGTTTTGCAAATGCCACTCTACCTGATGAATTTCACGTGGCATAGATTAGCATTTTCGACATGATGCCCAGCGGAGCGAGCGGTTTTCATTGACTCGGGAATCGAAACAGTATATGGTTCGTTACAGTTGCACCTGTTATGTGTGTGATATATCTTGGGCAGTTTTTATCCTGTGGGAGCCAAACCTTTTCCTGCGGGCTGTGCCCCTTTAGCTCGGAACGTCTTGGTACCAGTTTCTAGTCTGCTCCTCGTGGAAGCGGGATTGATTTGTGTAACATTGAGGCATCTGCCCCTGGGTTGTCATCATTGCAAAGACGACCTGGTCCATTCCGACACTACTGGCGGCACTGCTAGGTGGGTCCTCACTTTGCTGAATAGAGATGTTCTTAAACAATGGTTACGCGTCAAATTTGAATGTGCTTTTAATAGTCTTTTGGTATTGTTTATTTGCAAACAAAAAGTGTGATTTTTCTACTGAAAGTTTTTGGTACCTAGTTGGTCAATATTTGTGTTTCTTGTAGTATATAAAACCTTCACGTCACGTGTTACTAATGCCAGTATATTTGATCCTCGTTTCCTTTTATTATCTCACAATTTTTATCAATTGAGTTTTCGTATTTCGTTTCAGAATTCCGTTCTTATCAACACATAACTAGTTTTTGAGTAATTCTTTTTTAATTTTATTTCGAGATACATGAGGACATTTCTGTGCCGTCTTATTAACATTCTCATCAGCTGGGCAGTGTCTGTACAGTTTCCTTCAAGTGTTAGTATTTGGTCGTGGCAGCACATCCTCCTCATCATGTGTTAGCTGTTAGTATTAGGTCGTGTCAGCACACCATCCTCAACACGTGTTAGCTGTTAGTATTTGGTCGTGTCAGCACACCATCCCCATCATGTAGCTGCTAGTATTTGCTCGTGTCAGCACACCATCATGTAGCTTTTAGTATTTGGTCGTGTCAGCACACCATCCTCATCATGTGTTAGCTGTTAGTATTTGCTCGTGTCAGCACAGCATCCTCATCATGGGTTAGCTGTTAGTATTTGCTCGTGTCAGCACAGCATCCTCATCATGTGTTAGCTGTTAGTATTTGCTCGTGTCAGCACAGCATCCTCATCATGTGTTAGCTGTTAGAATTTGCTCGTGTCAGCACACCATCCCCATCATGTAGCTGTTAGTATTTGCTCGTGTCAGCACACCATCCCCATCATGTAGCTGTTAGTATTTGGTCGTGTCAGCACAGCATCCTCATCATGTGTTAGCTGTTAGTATTTGCACGTGTCAGCACACCATCCCCATCATGTAGCTGTTAGTATTTGCTCGTGTCAGCACACCATCCCCATCATGTAGCTGTTCGTATTTGGTCGTGTCAGCACAGCATCCTCATCATGTAGCTGCTAGTATTTGGTCGTGTCAGCACACCATCCTCATCATGTAGCTGTTAGTATTTGCTCGTGTCAGCACACCATCCCCATCATGTAGCTGTTAGTATTTGGTCGTGTCAGCACAGCATCCTCATCATGTAGCTGCTAGTATTTGGTCGTGTCAGCACACCATCCCCATCATGTAGCTGTTAGTATTTGGTCGTGTCAGCACACCATCCTCATCATATGCTAGCTGTTAGTATTTGCTCGTGTCAGCACAGAATCCTCATCATGTGTTAGCTGTTAGTATTTGTTCGTGTCAGCACAGCATCCTCATCATGTGTTAGCTGTTAGTGTTTGCTCGTGTCAGCACAGCATCCTCATCATGTGTTAGCTGTTAGTATTTGGTCGTGTCAGCACAGCATCCTCATCATGTGTTAGCTGCTAGTTTTTGGTTGAATGATCTGAGAAAATAGTAGGACCACTGCAATCATTAAAGATTGACCCAAAGGAAAACTAAATGGATTGTGTTATCGGCTTGCAACCTCAGCACGTCAACCGAATCCCTAAAGAAACTACAACTACAGAAGCAGCCATGGGGGCCTAATATAAACTTCTTATACTGCAATGGTGACTCTCTGCCTCACGTAGAGCAAAGGTTAGACAGGGTTTCACCCAATCATTTAGGTTGATCCCAGATGAGGTACTTCGTTTAGGAAAAGGCCCGTAAAAGCCTACAAATAGAAACAAGGTTTAAAACTGTAAATGTTATTTTTTCTATTTAGTAGCTCTATCAGTCATGACTGACTATAGGAAGATGTGACTTGTAGCGGTAAACACAACATATGTACTTTGTTTTTATTGTTTAATTCTCAGTGGGCGTTGCCGTTTCACTTCTCTGTGTTGCAAAAGCTTTTCTTCGCCAAACGTGAAATGGCCCTTCAGGTTACATCATCACTGGGATTGGTCTGCAGCTTTGTCCTCCCAGGATGTCACACTCTAGCTCAAGGCCTTCATATCACGCTTACATACAACTTTGAATCTCAACTATGATCGACCGACTGTTCTTTTGCCATCCGTCAACTGGTCATAGAGGATATCTTTGGGAATATGACGATCTTCCATTCGACGAACATGACCAAGTCATCGTAGCCTTCGCTGCTTAAGGAGAGTGTACATGCTTGGGAGACAGGTGCGAGAGTGCACCTCTGAATTTGTTACTTTGTCCCTCCATGTAATTCCAAGAATGGATCGCAGGCGCCGTAAATGGAAGGTGTTAAGTCTGTGCTCTTGTTTGGCACATGTTGTCCAAGTATCGCTACTATATAGAAATATGCTGACCACACTTGCATTGTACATCATGGCCTTGGTTTTAAATGTCAGTTAATGGGTTTTCCAAACACGGGTTGCAGGGCGAGCAAATGTAGAAACTTTGTCAATGGGACTGTGTTTCTGGGTCAAGGGAGATCTTGTTGTTAAGGAGGAATCCCAGGTATGTGAACTGGTGCACAGTTGATGGCTCATAATTATCAATGCGAAGAGTTCTGTACTAGAACATGTGTTTCCTAGAGACTTATTGTGAGACCAAAGTCTTTCCTAGCCTGAGAGAAACGATATATCAACCTCTGAAATTCCTACTGACTGTGGGAGACAACTGCACCATCATTAGCGAAAAGCAAGTCCCTGATGGTGATCTCCCCGATCTTCGATTTGGCCTTGAGCCTTGCAAGGTTAAACAGCCTACCATCCGACCTAATGTGAAGACATATTCCTTCATTTGCGTTACCAAATTCATGCTTAAAGCAGATTCCTTCATTTGTGTTACCAAATTCATGCTTCGTTATTCGACCAAGAGGATCAATTCACAAATAGTTCACATCTGTTCTCTGGGAAACATTGACAGGGGATATGTAGAAGTTTTTTCTTCCACTGAAGAGGAGAAAAAAAAAATACTTGGGATAGTTGGGATACTTGGTATCTTGGTACTGAAACAGGCAGGCTATGCCTGCTGCCAGGCAGCGGAAGGCTATCCGTATTACGTTCTCTACCTTGCAATGTTTACTTCCTGCGACGTACTATGCCTGGGGGAAGGTAGATTACGTATTGGGTAGAAATGTCACCACTTTTTAGAACTGTGCCATGACAGCGGCCAACAAACTACTCTTATCGATTTCCAGCTGCCATGGGTTAGTTAATATGCACGTAGCCTACACCTGATCTCCGTGTTTTATGCCAGTCTCCAATATGACTAGACGCTGGTTTCACCTCCTTTAAGACCAAAGGCTCCACTGATCAAATTTTTATCTCACCGAATTCAGCATGGCATGTGTAAATAACAAATCTTAACACCTTGCGATCTTGATCTCACACACGAATTTTGTCAATCCGTCCATGCAGTTACAGTTTCTGCGGTTGGAGCTGGTGCACGTGACTTCATGGCCTTCATGTTCCAGGCCAGGACAGCGTATGGAAACCCTGCTGGTTATTTTTCTGACGTACCACAAGCTTCCAGAACCCTAACGTGTTATGAGAATGACGACACACTGACTCACACTGCAGCCTTCATCAGGTCCGTCATGGAGGTGGTCTGGCACCCACCCAACAAGAACGCCGGCAAAATTTCCATCACGTAAGTGGCAAAGTTTATCTATCGTGTTTGTGAAAATATATCATGTTGGTGGCTAGATATCATATATGTGACAATATGTCATTTATGTGACAATATATCATGTAGGTGACAATATATCTTGTAGGTGAAAATATATCATGTATGTGACAATGTATAATACAAGTGACAATATATCATGTAGGTGACAATATATAATATATGTGACAATATATCATACAGGTGACAATATATCATGCAGGTGACAATATATCCTGCAGGTGACAATATATGATGCCAGTGACAATATATTATGCAATTGACAATACAACATGCAGGTGACAATCTATAGCGCAAGTGACGACCTGTGTCATCATCATCACGTGTTGTGTCTAGTGGTCAAGACGAGCAACTTCCCCCACAGCCTTCGACCTTTTAACCTCTTCAGTGTTTCATAAGTTCTCTTATCTTCCCAGAAATCCCTCGAAACCGACCTGAATCTTATTTTCTTATCTTCCTTTCCTACTTTTGACATTATCTTTTCTGTAGTCACAATATTTCCGAGGTATTTCTTTCTAGACGTGTGAACAATGAATATTGGCTGCAATTTTTTGTATATTTGGTAGCAGTGAATTAAAATATTTTTCTTGTTATGACATGCACATTAGAATGTAGCTGCCGACGATATGCATGTTTTTATTGTCACGATCCACAGTTCTGTTAATGTAAGTCATTTTTCTGATGACTATTCGATGTCTAAATTGCACACAATTGATCAACATTCAATATATATCAGATATATGTTATGCTGATGCACAACTGATATCACCCTATTCTATAGACCGATCACAAACCGATTTAATGGGGCGTTCTACAGGGGGATACAATCTCACCAAAGCTATTTACAGCAACCTTTGAGGTGGTCTTTAAACACATGGACTGGGAGGATAGGGCATAAACATGTACGGGGAAATTCTTACTGATCTGAGGGTCGCTGATGACATAGTGATCATCAGCCACGAGGCCAAAAACACGAAGAAAAGCCTAAAGCGGTGCAGTTGGCCTACAAATCAATAGAAAGAAAATCCAGTTCATGCTCAAACATTCTGTCCAAAAGGAGATATACACCGTTGGAAATTGTCCCTCAGAAAACGTTAATTCGTGTATCTACATGTGCCAATAAACTACGGACTCCCATTTAATAAATCGATAGATCTTACGAAGATAACAACCGGCTGGCTCAGCTTTAACTGTATTAAACCCATAATGGAACATATGCGAAACGTCAGCGTTAGGGCTTAAACCATCAACAGTGGGGTTATTCCAGACATGGTATATTGCTGAAAGGTAGGGCAAGCTAGTGTAGATAGACAGCGTTACCCAAAGAGCAAAGAACATTGACAGTTTCCATTCGAGATCAAATCCGCAACGCAAAGATCAGACGTCGAACTTCAATCTCCGACATCATATATGTCGCACTGTTACAAAAATACAGATTGGCCGACCATGTGGTGCGCATGTTCGATAACAGATGGACACGTAGAGTGACGTCGTTGTGGCCATACAACTTTAGCCGTAGCCGCCCTCGCTGGCGACTGAGGATGAGGTGGAGAGATGGCATAATGGAGACCCTAATCTCAACATGGTACACCAATGCAAAAAAGCGAAATGGGTTTACTCAACATTAGGCTACCAGGCACCTGACACCCGTGGCTGATTGAATACCATGATTTTGGGGTTTAACAGATTTCTTTTCTTGAAAAGGGTGATCTTTGACCTTTTTAACAATTCTTAATTTTTGTTTGCCATAGAGTACAATCTGTTTTTAATTTTTATATTGATAATCTTTTAGAGCCAACCTGAAGGCTATCCAACTATGCTGCTTTGATAATTGCACTCTTAACAAATGAATTGTGACCCTTCCTCAGCAACACGATAGAGAAAACATTATGTTCATTCACCAGGGACAATTGTCTTATGTCAGAATTGTGGAGACCTTGCATGCGCTGGTCCCGGAGTGTTTTGTACCATCAAAATGTAAATAAATTGATGAACATACTGGTAGAATAGCAAGATGGTAGTAACAGAGGTTACACACATTCACGCATGAATTCCTAGTTTGTTTTTACATCGTAAATAGTTATTTCTCATTGCTTGTGGAATTTGACAAGATGTACTTACAATTTGGTGTTTTAATCATCGTAGAGGGTCTGTCGCAGTGTCGAAAATAAAATTCTGGGCTGTGGAATCCAACACTTTGACTAGTACAGGAGATCTGGTCAGTTCCGTTTCCAGTGTCAGGACACAACAATCTGGAAACAATGAAACCTTCGAGAATAGTGGAAGCGACAGGAGCACGGAGAACAGAGCGACAAATGGAGTTTTCATCATGACTGATGGCGGCAGTAGTTTGGTTATGATTCTTGTGTCTGTGATCATGAAGCTATTACGTTTATGACAAGATTACACATTTGGTATGTATCAAGGTTTGGCAAATATTAAAACTCCTAGCTTCCACGCAGATAATATAAATATAAATGGCGAAAAAAAGATTACACACTATGGCAATAAAGGAATGTCAAATTTGTAAAAAGGGCAAACATCCAACTATTCAACAAAAAAAAGAAGAAAAATGCGATTTCTTTGATAAATTACATCCCTTTTGTGACAAGGTCTGACTGAATGATGGGCATGTTCTTTACTTATAAGACACAATAGGCTAAACACATGGTGAACAACAGTGGTAGCAACCGTATCTCTATCGTCGACCCCGACAAACTAATGATAATTTCTCTCCATACAATTTGCGCAAGAGGTGAAATTTAAACCTTGACAGAAACGCATAATTACAAATATAGATTTGGTTTGTTGACTCTCATCTGCCCTTTTCCGTCGATACAGCATGATTCTCGCGTGTAACAGTGTCATGTGTCAGGGACATGTAATAGTGTCATGTGTCAGGGACATGGCCATGAACGGCAGATTTGTGCGAAGACTATGTCATTGAACATATTCTATATGTGTAACGTATAGGAGTTAGCTGAGACAAAAATATCATATTTTAGCACAGGTGGGAGATGTCAGTGAGAGGTAATCCACGGGAGGGCATTCTTCGTTAAAGACGGGTCCAGTTTAACTTTTACTACTGTCTACTGGTCTACCAGATTTAACACGAGTAAGAGGGTTGTTCAAGATGGTGGTAAGGGGAGGGGGGGAGTGGTAATTTAGGTGAATAGAGCTAGTAGAGTTAGCATATCAGCAGTTGCTAGTTCTCGCCATAATCTAGTAGTGGGTTAGATACTCCCATTGCTGTAGTAACTAGGGACACAAACAAGAGGGTAGTGGATTTAAGCAGCACATGATTTGATGACAGACTGTCACATTGAGTTTCACAGGGTGACAAGATAGCCAGAGAAGTTAATAAGGCTCCAAAGGGTAGGAACTTAATAGACTGACACGTGTTGCAGGCACAATAACGATACGGGTTGCTGGTTGGTCAAAGGAGAGGAGACAGAGGTACCTCGTGGCCGTCTACCATATTGGATAGGAAGGAGCATACGAGGGCAATAAAGGCAGACACACAATTCCTTTTTGGGAAGAGCCTACCTGAAGGCTATCCCACTATGCTGCTTTGATAGTTGCACTGTTGCCAAATGGCACGAATTGTGGCCCTTCCCCAGCAACACAGTAGAGATAACTGATCATGCGAGTGATTCAGCTGGTGACAACATATTTGTGGTTTTCATGGACACCAGTTCTTGATGGTCCGTTGCAATGACAGCAAATAAAAGTGTAAACTGCACCATAAAGAGCAGTCTTGTAGACCCTCTCGAACGTTGCTTGCACGGGGTCGGGCAGAACCCGCTGACAACTCTCACGAACGTTGATTGTACAAAAAATATGTAATGGAGCACCTAAAAGAGCAGTCCTGTATATTGTCTCAATATCTGCTTATGTCAGGTTGTACGAAACGTCTGAATTAAATTGGTCAGAAGGGTCCGCTATAAGTCTTTGGTCGAAAGTGAAGTGTACCATAAGTCTTTGATCGAAAGTGAAGTGTACCATAAGTCTCTGATCGAAAGTGAAGTGTACCATAGGTCTCTGATCAAAAGTGAAGTGTACCATAAGTCTCTGATCGAAAGTGAAGTGTACCATAAGTCTCTGATCGAAAGTGAAGTGTACCATAAGTCTCTGATCGAAAGTGAAGTGTACCATAAGTCTCTGATCGAAAGTGAAGTGTACCATACGTCTCTGATCGAAAGTAAAGTGTACCATAAGTCTCTGATCGAAAGTGAAGTGTACCATAAGTCTCTGATCGAAAGTGAAGTGTACCATAAGTCTCTGATCGAAAGTGCAGTGTACCATAAGACTCTGATCGAAAGTGAAGTGTACCATAAGAATCCGTAGGAAGCACACCTGCAAACCTATGTTGAGAAGCTTTTGTTCCCCAGCGCAGTTCCTACAATCAGAAGCATGCAGGCTGTCTAACACCAGCCATTCAAGCCACACCAGCAGAGGAAGAAGAGCACTATGAGACCACAAGACATTTGGTTAACCAGTTAGAAGAAAAGTTGCATATTGTTAGTAAGAGAAGCGGAAAGTGATAGACTGACGAACTGGGTATAGTTTCCGAGATTACGACAATCTAGTTGCTAAACGATCTCGATAAAGTAATATTAGTAATATATAGATAAGTAATACTGTTGTGAATATTAAGATACACAATCAAATATTATCCATGTGTTTCTTTTATAAAGTTTTTCCCTGTCTTTTCTTGTTTCTATGTCAGGGGAAATAATTAAAGAGAAATGGGAAACAATCCACTAAACGACACGACATATCATTTAAGTATTAGGTCAGTGGACTGCTTCATGCGGGCACCCACATGATTAATAGCTGACCCCTATATGACCTCACGAACACCCACTCCCGAACACACACGAGACACTTGCTGGCCCTATAGGACCCTCACCGACCCCAACATATCATTCACTGATAACTACTTATTCCTTAGCGGGCCCCCATATCCCCTTGCGCAGACTCCAGGTTATGAATCGCTAGAGTTTAACGTTCTTCAAGAGAAATGTCAACTGCTTGCACAGCACTCCATGTCACATTTGATTTCTTGCCCTTACATAATAATTATCCAATCCGCTTATGCAATCGAGACCCACCGCGTCCGTGGTCTGTGACCCCGACTGAGGTTGAGGTCAGCGAGGCGCAGAGTTCTGATTGGGGTGGACGATTTGCTGTGGGACCAGCCTCGTGGGCCTTTCCATATAGAACAAGGTCTTTTCCCACTCTTGATTTCCATAATAATGTTCAGGATATGCCAGACCGATCCACCCATGAGGTTATAGGCCACATGACCTAAGATTTAGAGGCGCGACGGTCCCACGTGCAAGCAACACTCTCGAGATGTGTTTGTGGGACGACTGCAGCGTTGGTAGCCGGGTTATACGAGTGGATTCCAAGAATACGCCTCTGACTGAGCAAATGGAAGACTTCAAGACTCTTCTAATGTCTTTGCAAAAAACAATGTGGAAAAAAATGTATAAATATGTATGGCCAGATACCGCACTGAGTTCGTGTTTTCTCCTCCGTGCGGTATCTGACCATACACATTTATAATTTTTGTTATTTTACTTTTTACATTATATAGCCACAGTGCCACCGCAGCCTCGCCTTTTAACACTCTCTTTGTAATACCGTTCAAGTTACTTAGTCATATGGAAAGACTGAAATGCGGTAGGATTTGTGAAGGTACAGTTTTGTTTCAGGGAGAACTTATGCTGTGACCAGACTATGTGCAGGAAGACCACAGGCTGGGTTGCGATACCAATCTCATGAGATAGCGATTTGTTGACCTTGTTTCAGTTGTTTTGCCATTTTGATTGCATTGTCGGTATAAGCTTACATAATAATCGAGAGATCTGCATTAAAACTGAGCGCTACATATATATATATATGATGTGATAGAGAGAGAGAGAGAGAAAGAAAGAGAGAAAGAAAGAGAGAGAGAGAGAGAGAGAGAGAGAGAAAGAGAGAGAGGGAGAAAGAAAGTGAGAGAGTTCGAGATTTTACTAATCCATACAGGAAATGATTACTATAATTGAATTTCCAATTTCTTGTCAGATTATAATACGTGAACTGTGTTTGTTGTTAGATTGTGTTTCTGTTTCTAGGCAGAATGAAAGGCTACCAACAGTCGTTGATGAAGCAAGGATCAAGCACAACACAGTCTGATCATTTGTAACACACTTTGATATTCAAAGCTCAAGATCTTTCAATTTCTAGACTATCCATTATAGGTATAGGTGCCCCATAGCTGGAGCTTGAGGACATTGTTTGCCATCCTGGTATCAAGTGTCCCATAGCTGAAGTTTGAGGACATTCTTTGCCATACTGGTATCATGTGCCTTATAGCTGGAGTTTGAGGACATTCTTTGCCGTCCTGATATCGGGTGCCCCATAACTGAAGTTTAAGGACATTCTTTGCCGTCCTGGTATCGGGTGCCCCATAACTGAAGTTTTAGGACATTCTTTGCCATCCTGGTATCGGGTGCCCCATAACTGGAGCTTGAAAACATTCTTTGCCATCCTGGTATCGGGTGCCACATAGGCACAGCTTGAGAACATCCTTCGTCCAAGCTCTCTTGTATTTGATCATGTCTCTCTGATCTACAATTTCCAGTTCTTGGTGTATTCACGACACTTAAGAAGTTCTAGTCTAATTATGATTATCCGGACACATTCAATTATCATCGTTAAGACCAGTCTGCAATAAGCAACCAGTCAAAATTGTGCTAGAAGCTTCCAGCCACACCATTTAAAAACTATTTTATGTCTACTGAAATACATGTGATCTAGGATTCACCAAAGATTGATTAGAGTACCCACAACTCCGTCATCTTGTGTTCCCTGGTCAATGATACATTATGTTTTTCTTCAAAGGTAACCTAGAGTGAAAGCCAACATTTTCTGTTTCTTTTTGTATGTTTTGATGTGCGCACGCGCGCGCGCGCGTGTGTGTGTATGTATGTATGTGTGTGTGTGTGTATGTATGTATTTATGTGTGTGCCTGCAATCATGTGTACGAACGTACAATATATTTGTGTATGCCTGCGTCGGTGCAAATGCACGAATTCACATTGTGTGTGTATGTGTGCGTGCGTGCGTGCGTGCGTGTGTGTGCGTGCGTGCGTGCGTGCGTGTGCGTCTGCATGTGTCTGCCTACATGGCTACGAACAAGTGTATGAACTCTTCTTCTTTGTCTTCTTGTTTTATCTTCCATCAACTATGCTGTGATTCTAGTCCAGTGAGGTTGACGAAGGAGTGTGTATCGTGTCTTGGCCGGTCTCCATCAGCTTGTCTAGCGTTGTCGTTCTCCTTGTTAGACTGCTTCTCTTTGGCTTCCATAAGTGGGGCAGTCCTGCAGGATATGATCTGGTGTTTGCTGGGGGCTCTACAATCGCACGTGGGGGTGGGCATTTAGTCTGCAATGTTCCGTTCTGAGTCTCGAGATCTTTGTCTGCTCATCTCTGCCAAGTTTGTCTGTGCTATCATTTTCTGACTTGTATTCTTGATGTTCTCGTGGATCGTTTGATGAGTATCTTTCTTTCTGTTTAGTTCTGTGGATGGCGAGTCGGTGTGCTGCCACTTGCGACTTACTCTAGCTAAACTGCCTTCTCGTTTTCAAGGATTCCACGTGGAAGGAAATCCACTGTAAGCCTAGATCTGTTTTTTGGATCGTATCCCGATGTTATATTTTATTTCATGTAAGAGCTTAACTTGTTTGGAGCTTTTGATGGCTTGGAGTATGCTCCAGTTATAATGACCGCTTTCCCTGTAGCTATGTTTTGGCTGGGTTGGTGCATCTACACCTATTGTTTCAGTTCTGGAATTTCTTCAGGTCTTTTCTGCTGGTATTTTTTTTTCTTTGCGTT
>JAVGWX010000003.1:139360848-139504937 GCA_036924085.1 Ariolimax columbianus
TTTCCCATCAAGAGTGAAGTGAAGCAGGAATATGTGCTTGCGCCGACTCTCTTTGGGGTTTTGTTCTCTATGCTCCTATCGCACGCCTATGACACGTCTGTGGACGGTGGCCAGATGGGCCACTGTTTAAACTGTCCTGACTGCGTGCAAGATGCTATTAGAGAGATGCTATTTGCGAACGATGCAGTTCTAGTGACCAATAGTAAGGAGATAACCAATAGTAAGGAGATGACCAATAGTAAGGAGATGACCAATAGTAAGGAGATGACCAATAGTAAGGAGATGACCAATAGTAAGGAGATGACCAATAGTAAGGAGATGACCAATAGTAAGGAGATGACCAATAGTAAGGAGATGACCAATAGTAAGGAGATAACCAATAGTAAGGAGATGACCAATAGTAAGGAGATGACCAATAGTAAGGAGATGACCAATAGTAAGGAGATGACCAATAGTAAGGAGATGACCAATAGTCAGGAGATGACCAATAGTCAGGAGATGACCAATAGTAAGGAGATGACCAATAGTAAGGAGATGACCAATAGTAAGGAGATGACCAATAGTAAGGAGATGACCAATAGTAAGGAGATGACCAATAGTAAGGAGATGACCAATAGTAAGGAGATGACCAATAGTAAGGAGATGACCAATAGTAAGGAGATGACCAATAGTAAGGAGATGACCAATAGTAAGGAGACCCTCCAAAAACTGGGAGACAGGTTCGCCGAAGGGTGCAAGTAGAATGGGCTCACCATAAGCATGGAAAAGGCGAATATCTGCGTACAGCGTATTACCACTCCTCCCTCCATACAGATTTGCTGGCCTCACGCTGTAGGTCATCAACGGCTTCACATATCTGGTGTTTGAAATCAGCAACGTTCTCTCAAGAAGAAGGGGATAGGCTTGGCAAGACAAGTTATGGCCCGACTGACGAGAGCCTGCGAGAACAATGTGCTGTCTCACTACAACAAGGCCCGGGTCTATCAGACATCTTGACACTTTCATGTGTGCAAGT
Source organism: Ariolimax columbianus (assembly GCA_036924085.1). NCBI lineage: Eukaryota > Metazoa > Mollusca > Gastropoda > Stylommatophora > Arionidae > Ariolimax > Ariolimax columbianus. Next base: position 139,361,864 of record JAVGWX010000003.1, read on the forward strand.
GAGATGTGCGCACTTACACTGGGCAGGTACGACATGCGTTCTTGACACTTTCATGTGTGCACTTACACTGGGCAGGTACGACGGCTCAACATCTTTAACTTTTACCACAATGTTCTTTCATTCTTAAGTATTTCATTTATTTAGTTGTTTTTTTCAATCTTCACTTTTGTTTACTATCTCGTAAATACGAAATCCCTGTATTCCAAAGACACTGGTGGTTCCATCCATCGTAGACAATGATGTCATAATTTATTTGCTAGCGCTATTTTTAGTAATGATTTACTGCGCTACTTTTTATCCTCACTCTCTCGTCTCGAGCAGGCACACCCTAATGGCAATTGAAGGACAAGACGGCTAGGGGGCGACTACGAGATGCAGCGGATTCTGCATCAAGCACCCGTGGAAAAGACGGCGGAGTCTGGAATTGAACCCACACTACCTGATCACGATGTCATGGAAACTCTAGTAACTGGTTCCAGTAACTGGTTGGTTAATCATGTACTCTGTGCTTCGCCGGGGTTGGTAGTGTTCTTTAATATTCTGAGTAAATATTGAGTGAAACAAAAGTACGAACAATAAACTGACCACATAGATTAAAATGTTTGTCAAGGGCAGGTTATAAAAATATAAACAAAGTTAGCAACGAACAAGACGATAGTCGTTCTTCTAAATGAAAAGTCCCTAAATATTTAAAACAAAATTAACCAAAAACGAAATCTGAAATAAAAACAAAACATAAAGGACACACAATTTGTTTATTACAAGTCTTTCTGTTTCGTTCTTAAATGACTAACTTTTATTAGAAGGAAGTATTAGAAAAGCATGCAGTTTTATTTGGTAGAGAGCACAGAACAAAACTGCCACGATTGTCGCTGCTTCCTGTGTCAATGTTTAAAGTCTGAGAGGTCTTCAGCTTTAGCAAGATTTAGCAACTGATTAACAAAACAAACACATGCACGTGAAATGTAATTAAAATATGGAAAGGTAATATAAATAATTAAAACAGTTCACCCAAAGTCAATGCGAAAATGAAACAAAACAAGCGAGAGATATTGTCTGTTTTGGTAGTAACAGATGCAGGCAATTGACACATCCTCTTAGAGGTATATAGGACAAGGATAGGTCCCAATTACTCTCAACTGGCAATAAACGAATTTTACATTAGGAAAATTACCCAAAAAAAAAGCAACGTTATAAGTCAAAAACAAAATTTAAAATAACAAAATTAAAAGAAAAGGTTATAAAACATAAACATATGACAATAAAGAAAATAAATTGTCTCACGTCGAAAACTCAGACATGGAATTCAACAAATTATACACCATATTACACAGAAGACATATCGTAACCACAATTGAAACTACCACCTGTACAGGTAAATAACAGAAAGTAAATATTCTGAATTTTAAAATGTCTTGATCACAAAATAAAGGATGAGAAAAAACAACTAAAACGCATTGGCCTAACAGATACTATTCAAGTCTAAAGTGACATAAAACACAACATATAGCACACAGGGAGAATCTGTGACAACAATCCGGGAAAGAATGGAACAAAAAGAAAAGTCCGTCAGCCATAAAGTGAAACAACAAATTTACTGCTTGTTTTGTCAGAACACAATTTTACATTTTTGTTTTTTCAAGTACAGGAATGTCATTTAAAGACGGGAGTTTTCAGAATGATTGAAGATTGTTCCTCAAAGTTTATAAAGTGCCAGATATAATAAGCGAATCAGTTTCTGGGCTCTGTCACTACACAATCAGATCTTCTTTCATGTCGTCGCATAATCAGAACGTGAGAGCTGGTTTCACCAAGTTGCTTGTATCTGGCTCACCTGAAAAAAACAAACATTAGAATTGTTCTCCGAAAGTTATGCAATCGTGATTGATTTTTGTGCATGAAAGGGACAAAAGCAATGAAATGTTCATGAAGAAATGTGGAACAAAATATTGGCGTAGAGAAAATGTGAAACAATCTAATATTTGTGTAAAGAGAAAATAAAATAATAAAATATTCGTGTAGTGAAAAGGGGAAACAATAAAACATTTGTGTATAGAGAAAGGGAAACAATCTAATATTTGTACATATAGAAGGTGAAACAATATAATATTTGTTTAGAGAGAAGGTGAAACTATTTAATATTTGTGTAGGGAAACGGGGGACATAATCTAATATTTGTGTAGAGAAGGGGAAACAATCAAATATTCGTGTAGAAGGAAGGTGAAACAATATACTATTTGTGTAGTCACAGAAATCAAAGGTCAGTTTTTCAGATGATATTGTTGTTGATGGCAGTGGAAGGAAATAGCGAGCTGGCAGTGCCAGTGGACATATATCAATAAGTCAAATCGTGAGTTTTATTGGAGAGACCGACACTTGAACATTTTTGTTTAGTGCATCACAATCTCACATTATTATTCCCCCTCATCCCATTGCACGTCTGGTTGTTTGTTGCTTACAGAATCACCTGATTGGTTGATTGATTAATTTTTCTGTTGTTTTCTATTATTATTTGTTAACTGATCTCTTTGTTTACTTGATTGAACTGAGAACATTGAGATGTCTCTATACAGGACCAATTAGACGTTACCGACGTTAAACGTCTTTCAATGACGACACACACATAACTCTATTCATGAAATACATCATGCCTGATAATAGTTGGACAGCGAAGGTGGCAATCTGGTGACCTTACAACCATAAACTTCCACCTGATAGCCAACCAATGAGATGAACAGAGGGAATAAGTCAAGCTCTTCCCTGAACATATTACTCCAGAACAAAGACCGGAATACTTCTAACAGCTTTTGGCTATCTAGCCCCAGGCACAACATCTACCAGATTGATTTCCAGAATCACAGTATTCCAGTACAGTATTATCTGATTAGTAATCTACTTTCTCTGCTTTCACGAGGAGTAAGAATTAAAGCATCTAGATATTCTCTTGATAATTTGATTATTGGTGTCCCTTTTTTCAAATATAAATTCTAGGGAAATGTCTCAGTTTATTTTGGTATGACTGTTTAAAAAAATGGAGATTTACGAATCCCACTAACGTGCTTCATTTGATAGAGATCATTCATCAAGTTTTGAAGAACTGGCACAGCAGTTTCAGTGATCGTGTTAAAACAATCAAGTTTACTAATTAATATCTTCTTATTCATTGTTCTTATTCATTGTTCTTCTTCTTGTTCTTCTTCTTCTTCTTCTTCTTTTTTCTTTTTCCGCATCTTCTTCTTCTCCCTTCAACCGTTTTTCTTCTTAACATTGTGCATGTTAATATATTTCCTTTCTTGTTAGCTTTATAAAATAATTAGTATGTCTTGCTCTTAATCTATTTTCTTCTCTTCTGCCACCCCTTTACATCATTTTTGTTTTACCTGTTTCACCCGTCACATTTTCCAATTCTGTTTAAAAAAAATGTCATTTACATTTTCTTCGTCTTCTTTTTTCCTCCTTTATTCCTCATTCCCTGCTGTCATCTAACTATATCTCTACATTTTAAATGACACAAGTGAAATGCAGGCTGCCATAGCCGTTAATGTGACTATAAATAACTGTGTCAAATAATTCTGATCAATGCTAACATTTTTGTGAAAGAAATGGTAAGCCATTCAATAAGTTTTCGACGTTGATGCAAAGTTCTCATGTGGACAAATGTGTGGATACCCGTCTGGATACCTGTGTCACCATGTAGTTGTCTGTACAGGGCATGTCTGTGATCCCAAGTCACCTTCTAGTTCTCTCACAATTATTCGTTGTCGGGAACCCATACAAAATGCCGTCTAACATTGGCTCTGTTTGACAACGGTGGACTTCCTTAAGTTCATGTCACAAATACGATCCATTTTTCTGAGAGAAAAAATATTTCTTGGTGAATTCCATTATTTCTCTTGGTTTGAATGGCATTACGGAACCCAAAAAGATGTTAATAGAAAGATGAAATGCAGGCCATAATGACATTCACTAGTAACTCGAATATGTTTGCCTGATTGTTACGAGTTTGAAGCCTTGTAGAAATACTGCCGTCGCCTGAATCATTGATTGAATTTGATACTACGAACAACAGCTGAATTCAACAATACATGTCCGGAATCCTGTTTGTATTTGAACAAAGAATATCACCATTGCTTATTTATAACTCGACTTGTTTCAATCTGAGTCCGTTTCCTTTCCTGTGAAATATGAGGTGGTATCTTAATTAGTTTGAACATTCCCTGTTTCAATTATTTGTCAGGTTCCTGTGCCCTATTTGAGAACTGCAGTAGACAGCTTTCAAAGAAAATGACTACGCGCAGCAATTGTATTAGTTCCGTTCAATTTGAATATTTTAAATAGGGTCGTGTATCAAATATGTGCTCACTTTATTTGCTTGACTGTAAATTGCCTTGTCTACTGCTTAGTCTCATAAACTGCATACGCATTTCCGCTTTAAAATGTTCATTTCTGTTAATATTTTAGAGAAATGTGGAACTGGGTTAATGTTCTGCATTTGTGAGTAGTAGCATGTATTATTGTAGAGATGAGTGTATTTCTTGTATCCGTCTGATAAAATGTGTGTACTGAATACTAAATTTGCGTGACAGTAATTTCTGACTAAAATGGTATTGCCACGATAAAAATAACTTGGAACAAGAGAAATTCCAAATCACTGGAGTCGTAACGTTCAGGAGAGCATATGGCAACTATAACCAGACAAGCATAATATATGTATGACAACCAAAGAAGTTGTGCATTTAACTAGCAGCAGTATTTTCTTTAAATATACACAAACCACCACAAAAGTAATTAGAGGTGCTATTACACAGGCTTCCTGCAAGAGGTCTGCTGTAGTGTTGACATTAGCTTTTTTTATGGGAATGGAGTCAAGAGACAAGACGAAATTTCAATGGAAGAGCCTATGCCTGCATCCAGTTATGTTACGAACATGCAAGTACAGATCATCATTCTATCACTTTACATTTTGAGTGAAAATAAAAAGCAACAGATAATTACAAAAGTAATGTACAACTTCAAACTAGAATAACAATAAATATGAACATCATCACAACAATGAGGAAGTCATGACAAACCAATCAACTTAGAAGAATCTAAAAGTGACAGAGAAGAAAGGCGAAAAATGAAAACGAACAGAAACAATATTCAAACAGTAGATGGATAAATCCAGTAGCTATCACTATCATCAGTACACGTTTATGTAGGAGAGGGTGTGTGGGAGACAGACAGTGTGTAGGGGAGATGGATTGCGGACGGGTGGAGGGAGTGTGTGGGGCAAGGGAGTGTGTGGGGCAAGGGAGTGTGCGGAAATGTGAGTACACTTGTATAGAGCTTTTTTTTTATTCCTGTGTCATAAATTAGGCATCGTTCTTAGAGCTTTCTTGAAACACAAACGTTGCTCTAAAATCTGCATGCATTTCAAGTGCGTGAATGGTGGGGGGTAGAAGATCCATGAGGTGGAGAGTCTTCTACCCTTAAGGCGTATCTATACTGAGTGCAGCATGTACACCACTGATGGCTGCTGATTATCATTACATATCGCGTTGCCTATTTTTTGTTATGGGGGCATCACTAGTTAGCGTGGAGAGGAGTATGTTCATTAACATAAAAAGGCGTTCAATAATCTAGAGATGTTTATACATTAGAGAACACCATTAGAGAAAACCATTTCAGAAGACCATTAAAGAAAATCATTAGAGAAAACCATTGGGAAAGAGTCACGATTTTCTTGTTTTTGTTCTTCTTGCTCGTTTTCTTCATTCTTTCGTGTCAATCTCCTTCTTTGCTTCTTCTTCTTTGGTGATGAGGGGGAGGGGGAGTGCTCCAGTGATCCGATGCGCTGTATTGGCTGGAGAGTGTTCATGGCAGGGTCACACAGATCTAGTAAATTATAGATGAAGGGACATAGTAAGAATGACATCTTGTTCCTCCATGCTCGTGAATTTAGATATAGGGCTGATATCCCTGTTTTGGTGGCAGATAATAACAAGTGACGGTAGATGTGGAAGTGAATAGTATTGGCCAAAACACTTTACAACATGAGAAATGTATTGACATACAGTCAAATAACAAACCAACTAAAAATTAGGGCCATTAGATGTTTTGTATATTCATCCTTGCTGTATGGTGGATGATGAGCAAATAGTTGGGGGACACAATAAAGGCACTTGAAATGTGAGTGGGTTACATTTCATCGAAAAAAGCAAACAAATAAAGAAGTCATGACGATAATAATACAAGATTTACAAATTACTCAAATAAAAACTATTGGACACATAACGAGACAGGATATACTGCTGAAACTTTATAGTAGGGACAAGTTGAGAGCAGGTGTGCAAGAGGATACCTTCGCTATAAGCGGGAGAGCAACATAAAAACAGTATGTCAGAGGCAGAAAATATTGGAAGACCTTGGCAGTCAACTTTCAATGCGGAAACAGCACTTAACAAAATCATCATCAAAGATGCAAACATAAACATTTTTGTGAAGAAACAAACATTTGACGTTATATTTCACATATCTTCATGGGAGGCGCTAACTCAGAGAATAGGTGTCTTCGAAAAATGTATCTAAGCGCCGATCGCCGTGTGTTGGACGGACGTAAGTCGTGGAACACCTGCATGTACCTTGGATGTACAGTGACGCCTGACCATGGGACAGGTAAATATATCACAAGTAATTTGAACAAAGTCAGAACAATTTTGTCAATTTAAACAACGGTTACCTTGGATGTATAGTGACGCCTGACCATGGGACAGGTAAATATATCACAAGTAATATGAACAAAGTCAGAACAATTTTGTCAATTTAAACAACGGCTACCTTGGATGTATAGTGACGCCTGACCATGGGACAGGTAAATATATCACAAGTAATATGAACAAAGTCAGAACAATGTTGTCAATTTAAACAACGGTTACCTTGGATGTACAGTGACGCCTGACCATGGGACAGGTAAATATATCACAAGTAATATGAACAAAGTCAGAACAATGTTGTCAATTTAAACAACGGTTACCTTGGATGTACAGTGACGCCTGACCATGGGACAGGTAAATATATCACAAGTAATATGAACAAAGTCAGAACAATGTTGTCAATTTAAACAACGGTTGGAAGAATAGTTAGAACAGTAAAAACACCAAGATCTCAACACACACAAGCGACGTACAGTGTGTGCTTCAAGCGACGTACAGTGTGTGCTTCAAGCGACGTACAGTGTGTGCTGCAAGTGACGTACAGTGTGTGCTTCAAGCGACGTACAATGTGTATTTCTGCACGGTGCAGTGTGTGAGATCAACATAACATGAAATTTCCAAATTATCATCGACCCACACAACTTATCTGAAAATGGTTCATATAATTGTATGGCTTCTGGTCGAACGACACCACGAACCGAGAACCGTATAAACAAGAAGGTATAAACACCAGCACACCAGGTCAGCACTGGATCTAGATCGGCCGTGTCCTAAGCGGAGAATCTGACACTGTCCCCAGAGCCACCATTATTTAGACCACAGACGGAAGGTAAATGAGATGTCGGCTTAAGGCAACGTGACGAAGAACTATAGAAGCAGAGTTATGTCATGAAGCAGACATGGGACACATCAGGAGAAGGTCGAGGATGGGACGTTTGTTGAAGGATGCCTTTCAGGTGTGATGGTCACTGACCGTTTTGCCAGTCATGTACCAAGGATCGGTGAAGGCGACAGTGCTGCATTGTTTCGAGATAAAGTCAAGTCTGTGGATATTACTTGACTTTTCTATAACCATGTTTGGTTCACCTGATGCTTCAAGTACTTGGCTTTACTATAGTTGTTATTACCTTGACTTACTAGAACCATATCCTCGTCCTATTTCCGTATTTATAAGTACAGTAGCATACATTTAATCATTTGACAAAAGTCAGCCACAACGGCGCATTGCAGATTCTGAAGACCAAGAAGCTTTTTGTCTGTTTAATGTGCATTCTAAGTGATTCATTCCTTTGACTTGGATTAATGGCCTCTCGAATCACAATTATTCATAAATAACAAAAGATGATATTTTCTTTACAAAAATAATCGCACTGATTTCTTCGCTCTTGATGAATTGCATCTGTAAATCGTTTTCCACTGGATTCTCTTCTTTCGGGGGCGTACTGAAGAAGGTGGATTTCGGACCGCCTCAACGAAGTGCAATGCATTTCAGCAGATTCACCATTACAAAGATCGCAGTTTTGACTCTCATCTCGTAGACCAAGCTGCTGTAACTCAACATGTTTCCATTAATTCAGTACTTGCACTCATATCATTAAGTTAAGGGTAGACCTGATCACATAAATGCGCAACACAATATTTACCTTCTCCTGTCGGCTATGTCATCGAAGTCCGAAGAGAAGATTCGCCTCATACCTCCTAATTTGTCTAGCAAACCTTTAGACAACGGTACAGACGCTAATTGATCATCATTGACTGTTGTAGCTCCTTCGGGGTCCAAAACCACCAGACGTTTGCCTATATTTTGACAGCCACCGAGATTGTTACAGAAAAGCTTTTTAATTTTGTCCTCCAACCAATCCTCTGTGATATCTGCCGACTGTGGCGCATCTCTAGTGATCAATCCTGGACTCAATCTTTTCCTTCCGCTGTTGAAGCAGCCATATGAGTTGCAGAATGGTCGTTTTGTGTAGTTGGGCAGAAGTCGTTTTCCGATTTCAGCCACTGGTTGTTGCTGCTTCCTCCTACCCCGGAACCGACCTCCACATCCGGTGAACCCATTACAGAACACTCGTTTCGTGAGTCTGGACTGACCTAGCATGTCGTCATTGTCGTAACTGATGCTATCTTTCCCATTAGATTTGGATAAGACGTCGAACATCGAATTTTTTAGAAGTAAAAGATCTGATAGTCTGAGATTATTCACTTCATCAGAAGGTAGCTCGAGGATCTGAGCTCTGTATGAAGGCAGATCTTTGTTTCCTTGGCTTGAAAACTGCAACTGAATGTGAAGATAAATATGAAAATCCCATTTAATACACCTGTATACTAGAGCTGCATGTTTAAATGCACAAGAAAATATAACTGATACTTCTGGAAACTGCAGCTGCTGAACAGAACATTACTATCAATTGATAGTTCTTTAACTGCAGCCATAGGTGAAGGTGCATACGAAAATATAATTGATGCTTCTGTAAATGAAACTAAATCTAGAGTAGGTGCAAGATAATACAATACAAATGACAACGATCAACTATAATATATTTAGTCCCTGGACACACTTCAAAAAAGGCAGTCACCAAAAAGATAAAACAAGCATAATCTTGTTTAAGGTTGAAATGGGCATGTCTTTAAGAAGAACGCAATACCTAGTTGAAAAAGAAGAAGAAGAAGAAAAAGAAGAAGAAGAAGAAGAAGAAGAAGAAGAAAAGGAAGAAAATAAAAGTAATATTAATTATTATAAAAAGGAAGAAGAAGACGAAGAAAAAGAAATGTAATATTCAATTTTGAAACTGAATATTACGATTCTGTTAACGGACATCTACATTGGAAGCGATACATTTGTGCTGAACAATTACTTAAACATTACCTGGATTTCACTCGGTTACTCTGGAGACAATTACATAACTGTAAAAGCTGGAATTAATACTCACATGATGAATTGATATTCTCGCTAGATCGATCGTGCCACCAGGCTGATATTCTGAGAGGCTAACTTGCATAATCTGTAATCTCACCTAATCTAGCAGCTCACTCATTTCAATGCCTGTCTGTTAAAACCAGGTCTTAACCATCCTTTCATTCAATTTCCTAGACTCAAGATCCTCCAAACTCAACAAGCATCTCCGTTTCTAAAGCAAGAATTATTCCAAAAATATTGTAGCTAGCGGGTGATTTCCTGGCGAACAAAGCACAACATAACTGTACCACTACCACAATGATCCTGGCAGATGTAAAAGACAGCTGAAACGCTCTGTCACATTACAGAAATGTAAAGACATGTTATACAATAGATGACTAAATACATGATTTCATTTCAGTTAGCTGGTGATCATACTGATGGCACGTCTGGCCTGCAACATTAACTGCATATAAAGATAGTCAATACTTGTGTCATATTGTACGTGTTCTAGGTAGGTTTGGCTGTCAAGCGCTCGATTCGATGGTCAGGTCTGTGGTAGTAACATTCTTGTTTGTTATCTCCTAAAAGAACACCCTTGTCTCTGGAGTCCTAAAGGAACATGTCTGTTTGTTGACTCATAGTTGAATATGTCTGTTTATAGAGGCTTAACAGAACATTTGTTTTCGTGGAGTTCTTCAGAAAGTTAGCTATTTGTGAAACCCTAAAGTGAAATGGAAATTTGTGGAATCTTAAAGTTACATGGCAATCTGTTGATCCACGCAGAAACAATACTATTTGAAGAGTGCTTAAGTTACATGACTAATGGTAGAGTCCTATAGTGACATGGCTATTTATAGAGGCCTATAGTGACATAGCGATTTATAGAGGCCTATAGTGACATGGCTATTTATAGAGGCCTATAGTGACCGACATGGCTATTTATAGAGGCCTATAGTGACCAACATGGCTATTTATGAAGTCCTATAGTGACATGGCTATTTATAGAATCATATAGTGACATGGCTATTTATAGAGGCCTATATTTACATGGCTATTTATAGAGCCCTATAGTGCCATGGCTATTTATAGAGGCATATAGTGACATGGCTATTTATAGATACCTATAGTGACATGGCTATTTATAGAGGCCTATAGTGACATGGCTATTTATGGAGTCCTATAGTGACCGACATGGCTATTTGTGGAGTCCTATAGTGACATGGAAGCTATCTGACCTATCATGGCACTTAGCCCTAACGTGCAAGGTACATAGTTAGCGTCATTCAATTTACTTGAACAATGCACAGCAAAATATAACCAAAATAGCGCCAAACTAAACCAAACTAAACTAAACTGAAAATGAACTAGGCTAAACAAACAAAATTCAACTTAACTCAAAATTAATTAAACTGAAGGACTATATCCAAATAAAAATAAACTAAGTTGAATTCAGTTAAACTAAGCTAAATTGAACATACACTAAATTGAATCACTCAAGCCCCACTCAAAATGAACTACAAAACTTTTCATTTTGAAAAAAAAACAAGCTTTAAACAATACAATAACGTGCATGGCAACTAAAAACTAAAATTACAATAATGCAGTAACGATCTTTCTATTATAATGTGGAAGCCGATGAGAGTATAGGCGATGAGTGCAAAGTTAATGGTGACATTCGACTTACTTCATTGTACACTGGGCTATGTTCTCCTGCTGAAGTGTGGGCGGCAGCACTGAGCAGGGAGACAGCCGTGATAAATAATACAACACTTACAATTGTGGCGTGTTCTGTCATGTTTACTAGAATATGTGTCAGTTCAGAGTGCAGGTTCACCTTCTGTGGCAAACAGTTTCTGAAACAAGTATGAAGACATTCATTATTTGTTTGAAATATCATCTTGGCCAGTGGCTTCAACAGCGTGCCTAGCACGGACGCACCATGTGGGCACAATGATAAGCTCATGTATTTCTAGTTCTCCTATTTATGTAGTTCAGCGCCGTGCTTAACAAATCTATTGTAATTCATGGAGGAGTTACTAAAATGATAAATAAAGGGGAGCCAGTTGATGTTATTTATCTGGATTTTCCAAAGGCTTTTGATAGAGTACCTCTTCAAAGATTATTTAGAAAGTTAAGAATCACATGGACTAGTTACACAATGGTTAACGGGAAGAAGGCAGAGAGTGGGCATACATAAGGAGTACTCTGCGTGGTGTGAAGTAAAAGGTGGAGTGCCACAGGGCTCGGTTTTGGAACCAATTTTATTGTTGATATATTTAAATGATATTGACAATGATATCGGATCCATGATTGCAAAATTCACGGATGACACAAAAATATACAGTAGTGTCTCATCTTTAAGCATAAGTAAATAAATTGAGGTCGGATTTAGATACAAATTCGAGAATGGTCTGTGAACTTGCAAATGGAGTTTAATGTAAATAAATGTATTCATCCACATGGGTAGATCCAATTTGGAACATAATTACAGAATGGGCGAGAACCATATTAGAATGACATGAAAGAAAAGGAAAGGGTCCTAGGGTTTATAATAGATCATACAGGTGAAATGAGTGAGCAAGTCCAGGTAGCAGTGAAAAAGGTAAATGCAATGTTAGGTATGTCTTGGTCAGCTCTGGTTTACTGACTCTGTATGTGGAATAGGGTCTTGGTCAGCTCTGGTTTACTGACTCTGTATGTGGAATAGGGTCTTGGTCAGCTCTGGTTTACTGACTCTGTATGTGGAATAGGGTCTTGGTCAGCTCTGGTTTACTGACTCTGTATGTGGAATAGGTTCTTGGTCAGCTCTGGTTTACTGGCTCTATATGTGGAATAGGGTCTTGGTCAGCTCTGGTTTACTGACTCTAAACAAGCAGCCAGCTATGAGTCGCCGGCTGCTGTCAGCTCATTCAATGTACAGCATGTTCAGGTTAACGTCACATACTGATCTGTGAAAACGAACACATTTTTTTAGAAATGTAATCATAAGGGAAGGATAGAGGGGGGGGGGGGGGGGGGTCAAATTATTTTAGATTGCTGATCTCTTAACATTGACTGCCCGAACCAGTTACAACTTTAAGTCATACCAACTTTCAATATGGCCAGTTTAATATTTGATGACTGGTATGTGTTTGTTGGACGCCTATATCTACAGGGAGCTGAAACTATTTGACTGATTATTTGATAGATTTCCTAATATCTTTTGTTAATCATCGGTTGTGTATGTCTACAATGACATAGGATTACAATGGTTATTGCCCGCCGTTCTATATTGTTGTTCTAGTTTCTTTCACCGACCATTCTTTGCCACGAGCTTTGGATCTCTCCCAAGTCCTTTACATGTGTTCTTTGGTCTCTCCCAAGTCTTTTACCATGCTGTTTATTCTCTTCCAAGTCATTTACTACTTGTTCTTTGGTTTCTTTCAAGTCCTTTACTACGTGTTCTTTGGTCTCTTCCGAATCCTTTACCCCGCGTTCTTTGGTCTCTCCCAAGTCCTTTACTACATGTTCTTTGGTCTCTTCCAAGTTTTTTACCATATTTTCTTTGGTCTCACCAAAGTCTTTTACCATATTTTCTTTGATATCTCCCAAGCCCTTTACCACGTGTTATTTTGGTCTCTTCCGAGTCCTTTACCATGTATGCTGTGGTCTCTCCCAAGTCCTTTACTATGTGTTCTTTGGTCTCTAGAACGTTCTTTACCATGTGTTATTTGGTCTCTCCCAAATTCTTTACCACGTGTTATTTGATCCTTCCCAAGTTCTTTACCATATGTTCTTTGGTCGCTGTAATATTCTTTACTATGTCTCTGTTGGGCCTGTTCTCCCGCTTATTTTCATGTCCTTTTGTATCCTTCAAACATTTATAGTCATGTATTTTGTATCCTTCAAACATTTATAGTCATGTATTTTGTATCCTTCAAACATTTATAGTCATGTATTTTGTATCTCCCTCATCTTTGACGTTTGTTTTCATCTGCCATCCTTTCTTGTGTAATCGCTGCTTCAATTGGAAAATTCGGTTTATTTATAATGTGAAGTGGACATCTCTCTTCCTCACTGCTCTGCTTTCCCAAATAGAAATCCAGGCATTTATTTACAGTTGGGGCTTGCATTTGAAAGGAACCGAACCTGGCTTATATTAAGTGAGTATCAAGTTCTGTACACTGTACCACTCTGCTACTCTGCAACTCCATTTTATCCCTCCCATTTAAGTAATAGACAGATCATATTGGAGTCCAGTTATAAATTAGTTGCAGCTGTGTTAAAAATAGATTCCTAACGGTTTTTTCAGAGAACTTCCAATTGAATTTACATATCATTTTTATACGCGCTCGGTGTAGTTTTTTCTTCTTCAAATTTTTAGATTCAAACAGCTTACAAATCCTGTCTAGGAGGATATTTGTCAGATTTTAAAATGAAGACGCCTCAATAATCTACTGTAAAAAGAGAGAGAGAGAGATAACGAGAGAGTGAGAGAAAGAGAGAGAGAGAGAGAGAGAGAGAGAGAGAGAGACAGAGATACACATTTGAACAAAATATTGTCAAATACATTTTAATAATTGAAACGTTTATGTTAAGAGTTTAATTTGCTGGTCGCGAGCTTCCTTTTATATATTTCCAAATAGTGCTTACTTTCTCTTCTGTGGTAACTTTCTGCACTATCATGTACGGAAGGGTGCACAGCTGGCGACACATGGTCTTTCCAAACAAACAGATTGGGGGGTGGGGACACAGAAAAATAATGGACCAATCTTCGACCAGATGAGGCATAGACAGCTGACAACGATGGCAGTCGTAGATCGGTTGGGGTGACTTCATGGTTACCCAAACGACCTCACCTGTTGCGGAATAACCTGACCTGATTGTTTCGTGTCTTCTGACATTAGGTATCATTTTTATTTTTGAGTGTCACTAGATATTAATGTTTAAAATATGTCTGGTTTACAAATGGTGTATTCGAGCGTCAAAACAAACTTATCACCCTCATCAGTTGCCTTCAGCCGCACAGAAGAAACATTTTCATACCTTTATCACTGTCTTATCTACTCCAACCTGTCTTCCCTAAATACATATGCCTTTCATCTTCTTGTTTTCTCATCGGCTTATGTGAACACAAATCGCCAGTTTGGCCACTATCGCTTCCCAGGCCATCCATTTCCGACCCTCGCCTGATTAGTCCACTCGTGACCCAACCTCTGATTAGTCCACTCGTGACCCAACCCTTGATTAGTAAATTCGTGACCAAATCCTTGATTAGTCAATTCGTGACCAAACCCTTGATTAGTCAATTCGTGACTAAACCCTTGATTAGTCAATTCGTGACCAAACCCTTGATTAGTCCACTCGTTACCCAGCCCTTGATTAGTCCACTCGCGACCCAGCCCCTTGATTAGTCTACTCGTTACCCAACCCCTGATTAGTCCACTCGTGACCCAACCTCTGATTAGTCCACTCGTGACCCAACCCTTGATTAGTCCACTCGTGACCCAGCCCTTGATTAGTCCACTCGTGACCCAACCCTTGATTAGTCCACTCGTGACCAAACCCTTGATTAGTCCACTTGTGACCCAACCCCTGATTAGTCCACTCGTGACCCAACCCCTGATTAGTCTACTTGTGACCCAACCCTTGATTAGTCCACTCGTGACCCAACCCCTGCTTAGTCTACTCGTGACCCAACCATTTGATTAGTCCACTTGTGACCCAACCCTTGATTAGTCCACTCGTGACCCAACCCCTGATTAGTCCACTCGTGACCCAACCCTTGATTAGTCCAGTTGTGACCCAACCCTTGATTAGTCCACTCGTGACCCAACCCCTGATTAGTCCACTCGTGACCCAACCTCTGATTAGTCCACTCGTGACCCAACCCTTGATTAGTCCACTCGTGACCCAGCCCTTGATTAGTCCACTCGTGACCCAGCCCTTGATTAGTCCACTTGTGACCCAACCCCTGATTAGTCCACTCGTGACCAAACCCTTGATTAGTCCACTCGTGACCCAACCCTTGATTAGTCCACTCGTGACCCAACCCCTGATTAATCCACTCGTGACCCAACCCCTGATTAGTCCACTCGTGACCCAACCCCTGATTAGTCTACTTGTGACCCAACCCTTGATTAGTCCACTCGTGAGCCAACCCTTGATTAGGCCACTTGTGACCCAACCCTTGATTAGTCCACTCGTGACCCAACCCCTGATTAGTCCACTCGTGACCCAACCCCTGATTAGTCCACTCGTGACCCAACCCCTGATTAGTCTACTCGTGACCCAACCCTTGATTAGGCCACTTGTGACCCAACCCTTGATTAGTCCACTCGTGACCCAACCCCTGATTAGTCTACTCGTGACCCAACCCCTGATTAGTCCACTCGTGACCCAACCCCTGATTAGTCCACTTGTGACCCAACCCTTGATTAGTCCACTCGTGACCCAACCCCTGATTAGTCCACTCGTGACCCAACCCCTGATTAGTCCACTTGTGACCCAACCCTTGATTAGTCCACTCGTGACCCAACCCCTGATTAGTCCACTCGTGACCCAACCCTTGATTAGTCCACTTGTGACCCTCATCTGATTACTCCACTCGTCACCCAGCCCTTGATTAGTCCACTTGTGACCCAACCCCTGATTAGTCCACTCGTGACCCAGCCCCTGATTAGTCCTCATGCTGCTTTAGATAATTACCGTTACATATTCATTTGTGTGTTAATAAATAAATGATATGTATTATTCTTCTTTGATTTGTTAGCTCATCTTTATATTGTTTTGATGTCTCAAAAGAAGACCTTTAGATCGTAACGTTCTTATTATCGTCCTAGGGGGGTATCGGATCATACCTATCAATGTTTTTTAACACAAATTTATCATCCATGTTCTTGTCTCGTATCTTCTCCCCAAACCAAAATGTCCTTCTATATGCTGGCATTCTTCTGTTGA
Organism: Ariolimax columbianus; assembly: GCA_036924085.1. Classification (NCBI taxonomy): domain Eukaryota; kingdom Metazoa; phylum Mollusca; class Gastropoda; order Stylommatophora; family Arionidae; genus Ariolimax; species Ariolimax columbianus. The sequence continues at coordinate 139,378,400 of JAVGWX010000003.1, forward strand.
TATTTTCGTTTTCATATCGTCTATGACAGAGGTTTCCAAACTTGTTTGGTCCACATCTCTTTTGACCTGTGCATAAATCACAGTGAATCCTCTCTCTACTATATAAAAGCAATTGTAGCCTAACAAACGTTTATCGTGATATTGAGTCCAACACTTTTCCCAAGCCACCACGGCGCCTTTAGTCGAAGGTCCGGCGCCTCTGGAAACCTGAATTTGAAAACCTTTGGGCTATTACATAAAATTATCAGACTATCAATAGATTGCATTTGTTACAGGGTCTGCTGTTAGTCCGCATAATATTCTAGTTTGTCTTGGGCAATGTGTTCTTTTTTTTTGCGTTCGCCTTATTTATGTATTCTCCAAGGAGATGAACATCGCACTACGTTTTGTGCCTGTAGGCCTAGCGCATCCGACTTGGGCATGCATTTTATGTAAGAGTCTGTTTTCTCCTGCATTTTATGATGGTTTGCTTCCTCGGGCTTACAGCCGGTACTGTGATTTGGGGGGGGGGGGGGGGGGGGAAACCCAGCACCTTTGGATAGTGAGCCGTGTCACTTGACCACTAGTACACGCTGTCCTTTCAAAATATTCTTGAGTTGTCGAAAACGTTTGTAAAATGGCAGTATAGAATGGTCAAACCACCAACTTCACCAGCTTTAGTCGAGCTATGTGTGTTGTCTTTCGAGTTAATTTTTAAACAATATTTCTACTCTCATTTAGCCCTCCTGAATGTATACAAATTTATGTCACTTTCCTCATGTAAATAGAGTTTGTAAACCTTGTATCTGCCGCACTCAATTTATCAAGTTTCATATTGATGGCTTCTGAGATTCTCTGTTTTTCTCAACCCTTTCTTCTTCTTCTTCGTTTGTTCTCAATCTCCCGCTACCAAACCCTGAAAGGGCTTAAGTAGCAGATTGTAGTCCAGAGAACGGAATGCGTTGTGTCGTAGTTTACAGCTTGACTGCTATATTTGCACCTTTCGTGCCAACACATCCGACTTCAGCAAACATTTTTTGAGTACCGGGATAGCATTCCCTCTTCGATCCCTTCTCCTTAGCCAGTATGCCCTGCTGCAGCCTGTTATCCAGGATCACCGCGTGGAGGTGTAGAAGGGTCTTGGCAGCTCTGGTTCCCTGGCCCTGAGGCTAGCAGTCAGTTATGGGTCGCTGACCACTGCAGCTCATGCGCTGCTCAGCATCTTGATCCCTCTCAACCCGTTCAATGTCCGAATATTCCTTGCTTGGTGCCCTCATTTACATTTTAGGTAGGCCTTCTCAGAGAGTTTCCTTTCTGCATAATTTGATAACCATTTGTCATTACGAGATGTAGAGGAGTTTTTTTCTATGCAAATATATGAAGCAGATTTCTCCCAGCGGACCAAAAAGGCAAATGTATTGTGTGTCTGTGTCTTTTCATTGCGTGCAGTAAGGTGTATACATGGTGGGTCTTTAATCTCTGAGAAAATGACATGTCGTTTATCTTCTGCTGTGCCGCTTCAGGAGCAGTTCATCTTGACGATGTATCCGCCCACCTCACCTTTTCATTGTATATATACTAGAAATAAACATTTTATTAAGCAGGATCTCTCCTACTTCACTTATATAGTTCAGATTGCTGCCCGAGTTGTAGCCACATTCGTTACAAAAACGGTTCGTGATGTCCTGCATGAACTACGCAATGAAATGAATACTAATTATGGTCCTGACTTTCCACTAAAGATATGGATATGGCTGGAATTTTCAGTGAAGTACCCCTTTTCTTTCTGAATACTATTTCTATTTGATATGACTCCTTCTTCCTCTTCTTTCTCAATCGTCATTCAACATCATCATATGGGTCAGACAAAGTCATTTCTGTAACTCCTTTGATGAGACAAAATTGCAGAAACAATCATTCTAAAAATTAGCCTCAAATACAGAGCATTAAAAAATGAGACGCGAAAAAAATAAAGAGATAGAATTAACATTTCAGATAACTAAAATTGCAAACTTGGGAAAGAAACACATGCCACGATTTATGCATGCAGAAATGAAACAACTTTCAAACACCACAAGGCTGGTTCAAGAAGAAGTAAAGAGAAAGAGCAAGAATGGAAACAGCTTAGTTGATGAGACAAATATATAGAACAAATATAGGTAGAATACATAAGTGAGCTGTTTGACGTCAATAGAAGATACAACAACATCTCATAATAACGACTCAGGGTCATACATGAGCTAGGGGAAAACAACGGGCACTGGTACCATACATGAGCTAGGGGAAAACAACGGGCACTGGTACCATACATGAGCTAGGGGAAAACAACGGGCACTGGTACCATACATGAGCTAGGGGAAAACAACGGGCACTGGTACCATACATGTAGTAAGGATGAAGACCAAAGGGGATTTCCGTGTAGAATTAATTACTGATCTGTGCAATGGCGTCTACGGTACGGTATCTACACTGCCTGACCTGTAGATAACTACACAGAGCACTCGTGCAAACACATATCCATGTTTTATAACAATCAGCTGATAAGCACACGATTCGGTTACTGCTCACAGTTACACACTACAGATATAGGTTTACAATAGGTCAAACAGTTTCAGGAGAATGATTTGAGATTGGACAGAACAGCCGAATTAGAGAAACAACATTTTTTATTAGAACATTATCAGACACATTATTACATGCGCATAATCGAATTTATTCATGTGTGTTAAGTATCCGATATTTAGGCTGGAAAAATACAATTATTCACATAAGCTTGAAAGCCTAATCCGTTTGAAAGTACTTTCCTTGAGACTTCATACATTTCTCACTGCAGTCCAGTCATTGTTGGCAGTATTTCTATATATCTATATATCTATCTATAAATATATATATATATATATATATATATATATATATAGATATATAGATATATAGATAGATAGATATATAAGATAGATAGATAGACAGTTAGATAGATAGAGAGATAGATATATCGATGCGTAGATAAATACATATATATATATATATATATATATATATATATATATATATATATGAGATAGATGGATGGATGGATGATGGATGATAGACAGCAGGGCGAGGGACACACGGAGAGACGGGCGGGCGGAAGAGGAGGTTGGACGGACGGACGGAAAGATAGATATATAGATAGATATATGAATAGATTTATACATGGATGTAAATATATCTATAAATAGATAGAGTAATACAGATAGAAAGAAAGATATATATATAGATAGACAGACAACCAGACAGACATATATATACATATAAATATATATGTATATATATATATATATATATATATATATCGATATATATATATATATATATATATATATATATATATATATATATATAGATAGATAGATAGATAGATAGATAGATAGATAGATAGATAGATAGATAGATAGATAGATAGATAGATAGATAGATAGATAGATAGATGTGTAGCAAGTTCTGGCTACCTAATAGTCTTCAAACATCCCTGTGACAGCTACAAGAATGGCTTTGATACTCTTACCTGGAAGAACGAACCGGCCAGGCAATGGATTAAGTTATCAGTTGATTTGATATTGTTGTAAGCAAAGCAAAGCAGCATATAGCAAACTGTTCAAATGAATTAACTTCAGCTGCAAGACAGATTCTGAGTATTAGCTCAGTTCGATATTACTGCCTTAACAAGTGTGTCTTCTATAAACTTTGCGCCATATTAACGGAATTGAATTTAGTTTCATTGTGTAATCAGTATAGAAATGTAGGTGTGGGTTTATTCCAAACAATTAATTTCAGGAAACTTTTAACTAATGTAAACGTGTAGTTACTGTAAACTGTTAAATAATACAAACTGTTAATTTAAATAAAATATTAACTGCAACAAAGTGTTAACAACTGCAAACTATAAATTTATAAACTCTGCTAACATTAACTGCTATAGACTGTTTAAGCTGTAAACTGAACATTAATATAAGATTATTATTATGTAACTATTTAATAATGTAAATTGTTAAATAATATAACATGCTAACTATATCAAATCTAAAATTGTAATTACTATAAGATACTGTATGTTACTATATGTTAATTATATTTAAAATGTTAGATACTGTAAAATGTAAATTACTGTAAGACGCTAACTATATCAAATGTAAAATATGAATTAATGTAAGACGTTACCAAAAACTTTACTTAATATGCGCTACTACTGCTACAAACTGTTTCGTCCAACCCCTAGTCCAGAGAACTGAGAGTGACGGTGGTCCCAGAACCTGGAGCCAGGTGACGAGGTTAGCTCTTTTAAACGAATCGCTCCGGTCTGTGAACTGCGCCACAGTTGGAACCAACCAATCAAGTCAAATCTGCCTCTATCTGCAAGTTTTGGTTAACTATTCAATTTGTGCTTCTGGGACGGACAAATCATCGATACGTTCATGGTTTCCTCAAGAACCCGGATCTTTTTCTTGAATCTTTATATTCCTAGAGTCCTGTGACTTAGCGTGCGATCAGCAGTTTCCACGACTTTAGATGTTTTTATTAAGGCTCATATTGACTTCATGTATAATTCCGGAGTCCGAGAGGGGAGTAAGGAACAATGAACTGTAACTGGTCCGGCGTATTAAGAGTTGTCGGCATATAACTAATCCTGTAAAAACTATGCTCTACAAGACCACAAGAAACGGACAGAAAGACCTTCACATCCCGCGTTAGAAAACGTGCGACAAAGTCAGTTTCAAGACTAACTTGTCGATGCTATTTTGTTAAACTGTCCACTATCTTCTCTTATTTTGTAAATGTTTTCCGTCACTGCTTCTTGAAGCCTATTAATATACGATTACGATTCCAAGATGGCGGATACCTTTTATCCACTCCCCAACCCTAACATACAGATAGGTTTTCTTATCATTAGATTTCTTCTTCTTCTTCTTCTTTTTCTTCTTCTTCTTCTTCTTCTTCTTCTTCTTTTTGTTCTTCTTCTTTTTCTTCTGCATTCGTACTCAATCCCCCTCTAGCAAGCCCTGAACATGGCTTTGCAAGTAGCAGGATGTAGTCTAGAAAACGGAAGGCGATGTGTGGCTAGTTTACAGCTTAACTGCGATATTTGCACCTTTCGGTCCGACACATCCGTCTTCGGCAGATCATTAGACTAACATTATATTTTACAAACGCAGTGTTATCATTACACTAACATTAACTATTACAAATATTAAACAGAACTATTTATTTGGTATAGGGCAAAATTGTAAATTTCAAAGTTAATTTCTAATCGGTGTCAAGATGTTTGAATAACAGACATTCAGATAAAGATGCATTGGTCTGATTTGTAGTTGAATATCACCTAGTATTTTTTTCTGACGTCGATGTGTTTTTGTCAGTAGGTATTCACATTCCGTACTCTCGGTCAGCTTTTGCATTACATTTAGTTTATCTACAGAAAACAGTTTATTTAACTAACAACTTATGTATATTTGCAATCTTACGCTATTGTTACTATTTGTAATGTTATGCTTTTGTTACTAATAAGAGTATCATTTTAATAGAATAGGGAGCCAAGTGACTAACACTATACATTATTAACCTAGCTTCGATCTAGCTTCTGCTACACAGATAGCTTGTCAGCGTTTGAATTAACATTTTATTGATTCTTTGCTTATGAATGCATTGTTCTGCACTTGTCAAGCATCCGCTATTATGTACGTTATGTTTGAAAATCTTTGTTACACGGTTTTGCAAACAGTTCGTGTAAATTGTGCATAGAGTTACGAGTTGTAACACGCAGCCTTCATACAGTGAGACACATCCAATGCAATGTGGGAGATCTGAATTCGTGATTTTTTGACATTGTATAAAAACATTTTTCTCGAAAAAGGATTAATTTTTATATAATATTTCCATGTAGAAAAAGATAAACATTCAGAAAAGCTATAAAAATGTAACTTTACAATTTGGATCATCAATGGCATAGAGATTCAACCATGCGTTTTAGGCAAAATTGTTCTCAGTATTGAATTTATGATATCTTCAAAATTCAAACGAGAATTAGAAGCAAAGCATTTAAAACAAAAAAAAACAAAAATTAATTAAGCGTTATTTAGACGGCATGAAAAAAAAAATTGGTCTTAAACGTAAGAGACTTGCTCATGTAGGAAGATGTAACAGATTCCCGTGGAGTAGAAGAGATTGGGGGCTGTTGGCATTCTCAGAGAACCAAAAATTATCTGGGAAAGTATGTAGCAAGGTCAAGCTAAGGAAAACTAGAGTCAACACAACGCAAGTGTCAAATAGATACAGAGAGAGGAGAGAGAGAAAGAGAGAGACAACAAGAGAGAGAGAGAGAGAGAGAGAGAGACAGCTTTGTTTACTAGTGAACAGTGTTGCCTGAGTTTGTGATGCCATTTGACTTACATCTGTTATTTGATCGACTGGGAATAGTACTTTAGCTATCACCATTAAAATGCCAGAGTGCAGGTAGAGATGAGCCAATGGGATTCTTCTTCTTCTTCTTCTTCTTCTTCTTCTTCTTCTTCTGCGTACGCAGTCAGACAGTAACCATTATTTTTTCGAAAAAAGCGGCGGTCATCCTGAGGCTCTCGCCACTGCAATAGAGCTTGTCTTGCAGTTCCACTGGTAATGGCCACATCTGCTCTCTCTGATCCTCGTATGTCGGGCAGTTCTGCAGCAGATGTTCAGCGGTCATTTTACCAGTACCGCACGGGCATTCGTCGGTACACCCTATCTTCAATTTGTTGAATAGGTGGTACCTCAGTCTGTTGTGGCCAGTGCGAAGTCTGAAGACAACGACCTGCTCTCTTCGGTTCAACTGGTAATAGGCATCGTTTTTGGTGTAACCAGTATGTTCGGTTTCCCATTTGTTCATGTATCTGGCTTTGATAAGCCGTTTTGACTCTTCGTACGTCATACTGGTATCTGTTTGTGGTAGTCTTGCACCTTCTTTTGCCAGTCTGTCTGCCTCCTCGTTGCCTTGGTTGTTGCAGTGTGACGGAACCCACTGTACCACTACCCTTTTTGGTGCGGACTGCTGGCACAGTTTGCAGAGTGCTGCTCTTAAGTCATTAAGCTCAGTGTTTTTCTGGCTTTTTAGCGCTGTGACTTCGGCGAGAGCATCTGTCAGCAGGACTATATGGCTCTCATTTTCACTGTGTGTCACCATTTCTTCCACTGCCGCCCTCAGTGCCTCTGCCTCCGCTCTGAAATTGCTTGTATACTTACCAGTAGCGAGTGACAGTGTTATTTGTCTGCCATTTGGTAGGTTCAGGAATGCTCCTGCCCCTTCGTTCTGTGTAGTGTTTGTTACAGAACCGTCGGTGTATCCATGGGTCCAGTCCATGCTTGGGTAGCTTTTCGTTATGAAGCTTAGGGTAGTATCTCTCCTTTCTTTTTCAGTCTGGCAGTTTTTGTTTGCAATACCTGGTATATTTTCTACCACCTCTGGAAATATATCCTGCCTCCAGGTAGGTTTTCGTACAGTAGTGATGGGTTTTGGTGTTGTTAGTGCGTTTATGGGATCTTCGTGCATCTTTGCTTTGGCTATTTCTGCAAAGTTTCTCCGCTTTAGTTTCCCATTTCCCAAATTGTTTAGTCTCTGGTGCATTGGATGGTCAGTCAGTCTTCGGAGTTTCTCTGACTGCAGCTGGGCTCTGCAGTCTCTTCTATCGGTCATGGATTGCAGTTTTGTAATCTTTTCAAGTTCTACAATTGGCGTTGACTTCATGCCACCTGTTATAATTCTCATGGCTTGGTTTTGAAGTTTGTTAACTTTATCGAAGTTCGCCTTCGCTGCTGTTGTCCATGCCGCAATGCCATACTCGAGAACTGGTCTCACTCTTCCAGTATACAGTTTCTTTAGTATGCCTTCGTCTGCTCCCCAGCTTGTGCCAGCAAGTTTCCTCATGATTGCCATTCTTTCTCTGGCTTTCATTCGGTTTCTCTTAATCTGACTTTTCCATGTCACGCGCCGATCAAATGTGACTCCCAGATAGGTTGGGTTGTCGTTTGGCTGCAGGAATTTGCCATTTAGACTTAATTTGGTACTTTAAGGTTTTAATGAAAGCGAGAATATTGTGCATGTGGTTTTCTCCTCGTTTATTTTGACCAGCCATGAGTTCGCCCACTCTTCCAGCGATGTTAGGGCCGTCTGCATCCGATTTCTTGCTATGGTGAGATTATTTTCAGAGGTCCACATAGCCAGATCGTCTGCAAACATTGAGCTATGGACTCTTCTTGGTATATTCTCTGTAATATCGTTTATATATACCAGGAAGAGTGTGGGTGACAATACTCCCCCTTGCGGTACTCCCTGCTCGAGTGTCACCTTTTTGCTCATCTGCCCTTGTACTTGGACTCTGGCCGTTCTTTGTTTGAGGTAGTGGTTGATCCACTTGTACATCTTCCCACCGACATCACTTCTTCTTAGCTTGACTCTAAGTCCATCCTTCCAGACTTTGTCAAATGCCTTTTCCAGATCCACCCAAACAGCTACTGTGTGTTTCTGTGTCTGGTAGGCATCTTCTATCTCCTGGGCTATGAGGATGACCTGGTCCTCAGTGGATCTGTGCTGTCTGAAGCCGGCTTGCTGTGGAATTAGTATTCGTTTTTCTTCCAGATGCCACATCAGTCTGGTGTTTATCATCCGTTCCATCAGCTTGCCGACACAGCTCAGTAGGCTGATGGGCCTGTATCCATTTGGATCTGTTTTATCCTTTCCTGTTTTTGGTACTGGTACCAGTATTGCGTCTTTCCATGCCTGGGGTACAATACCCCTTTTCCAGCTTTGGTTCAGGACTGATAGTAATTTCCTCTTCGCTGTTTGGCCCAGCCCCATCAGCATTTCGTTTGTGATCCCGTCTTTTCCGGGAGATTTCCTTTTCTTTAGTGTTCTCATAGCCTCTTCCATTACGCGCATTGTTAGTTTGGCCATCATGTGCTCTTCAGGAGCCGTATTTATGTTTTCATGTCCCTTTAGCTCTTCGCTAATGTCTGTATGCTTATCTGCAGGGACCTCGATGTGGTTTGCTCTGGCATAGTGATCGACAAAGGCGTTAGCGGCTTTCTTACCTGTGATCAAGTTCTCGCCCTGCTTGATAGTAATTTGTTTATTTGACGGGGTTTCGTCGTTCATGGCTCTGACTAGCTTCCATAGCTTGTTCCCGTCTTTGTCCAGGTTTAGACTTTCCGTTTTATTTTTCCAGCTTTCTCTTGCTGTTTGCCTGAGAGTGTGTTTGTACTTCGCCACGGCGGCTTTGAGGGTGATGTTTGCCTCCATGGATTTTTCTCGCTCTGCCATGTTCCTAGCATTTGTTACTGCATCTTCCACTTTCTGCAACTCATCATTCCAGTAGGGCTTATAGTTTTTCCTAGCTCCTCTTGGGATGGTTTCAGTGGCGGCTTGCATTATTGCCTTGCTTAGGCTCTCTACCATGGGCTTCATTTTTGAGTGTCGTGTGTTGATGGTTTCACACAGCCCATCTGTCAGGATTGCAAATCTGTCCCAGTCGGCTCGTTTGTAATTCCAACGTGGGAGCGGTTTTGTTTCCTGTGGGCCTACTTCCATGTCAATGGTTAGTCTGATCGGCCTGTGGTCACTACCTGCCAGTTGGTTTAGCACCTGGCGGTCTATTTTATGGTGTATGTCCTGTGTGGAGAAGGCCAAATCTGGAGTCGAGGTGGTATGCCATGTTCTTGAATAGAAGCTAGGGCTATCCTCCGGCCTATTGATTAGGGAGAGATTTGCATCTATCTCCCAATCTTTCACTTCGTCACCTCTGCTGTCTGTGTCAGAGTATCCCCATCTCTCCGAGTGGCTGTTGAAATCTCCAACTACTATGCAGTTGGAGTCTCTGACCTCCATACTCGAGAGCGATAGGTCTCTATTTGGTGGTCCGTACAGATTGAAAATGCGGAGCTTCGTCTCTTGGGCCATTATGTCAACTCCTACAATTTCTGCTTGTCCGGTGTGATTGACAGATACCCGTGGAGTAGAAGAGATTGGGGGCTGTTGGCATTCTCAGAGAACCAAAAATTATCTGGGAAAGTATGTAGCAAGGTCAAGCTAAGGAAAACTAGAGTCAACACAACGCAAGTGTCAAATAGAGACAGAGAGAGGAGAGAGAGAAAGAGAGAGAGAGAACAAGAGAGAGAGAGAGAGAGAGAGAGAGGGAGAGAGAGAGAGAGAGACAGCTTTGTTTACTAGTGAACAGTGTTGCCTGAGTTTGTGATGCCATTTGACTTACATCTGTTATTTGATCGACTGGGAATAGTACTTTAGCTATCACCATTAAAATGCCAGAGTGCAGGTAGAGATGAGCCAATGGGATTCAAGATGGGGTTAGCCAAGATAAGATTTATGGATGGCCAGTCGGCTGGAAGAGAGCACTCGGACGCCAAATTGGATTAACGGGGCTAGAATGATTCTTTAAAAGGCAGAGGACATTGGATATTCGGCATTCGAGAGCATTTCTGAGAGACCCAGTAGTCTCGAGGTTAGGTATTCGCCTCGGGTGCTGGAGGTCGAGGGTTCAAATCACGATGGAGACCGGATGTTTTTACCTGGATCATCAGGTACATATTTCCCCTGATCTCTGAGTAGTGAGATCAGACACCCGTGTTCAGTGGCGCGCACGTTAAAAATACCTTAGTAATTGGAAATCGAAAAGAGTAGGTCTAACGGCCGCTGCTCGAGCAAAATTCAAGTTAAAAATATATTCAAATTATTCTAGGGATATTCGCCCCACAGAGAATATGTCGCAAAATAAAATGGACTCTTTGGCTATAACTTCAGGTCTTGGTTATGTGGTTAGCGGAGCGGCTTAAATGGCGCCTGACAAGTTGCTCTAATGTATTCTTCCACCTCCACCAGTCTCAAAAATAAACAAAGTTATTTTTCAGGCGCTAACAGATGCTGGGATTGACCTGGCAGGTCACAAGAGAACATCACTTGCCAAAAAAGATAAAACAAAGGAGGTCACATCTGCCCGCGACGTCTAACGACATACGTGAACTGAAGATAGATATATAGGTCTAGAAGGCTGTCTGACTTTGCTTCAGGGGCCATTGCAATTGTGCCTTGTGGAGACAAATGATGGCCTTCTATGATCAATGAGAAATTATTATCACTATTAGTCGGTGCACAACATCATAAACAATTCTAGGGCAATCAGTCAGTGCACATAACGTAAACAATTCTAAAGTGCCAATAACGTAATGAACGTTTGAAATGCTGATGAAGCACATTATCTTTAAGTAACAAGTGAATCAGTGTTACATGATTTGCTTGCTGTAGTCGGGATTCAGAGTCAACTTGAACTCCCCTGTTTAAATGGCAAGATAACTGAAGTGACAGGCACATAATTCTCCAAGGAAACATTATCAAAGTCAACAAAATAATATTCAAACATGTCCATACTTTTCATTGGTTGAATACTCAAACAACATCAGATAGGAATAAGTATTAGAACAGATCAGACCACACATGGTCAAAATGGCTTAATAGACAATTCGTGGAGATGTATACAGTAAAGCTATTCTTTATGTGAAAGACAGTTCGTGTGTTGTATAGAGGCAGTATTGTCGTATGGAAGTGAGTCATGGACAATCAGCACGCGAGCCAGGCCACCTCGGAGACAACATATATGAAGTTTTACAAAACGATGTACACGATTTTAAGGATGGCAAACATTTCTACTGAGGATGGTAAGATGGCAGCATATGCGCAAAGATCAATGATTAAACATTAGAACAAAGCAATGCAAAGATCAATGATTAAACATTAGAACAAAGCAATGTTCCTCTTTGGGGACATGTAATAAAAATGCTGGGATTGGAGTACACTGTGAAAATTGACACGTTTTCTGGGAAAATGAACAGCGGACAACAATACCGAACCATGAAGGGCAGGTTAACACATTGCCAAGGTAGATTTCCAACAGCAAGGAATAAACTAGACCTGGGGCACAACGTTATGGTTCAACCAGACCTTGTTATAAGTTTTGGTCCTTGAATAGATGGTATTAGTTGAGTACTGAAATAGGGCTGTCTGGCATTCATCTCCCTCAGGTGTCATCATCAGCAATAGTATAACGGTCAAAGTCTCCTATTGCTGTCTCGCGAGTGCTTCAAGTACATGTTGTTTGTGTGTTTTAGTCCCAGATGTTCTGCCTTTGTTTTCCACAACTTTTGTAATTGTCCGTATATAACCCGTTCAATAGAAATTGAATACAGAAGCACGTATTGCAGAGACCAAATATTACAGTTCATGAAACATCATTGATCGCAATGATAAGGGTATCAAAGGTTATATATACTCGCATGTTATAACCTGCATCTGAAACAACCAAGAGGGCAATCTCACATACATCGCTCACTGTGTGATAGTGAAAACTTGTTTAAGTCATTTGTTCAAACTACATTCTTGGATTGTCTCTCTTTCTTCACTGAGCACATATGTGAACGTTTTGCCTGGATCCACCATGGATAATCTTTCTTAATCCAGGCACTTAATTCAGTCCGTCAACACGGGGGATTTCCGGGAGCCAAACCGAGCCAAACGAGCAAATATAGGAAAGCTCTGTGCGTGGGTTAGTTTGAGGGCGAGAAATGGCAAAGGACCATGAACTCTAAAACTCACACCAAACCAAGTCGCACTTTTCACCATGAATTTTCTATGAGAAAACAAAACTCACCAAAAATAGAGAAAGTGGTAGAGAAAGGTCAAAGGGGCATGAGAAAGTCTGACTACAAAATTCTCGTTTAATTCAATTTGTCAGATAAATAGCTCCGGCAAATAGAGAGTTCTTTAGTTGATCAACAGAATGGCTGAGAATAGACTTGATTTGTTCAACCGTTTTTAGCTTTAGAATGACTAGAAGAATCGATGAACTTTACATTATTTGTATCGTCACTTATCGATGAAAACCACCCCATCGTCACTTATCGATGAAAACCACAAGAAATCCACAAAATATGCCGTACTTTTAGCTAGATAATTAACCCTCAGAGGTGACTGCAGATACTAGTTTGAAAAACGCCAGAAATGTGCTTAACTCTGAGATCATGCAGTTTGCTATCTCTCGTGACGAAACTAATGCTCGTGAAACTGGTCAAATGGGAATAATTTTACATTTCCAGTTTTTCATGGAAATAGCGTCTTGTTTATATAATCTGCCATGACTATTAATGAGTGTATTTTAAAATTGCTTATTAAAACTCATAATCATGGCTGAAATGTAATGTCTAATATTTAAAGAGGAATACATTCTCTACATGGAAGCTACAATGTTCACAAAAACGCTAATGCATATATTGACTTTTGAAGTTAATAATAATGCCCAAACAATAAATGATTGTTGTTTGAAGCGGTATTATAATATCTGACCATGTTGATAAGTTGTTCTTGTTTAAAATATATTTATGATAATTTTCTTTGAGTACATATACTGTTTATGATCTGCGTCTACAGGATTTTTTAATATTGTTGTGATCTGTGTCTGTAAGAAACTGTGTTTGTGACAATCTGTGTCTGTAAGAAACTGTGTTTGTGACAATATGTGTCTGTAAGAAACTGTGTTTGTGACAATCTGTGTCTGTAAGAAACTGTGTTTGTGACAATCTGTGTCTGTAAGAAACTGTGTTTGTGACAATCTGTGTCTGTAAGAAACTGTTTGTGACAATCTGTGTATGGTGTATGTAAGAATTGTGTTTGTGGCAATCTGTGTATGTAAGAAACTGTTTGTGACAATCTGTGTATGTAAGAAATTGTGTTTGTGGCATTCTGTGTATGTAAGAAACTGTTTGTGACAATCTGTGTCTGTAAGAAACTGTGTTTGTGACAATCTGTGTCTGTAAGAAACTGTTTGTGACAATCTGTGTATGGTGTATGTAAGAATTGTGTTTGTGGCAATCTGTGTATGTAAGAAACTGTTTGTGACAATCTGTGTATGTAAGAAATTGTGTTTGTGGCATTCTGTGTATGTAAGAAACTGTTTGTGACAATCTGTGTCTGTAAGAAACTGTGTTTGTGACAATCTGTGTCTGTAGGAAACTGTTTGTGACAATCTGTGTCTGTAAGAAACTGTGTTTGTGACTATCTGTGTCTGTAAGAAACTGTTTGTGACAATCTGTGTCTGTAAGAAACTGTGTGTGACAATCTGTGTATGTAAGAAATTGTGTTTGTGGCAATCTGTGTATGTAAGAAACTGTTTATGACAATCTGTGTCTGTAAGAAACTGTGTTTGTGACAATCTGTGTCTATAAGAAACTATTTGTGACAATCGGGGTCTGTAAGAAACTGTGTTTGTGACAATCTGTGTCTGTAAGAAACTATTTGTGACAATCTGTGTCTGAAAGAAACTGTGTTTGTTACAATCTGTGTCTGTAAGAAACTGTGTTGTTTATATTCTGTGACTACAAGAAACTGCTGTTTATATCGGACACCGTTGTGTTTATCATTTGACTCGTGAGGAAACTGTGTTGTTTTCAATATATGTCTGTAGGAGACTTATGTTTTTCGTAATGTGTCTGTAGGAATCTGGGTTGTTTATAGTATGTTTCTAGAAATGGTTAAGATACGAGTTTCTAGTTTAGGGGGGTAGGGGGGGGGGGGGGGGGGGTTGCACATCTTCAAATCTCTGAAAGACTTATTTGTTTATTTTTAATATAGGATGAAATACGATCAATATTTATCCTGTACACTTGGCAGCGAGGGACGGCTGCGAGGGACTGCGAGGGGCGGCTGCGAGGGACGGCTGCGAGGGATGGCTGCGAGGGACGGCTGCGAGGGACTGCAAAGAGGCGGCTGCGAGGGGCAGCTGCGAGGGACTGCGAGGGGCGGCTGCGAGGGACGGCTTCGAGGGACTGCGAGGGGCGGCTGCGAGGGACGGCTGCGAGGGACGGCTGCGAGGGGCGGCTGCGAGGGACTGCGAGGGGCGGCTGCGAGGGGCAACTAGGGATCACGGAGAGCAACGAGGAACAAGCGAAGCGACCTACATTCCCTGGCCTGGTTAATCTTGCAGCGTAACTCAGCAATGAACATAAATCATTTGATGATTTAAAGCACGTCTCTATAGGAGCTATCGTTCTTTGTAACTGTTAATATAGACTCGCACCAAGCCCTACCGGTGCATTTAGTCTCTACAGTTTGCCCTTGTAATAACTAAGGATGCTGCTAATTTAGTGATATAAATGTCTCGTACTTCGTTTAGCCTTTACTTGTCTGCCGGTTGAAGCGATCTGTGGCAGCGGGCACAATTGCTGGGGGAAGAAGATAGAACGATGAAGAACGGAACTGTTAGACGGTTTAACAGGAAAGCATGGGAGATGGCCAATGACATAATTTTTAACAACACTCAGCACAACAATGTGTAAAGATCCCTAATTGTCTAGCACATGATGATGATGATGCATGTAATATCTTTCTCCAGGACACTTTTCATTTGAACACCTCGTGACTACTTCACCATGATTTAACACCTCGTGATTGCACTTCACCGCGGTTTAACACCTCGTGTCTGTACTTCACCGTAGTTTTACACCTCGTGACTGTACTTCACCGTAGTTTAACAGCTCGTGACTGTACTTCACCGTGGTTTAACACCTCGTGACTATACTTCACCGTAGTTTAACACATCGTGACTGTACTTCACCCTGGTTTAACACCTCGTGACTGTACTTCACCGTGGTTTAAGACCTCTTAACTGTACTTCCCCGTGGCTTAACACCTCTTCATTGTACATTCCGGTGGTTTAACACCTCTTAACTGAACTTCACTGTGGTTTAATACCTCGTGATTGTACTTCACCCTGGCTTAACACCTCGTTACTGTACTTCCCCATGGTTTAACACCTCTTGATTGTACATTCCGGTGGTTTAACAACACCTCTGGATTGTACATTCCGGTGGTATAACACCTCTTGATTGTACTTCCCCGTGGTTTAACACCTCTTGACTGTATTTCACCATTGTTTAACATATCTTGATTGTACTTCACTGTGCACAGAAATGATCTCGCACTATTCTCAATCAGCAAATAAGCAGCTGCATCATATCGCACCGTTGCCTAAATTATGTTTCGTTTCGCAATAACGTTTCCATTCCTGAAGTCCAACAAAGGCAAATTGAGACCCATTTGGTGTTCCATAGATTACTCTTCTCAAAATCTTTAGACTGAGAATCGGGGTATTTAATCAGCCAGTTACTGCCAAGCTCAATTACTAAGGACAAGATGAGGAGTGCGAAGTACGTGTCGAGGGCTCCGACTCTACTTGGCACGTGCTTCCAAGAAAATCATTTATTACACCATAGGAGGGATGAGTTCCAGATGCGGTCAAAAGTGAGCAATAAATGACTTCAGTGCAACAGTCACATAATATTGCTTTCACAAGACCCAGCATGTATTTAACACTATTCTGGCTGCTGCATCAGTCCGCTTAACGGAAGTTTTTTTTAGTGCAGTATTATTATATAAATAATATCAGTCATATCCGTCCACATCAGATATAGACTTGTCACCCTAGAAACAGACCTATAATTATCTTATGTTAGACATAGACTTATGATCACGCCACGTTAGATAGACACTTAATTTCATCTTATGTTAGACACATACACATTATCATCTCACGATAGACGTATACATATTATCATCTCACGATAGACGTATACATATTATCATTTCACGATATACGTATACTTATTATCATCTTACTTCAGCCATATATTTACTATCATCCCACGTATGGTATAGATTAATTATTCCCCTATGTTAAATAAAGACGTACGGTCATCTAACGCTAAACATATTATCATTTCACGTTAGGCATATTTATTTATCATCCTTCGCTAGACATAGACACGTTATCACCCTACGTAAGACACATACATTTTCGTCACACGTTAGACATAATTATTATCATCTCCCTTTAAACATACATTTTATTTTGCAACGTTAGACACAGACGCGTGACCATCGAACATTAGACACAGACGCGTGACTATCGAACATTAGACACAGATGCGTGACCATCGAACATTAGACACAGACGCGTGACTATCGAACATTAGACACAGACGCATCACCATCGAACGTGGACACAGACGCGTGACCATCGAACATTAGACACAGACGCGTGACTATCGAACATTAGACACAGACGCATCACCATCGAACGTGAACACAGACGCATGACCATCGAGCGTGGACACAGACGCATGGCCATCGAGCGTGGACACAGAGGCATGACCATTTAACGTGGACACAGACGCATGACTATCAAACGTTAGACACAGACGCATGACCATCCAGCGTGGACACAGAGGCATGACCATTTAACGTGGACACAGACGCATGACCATCAAACGTTAGACACAGACGCATGACCATCAAACGTTAGACACAGACGCATGACCATCTAACATTAGACACAGACGCATGACCATCAAACGTTAGACACATATGCATGACCATCAAACGTTAGACACAGACGCATGACCA
Organism: Ariolimax columbianus; assembly: GCA_036924085.1. Taxonomy (NCBI): domain Eukaryota; kingdom Metazoa; phylum Mollusca; class Gastropoda; order Stylommatophora; family Arionidae; genus Ariolimax; species Ariolimax columbianus. Next base: position 139,395,900 of record JAVGWX010000003.1, read on the forward strand.
TCAAACGTTAGACACAGACGCATGACCATCAAACGTTAGACACAGACGCATGACCATCAAACGTTAGACACAGACGCATGACCATCAAACGTTAGACACAGACGCATGACCATCGAGCGTGGACACATAATTATTATCATATCACGTTAGGCATAAACTAAGTATCATTCAATTTTAGACAGACTTAAAATCATCCAAATTTAAGCAGACTTATTCTCATACTTTAATAGACACGTTAACTGTACTATGTGACATTGACTTAATGACGGTTGAATCCCTGACCAATGGAAAACGTCAAAGACAATTTTGATTTCCAAGAAAGATGATACACAAAAAACTCGTAAATTACTTCGGATCTGGTTTTTTCCCTTCATTTACAAAATGTTCACAAGAGTGATTCTAAATATACACGAGAGGCAATGTGATGAACAGCAACCACGAGATGAGACAGGCTTCAGCATGAGCTACTCAGCCACCTTCCAACTCCAAACAGTCAACTAGTTAATTGAGAGGGCATGGAAAGTACAAATGATTTTGTTTCTTGTATTTGTGGACTATAAAAAGCCTTCATTGAAATAACTGCAGTAGTAAACGTTCGGATAAATCAAGGCACAGAAGAAAATGTTAAGCTGATAAAACAGATAAACGAGTATAGCTCAACAGAGATGACGCTGTTCTACCGGGCAAGCAACAGACATATACAACGTTGCGTTTGTCAGGGCGATACAATCTCCCCAAAACTCGTCACTGCGGCCTTTGAGGAAGTTTTAAAAAACACGAAATTGGGAAGCCACAAAGGTATCGGTATAGACGGAGAAATGGTCAACCACCTTTGGTTTGCTGAGGACACAGTCTTCCTCGATCACAGCTTCAACGAGGCTTAGCAATGCCTAAATAAGTTCAACGATGCAGGCGAAACAATAGGCCTTCAAATCAATAGAACGAAAACCCAATAGATACTGAACACGTATCATCCAAGTGAGGAACTGGGACTAGGAAATGATTCCGTTGTAAACTTGGCTTGGTACATTTACCTGAGATTACAAACTCCACAATAATCGTAAATCGCGATGGCTTCAATCATATCAAACCCATAGATCGACAAATGAGAAAGGGAAAAAGCAAGAGTCCGAACCTTGTAAAGCCTGGTTATTTCAGCTTCAGGTATCGAGATATTAAGCCTACTAAAAGCAGATGCAGAAAATCTACGAGTAGCTACGAGGTGGAACAATGTTGACAGTCTCGACCAAATTCACATCACATAAATAAGCTGCCGAACTGCCTTCAAGGACGTCGGAGATGCTTCGTTGTTAACAAAAAGGAAGATGATACAGAACAGGTGGTGAGGAATAGAGGACACACAAACTGACGTTATGGTGACCCTACAGCCGACGCGGACGTCTACAAGTGAGGTGGTGAGATGGCTTGATTAAAACCCTTGCTCCAAAATGGTATCTCAGGGAATAGACAACATTGAGTTTAAGCAACATTTGGCTACTTGGCATCTGACACTTACTTTGTCTGCTTAAATATCAGTTTTACAAGTAGATTTAGACACATACTTTTTATCATCCCGCGTTAAACAAACGAATTATCATCCTACGCTAGATACAGACTTATTATCATCCTACGCTAGACACAGACTTATTATCATCACAGGGTAAACACCGACGCATTTTCATCGTACGTTAAACACAGGTGAATTATTAACATACGTTAGATACATACTTATTATAATTCTATATTTGGCACAGACGTAGTATCATCCTATGCTAGAGACTAACTTAGTATCATTCTAGGTTAGGCACATACTTATTATCATCCTAGGTTTGACACATACTTATTATCATCCTAGGTTTGACAATGACTTATTTTATCATCCTAGGTTTGACACAGACTTATAATCATCCTAGGTTTGACACAGACTTATTATCATCCTAGGTTTGACACTGACTTATTATCATCCTAGGTTTGACACTGGTTTATTTTATCATCCTATGTATGACACTGACTTATTATCATCCTATGTATGACACTGACTTATTATCATCCTAGGTTTGACACTGACTTATTAACATCCTAGGTTTGACACTGACTTATTATCATCCTAGGTTTGACACTGGTTTATTTTATCATCCTAGGTTTGACCCTGGTTTATTTTATCATCCTAGGTTTGACACAGACTTATTATCCTACGCTATACACAAACGAATGCTTATCCTACGTTAGGCACATCTTAGTAATTGTCATTCTTTACTTCTAAAGTACTATCTGGTTTGGTTGGCACAAATAAATCGGAAAGTACATCTCCTAGTGACGCTTGATGACACATTTTGAATGAACGACACATTTATGTTAGTTATAAGATTTATGCAACTACATTTCGCAACCGGCAGTGAAATGCTTTATGTCAAGGCTATACATTATCATTATGTGTGTGAGTTGACATTTATCTGTCGTTTGATATCGATATAAGTTGTTTCATCTCTATTGTTCTCTCTAATGACACAAAACAAAACCAGCGATTAAGAATACTAAAATTACTGCTCGAAATTTTCACTTAATATGTATGTATATATATGTGTGTGTGTATATGTGTGTATGTGCGTGTGCATGTATGTGTGTATTTGTATATGTGTGTTTGTATGTGTGTGTGTGTACGTGTGTGTGTGTGTTGCGTATGTGCCTCTCAATTGTGTTGAAGTTCGGTCCCTTGCAAGAACCATTTGCATTTACTACCCAATTGTGTGTGTTAACAAATGGTGTTATTAAATGGGCGAAACATTAAAACTTGAAGGGAAGAAACGGGCAGGCTGAAAGGGGAAGAGATCGTATGTTTAGAAGGGAGGGGAGAGTTTGGAGAGATTGGAAGGTTTGGGGGAGGGGAAGGAAATGACGGATTGAGTGGCAGGAAGATATTGATGACATGCGGAGGAAGAAGAGAAATTAGGGAGGAGATTGGTGGATTGAGGAGGGAAGAAATAGGCAAAGAAATGGGTGAAGTAAGCGGCAAAGCGATGGTGTGTTATAATGCCTACTTAGAGTGCAATGGTGGTGTTACCAACGGGCAAAGTTGAAACAATGAACTGTTGTCAGAGTTATCCGGCAAAAATAACATACACCTATTACACGACCAGGAAAGAAGACGGAATCTAATGCTTTAAATCACAAAGTTTATATATTTGTCTGAAGACGCCATATTGTATATCCGTAAGGTGCCTTAACATTTGTCGATATTACTCTTTGCTGTCATCGTTCCTTTAGATTGTTTCTTTACGACGCAAATCCAATTTAAATTATTGAAGACTTGTTAAGGATTTGGACGTGTTGAGTGTGGAAGAGATGGTAGAAGTAAGGGTATGTTGAAGCAGTTTTAACTATCATGAGTTTTGTGGACATATGAATTGATACATATTTCAGGTGAATACTGGCATGATAAAGAGAAGAGGCGTTGCCGAATGGTTTCGATGTATTTCTGCTTACATGAAGGGCAGCGGATCGAATCAGCTGTCAAGGGCAGCGGATCGAATCAGCTGTCGTGCGACACTTTTTTAAAATGGAATCATTGACTGACACGATTACAGATAATGACAATCAGCAAAACTGAAATGTTAAAATGTGCCTCTATTAAATGTATGTACATTGTTGGCTATCTTTGTATTTACTGAATTGTGTGTAAAACAAAAATTAATTATATTTCCCGGTGGAAGTCTGGTACTGAAGCTGGTACATATACTTTAGTTTAGTAGTCTTTTCAGTCAAGACTGACTTGAGATTGATGCAACTTTGCAGTTCTAACTCTCTACTGGCTTTATTTTTTCTCCCGCATTGCTATTTCATATTATCCGAGTTACAACAACTTATTTTCAGTCAGACTGAAGTGACTCATCGGGTATATCTTCACTTGGATTGGTCTGCAAATTCTCAGGATGTTAAACCCATGTCCAGTGCATTCCTGTCACACTTAGACACTTCTAGGAACATTAGCTGTGGTTGGCAAACTGTCCATTGTAAATTTTACCAATCGATCAGACACCTGTCTACAGAGATATCACTGGGGGTGTTAACACATTCCATGCGACGAACATGACCAAGCCAACGCAGTTTGCATTGCCTGAGAAGAATGTAGATGACTGGGAGAGAGGTGTATTCGTGCCTCAGTTACTCCAAGTATGTTGCAAAGCCATTGTAAGTGCAAGGTGTTAAGCCTGTGCTTGTGTTTGGTATATGTTGTCCACATTTCTCTTCCATATAGGAGCATACTGACGACACATTCATTATAAACCACGACTTGATTTTAATTGTAAGTTTCTGATTTACTCCAAAGACGCTTGCCAGACGAGGAAACGCGATGGCAGCTTTGCCAATGTGACTGAACATTTTCATCTTAGAGAGATCTTTTCGTTACAGATGGACCTCAGGTATGTGAACTGATGGACGGCTGCCAATTCATAATTATCATTTGTTTTGTTAAGCCATATTGAGAGACCAAAATCGTTGTACTCATGGAGAAGGGATCTACCAAGCTCTGAAGTGATTGCTGAACGTGGATGACAATTGCAGCACCATCAGTTCCTGATGGTGGCCTCACTGATCTCACTTTGACCCAGAACCTTGCAGGATCAGTTAGCCAATCACCCATCTTTGTGTAAAGGCAGATTCTTTCATTTGCATTCTATATGCATCCTTTAGTAGCAGAGCAAAAACAATGCCGAACAGTGCAGGGTCAAGACGAAGCTTTCCTTAACATCACTATGAATTCCTAATGACTGTGATATACTACCATCAAATTGAACTGCTCCATTAATGGCTCAATGAAAAGACATTATTAGTAGTAGCAGTTTGTCTGGGCAGTGTATTTTAAAGAGGTGTTTTAAGCGTCCATCCTAGCTAACCAAATCAAATGCCTTTGTCAAATTCATGAAGGCGATATGAAAGGTTTTATTTTATTTTGCGTGACTTTTCCTGACGTTCGCGTACAGAAAAGATTTTTTTTATGGTTGATGGTGGAGACATGAATCAACAGTGCGTCTCCGGATACAGGTCTAGTAACGTGACTAGCGAAGACGTTGCCTAGACCACCGAGCAGAGAGACGCCTCAATAGTTAGAACAATCCTTTCTGCAACGTGTATTTTTATATAATTTTATAATCTGTGCATTTCTCATACCTGGAGGTAAAATATTATCTTTTCAGCTGTAGTATACCCTCATATACAGCGGTAACAAGAGCGCATGCTTTAAGCATGTGATCAATTCAAGTGGGATCCAACTGTTGCCTGGTGTTCTGCATGAGTCAAGAAGACAATTGTTTTATTAAGATCTTCTAGAAATATCTTTAGACAGCGTTAAAGGATATGAGAGTGACAAAATTGTCACATAAGTAGAGCTCAGAACTGTGCTGGACATCGTGCCTTGCTTTTTGTTTTTAGTTTTTTTCTTGCCAGATTTTAGGGGTGCTGTTTTTCTACGTACGGGACCAATAGCTTTCTTTATACCATCATACAAGTGTCTGCTATTTCCTGTTTCCGAAGCAGTCTTAGTGCTTTCACTGGATACCAGAACACAATTACACAACGAGCAACTCTTTGTTAAACGTGTCTCCCTACAGAATTGATGATGTGTAGAGCAACTGTATTTGGACTGTACTTGTGCGTGATCAACTAATGTTTTTTTATGACTGCAATCACACGACAAGTATTCATCTGCAGTTGGAAACATATGCAAAGAACATCAGTAAAGAAAGTAAAATAAAGGGTAGCTCTGAATTTGAACACATGACTTCCAGGAAACGATATCATCTTGCCACAATAAATTTCTGAGTTAATGTACTGGACATGAAAATGGTGTCAAATAAGCGTAGCTTCCGCCAATCAACTTTAGAATACAGGTAATATAGGTCAAGCTTTCGTCAATCAACTTTAGAATACAGGTAATATAGGTCAAACTTTCGTCAATCAACTTTAGAATACAGGTAATATAGGTCAAACTTTCGTCAATCAACTTTATAATACAGGTAATATAGGTCAAGATTTTGTCAATCAACCTTAGAATACAGGTAATATAGGTCAAGCTTTCGTCAATCAACTTAAGAATACAGGTAATATAGGTCAAGCTTTCGTCAATCAACTTTAGAATACAGGTAATATAGATCGTTTCATCCAGACTTATTCATAGATTCAATTACTTCGTGGCCTTCCTATCATCAAGCACATACCGTCCCATTCCTACACTAGAATTTAACCAGACCAACCTCGATTGGTCTCAACAACAGATAACGGGTATCATATTTCCTTTTGCTTATAAACAGCCATTTGACTGACCAGTTCTTCTGCTGAAGGTAGCGTGTACAGTGATATGGATGGCGTTTCGGAGATGTTCCAAAGTCTCAGTAACAGTGGTACCACGAAACGAGATATTGAGAGTTTCCTCAAAAGCATTATCAAAACCTCTTGATCAACGCAAGATTCGACATTCTATTTAGGTTAATGATTGGATTACCTGTTTCTAGCCTGACGGAACTTCCTTGGCTGCAACCAGATTTAACAGCGAACAAAAATAATCGGTATGATAGTCTGTACTATGATATAAACACGTCATGAGCACATCTTGAGCAAAGATCTTCTGATATGAATTAGATTAAACTGAAGCCAAGTGATTTGATCATAGAGTGAAATACATATAGTGGTCTCCCGGTAAGGTGTTTGCCTCGGCTGCTGGAAGTCGCGGATTCAAATAACGGTGGAGATTTTTTAAGTGGCTCATCCGGTAAAAATTCCATGGATCTCTGAGTAGTTAGATCAGACACCCATGTACAGTGACGCGCATGTTAAAAATCACTTGGCAGTTGGAAATTGAAAAGAGCAAGCTTGACGGCTGCTGTTTTCCTGTCAAAATTCAAATTGCTAATTTTGCTCACATTATTCTAAGGATTCTTGCCCCACAGAGACTATATAAGAAGAAGAGGACTGTGTGGATATAACATCAGGTCTTGGTTATGGGGCTATAGGAGCGGAATAGATGGCTTCTGACAGGATACCAGTCTACCATCAGTCCCAAAAATAAGCGATTGTATATAACGGTGGTTGTCAACCTAACAGTAAGTAACATATACTGGCATTAACCTGGAAAGTCACCAGCGGATTTTCGCTTGCTAAAAATATGAAACAAAGGAGATCACACCTCCCTGCGACGTATATCCGACACTAGGGCAATGAAGATAGATAGGAAACAAACGGTAGAAGTCGTGATATTGTCTGAAAAAAGTTATTTGTCATACAGAGTTTATGATTGACACAGAACTCCATTGACCATTTTCATCTTTTTTCCCGACTTCAAAATTGCTGAGACATGAAGGAAGTACACTAGTCGTGATCAGCGTATACTCCAGTTCAAACGACGGCTAATACATTCTCGAAGAACTAATTATTGGCTTCAAGTGTTGAGCAAAATGTAGGTAAATATTCACTGATAAGAGGGTTGGCAGCTACGATGGTAGACGAAGATAAAAAGGCTAATTGAAACATTTTCGCCTGGTTCAACCCAGCTTACACCATGCTCTATATTTCTCCTGGGATCTTTTCATTGTCATCAGAATATGTCACAATTTCTTCAATCCTTGCCACCACATGTATCCAAAATCTCATAAGGGACAGCATGTATATATATTATGTATTATACTGATTAAATATGAGAGACGATGTAAGAATTTATTTTAAAGCCATTCACTGCAAGGTGATTTATATCATAGAACATGCACGTCAGCATTCGTTAATTCAACTGTTATCAGTAATTTCCAAATCGTGCCTTCTCTCTCTCTCTCTCGCTCTCTCTCACGCTCTCTCTCTGTTTCTCTCTTACTCTCTCTCTCTCTCTTTCTGCTCTAGCTCTGTTTATGTGTGTGTGAGTGTGTCTGTGTGTGTATGTGTGATTGTGTCTGTGTACGAGTGTGCACAAATTCTATGGCAATATTAACTTATTGAGACATGCGACATGAATCAAATATGTCTGGTTTGCTCAGATTGAATATAATCAGATTGTGTGACTGCTCTCAAGATTGTGAGAATATCGTCTTGATTGTAGGATGGATTACTGTCAAGTTCGTGCCATTATATGATTACATACCACATTGAATATACGCCAGATTGTATAGATGTGTCATTTTGTATTCAATTCAATCACTCAAAGTCTTTCAACTACGCACCGTAATGTATTATCGTACCAATAGCGGCCCACCAGTTTCAATCACGGCTTTCTATGTGACAGGCATGAATATGGCGAACTTGTCGAAAAATGAAATTGATAATCCAGTTCAGCTCTGTATAAGAATGTGTGTGCATGATAGAAACGAAATCAGGACCACTGCCACACTGAGAAAGTGTTGATGAAGGCGAAGAACAATACAATATTCCTCTCTAGGAGACTATGTGTGACAGAGCGAGAATAGGTTCACTGTCATGACGCGAGCATCTAGTTGGGCAATATAACCACTTTAAGATACACGAATGCGTGCATGTACGTGTGTGTGTGTGATCGCTAGATCGCGTGCTCGAGTGAGATAGAAACAAGTTTAGTACTACTATCACACTCAGATCAGGTCGTAAGTGATGGCTAACAATTCAGCCTATCTCTCTATAAAACTATATATGCAAGACAAAAACGAGACAATGCCACTGCCACACTTTGCCGTTGTCAGAAGAGCCGGCTTAGAGTCCAACCTCTACAAGATGTCTGTAAAACTGTTCGTATTAGTGGGACAAACATGAGAATGGGCCCACTCAAATGGGTTGTATGAGGCAGCTGGCAGTGCCGTATCGCTTTGTCCAGCTCAAAGGAGTAGAAATCGGAAACGTGAGATATCTATCACATGTGATCTCATGCTTTTCCAACGGCTTTCTGTACATAACTGTGCATGTTTGCTACATGGAATTCCTGTGGACTGTATAAGTCAAGGGAATTCCATAGCAGAGACTGCTGTCAGGGATCAAGTGTTGGGCAAGAACACAGCTTCTTTATGATGTGGAGTTGTTCTTTTCATTCCCCGCTGTACTCTCTTCCACAAAAATAAGCCAGATATCTCTTTACAGCTGGGTCGACTGGAGTGTGTCGGTAATGAAGGCTGATCCCTGTACCTAAGCCGTGAAAAGTGAGTGCTCTACCACTATGCTTATCAGTATTATCTGTGCTGTCATTCAAAATAATTGACATAACTCTAATCGGAAGCGTTGCATTTGAGCTGATTATGGGTAATATGTCTCCATTAACTTCAATGTTTAAGTGAATGTTTGTTTATTTTACCCCTGCAGCAGAAAAAAAACCATGGCACAACACAATTATAAATTGCTACTATTGTGAGAAACTTCTGCTAATATTTATTAATCAGATCTATTCATTTTTCTTTTACACTGCCAATATATCTTCTATATATCTTCTAGTATGTCATATGTTTTCTATCTAGTCTCTGAGGATTAGATTTAAACGACAATTTGCATTGCTATCTGGCTGTTATTTAAGTTTCTGATGGCAGCAGATACCAGGAAGGCTGCAGACAATTATTTGACTGGCCAGGGAATTATGAGGTAATATTGAAGATTATGCTAACTATTATCAGGCAAATATCTGGCAGTTCCGGTAACTAATTTGATAATACGTCTTCATGTTTTTGTCTAGACAGTTTTATGATATTACGTACATCTAATATTTCTTAGAATTTGACCAACATGTACCGTTTGATTTTGATCACCCTGTACGAAATTTTTTACAGATAATACTTTAGTGTACATTTTAAAACTGGCACAATCCTAAAACCAATAATGTTACTAACTTGCATTTTGGAATTGAAAATAAACTCACAATTCCGTGTCGTCAAGCGTGCCCAATGAATTAATTACGGCGTGGTACTTGGCAGAAGCTGACATGTTTATTAGTTGTCCATGAATAGTAGTGAAGTGAACAATGTTTGTGAATGCCATTGTGTGGTAGAGGAACTGATATATATATATTTATATATATATATATATATATATATATATATATATATATATATATATATATATATAGAAAGAGAACTTGTGCATGTGCGTCAAAGAGAGAAAGAGAGAGAGAGAGAGGGTGATAGAGAGAGAGAATGTATTTGAGTGAAAGAGAGACTGAGAGTATATATGTATTTTAAAGAGAGAAAGACGAAGTGTGTGTATGTGTGTGTGTGAAGGAAAGAGCGAGTGTGTATATGTGTGTGTGTACGTGTGTGTGTGAAGGACAGAGCGAGGGTGTATGTGTTTGTGTGTGTATGTGTGCGTGAGGGCGAGAGCGAGTGTGTGTGTGTGTGTTTGTGTGTATGGGTGTGCGTTAGGGAGAGAGCGAGTGTGTGTGTGTGTGTTTGTGTGTGTATGTGTGTGCGTGAGGGAGACAGCGAGTGTGTGTGTGTGTGTTTGTGTGTGTATGTGTGTGCGTGAGGGAGACAGCGAGTGTGTGTGTGTGTGTGTGAGGGAGACAGCGAGTTTGTGTGTGTGTGTTTGTGTGTGTATGTGTGTGCGTGAGGGAGACAGCGAGTGTGTGTGTGTGTATGTGTGTGCGTGAGGGAGACAGCGAGTGTGTGTGTGTGTTTGTGTGTGTATGTGTGTGCGTGAGGGAGACAGCGAGTGTGTGTGTGTGGGTGTGTGCGTGAGGGAGACAGCGAGTGTGTGTGTGTGTGTGTGTGTGTGCGTGAGGGAGACAGCGAGTGTGTGTGTGTGTGTGTGTGCGTGAGGGAGACAGCGAGTGTGGGTGTGTGTGTGTTTGTGTGTGTATATGTGTGCGTGAAGAAGAGTGCGAGTGTGGTTGTGTGTGTGAGAGAGAGAGCGAGTGGGTGTGTGTGCGTGATGAATAGAGCGGATGTGGGTGTGTGTGTGTGTGTGTGTGTGTGTGTGTGTGTGTGTGGATTAAGGAGCTAACGAGTTTTTTGTATGTGTGCGTGTGAAGGAGCGAGCGAGTGTGTGTGTGCGTGAAGGAGAGAGCGAGTGTGTGTGTGTGTTTGTGTAAAGGAGAGAGCGAGTGTGTGTGTGTGTGTATTTGTGTACGTGAAGGAGATAGCGAGTGTGTGTGTGTGCGTGAAGTAGAAAAAGAGTGTGAGTATGTGTTTGTGTAAAGGAGAGAGTATGTGTCTGTGTGTGTGAAGGAGAGTTTGTGTGTATGTGTGTGTGTGTGAAGGAGAGAGAGTGTGTGTGTGAAGGAAAGAGTGTGTGTGTGTGAAGGAGATAGTGTATATGTGTGAAGGAGAGAGTGTGTGTGTGTGAAGAGGAGAGAATTTGCGTGTACGTGAATGAGAGTGTGTGTATGTGTGAAGGAGAAAGAGTGTGCTTGTGAAGGAAAGTGTGTGTGTGTGTGTGTGAAGGAGATTGTGTGTTAGTGTATGTATGTGTGCGTCAAGGAAAGAGTGTGTGTGTGTGTGTGAAGGAGATTGTGTGTTAGTGTATGTATGTGTGCGTCAAGGAAAGAGTGTGTGTGTGTGTGTGAAGGAGATTGTGTGTTAGTGTATGTATGTGTGCGTCAAAGAAAGAGTGTGTGTGTGTGTGTGAAGGAGATTGTGTGTTAGTGTATGTATGTGTGCGTCAAGGAAAGTGTGTGTGTGAAGAAAAATACGTGTAATATGTGTGCGTCAAGTAAAGAGTGTCTGCATGTGTGCGTGAAGGATAGAGTGTGTGTGTGCCTGAAAGAGAAGGAGCGAAGGAGAGAGAGAAATTGGCGTGTCTGTGAACGCAAGACATACAGACAAAACATGCACTATTCATGTAATGGCAAAATAACAAGACCTAGAGATATATCTACACAGAGATCTTCGTCAATAGAAAATCACATACAAGTCATGAACAAGGGGAACGAACCCTCTACATGTGCTCAACTATGACAATGTGAGTATTGGGCACCAAACAGCATCGCCATCATTTTTAACTGTCATGGGGACTGGCGTAGGCAATCAAGTCTCTCCGCAACTTCATGTCTTCAATGATGTTTATTTCTCACTCTGTCTGTTCCTCTATCTATCTTTCTCTCTCTCTCTTTCTCTCTCTCTCTCTCTCTCTCTCTCTCTCTCTATATATATATATATATATATATATATATATATATATATATATATCCGAACCTAACTGCATCAAGTGAACATACGTAAGATTCGCATGATGACGTCACTTCTGATATAAACAGAACATACCAACCGCCAAGTTCGCAACATCTCCTTATCCTCCGACTCAGAGTTTCCTCAGCAGACCGTTGAAAACATGGTGGATGTGAAACGGAATCCGTCAAGAGTTGATCAGCGAGGGTTGATTTGGTTTCTAACAGCTGAAGGAAGTCGACCAGTTGACATTCATCGCAGAATGCAGGAAGTGTAAAGTGACAACCGTGTGTCGAAGACAGCAATGAAGAACCGGCCAACGATATTTAAAGAAGATCGTGAGTTAACGTAAGATCTTCTGAGACCAGGTCAGGCGCATATTGTTGTGTCAGAAGACGCCGTCGGCAAAATTGAGGCAGCAATTCGGGTGGACCGTCGCCGGAGCTTACGTTCGCCATACTTTTTTTTCTATCTTACAAATAAGTGTGAACTATTACAATAAAGGCTCGTCCAATTGTTCCATAGAAAATGGTTGTTGTTGTTGTTTCGAATGCCCACAATGAATAGTATTACTCTTTTGTGGGCCCTAAACAGGGCGTTAAGTAACGGGTTGCAGTAGCTTTCCTCTCACCTCGAGCGTGCTGATGAAGGTAGACTAGGGTCCTCCAGGCAGTTATGCTATGCTTTACTTCATCTGCGTGTCGCTCACTACTACGGGGATCACGTCGATCTATCACATTGTTAGCGAGACTGCCAATAAAACACCATGCTTGCAAGAAGGGCTACGGGAAAGCCAAGGTGACTAACCTGACTAACATGTCTGATCAGTATATTGTGTCTGATCCTGACTGACATGTCTGATCAGTATATTGTGTCTGATCCTGCCTAACATGTATGATCAGTATATTGTGTCTGATCCTGACTGACATGTCTGATCAGTATATTTTGCCTGACCCTGACTAACATGTCTGATCAGTATATTGTGTCTGATCCTGAATGACATGTCTGATCAGTATATTTTGCCTGAACCTGACTAACATGTATGATCAGTATATTTTGCCTGAACCTGACTAACATGAATGATCAGTATATTTTGCCAGACCAGAAGTTAGTCTTCCTTTCCGCATGGTAGTACTTGCTATGAAAATGTCCGTGCCATTGTCTTCTGGTGACACTCTTTGTAAACGTGGAATACGAGTTGTCTTCAATGGGTGGTTTACATTATATTACTGTGTTTCTTCTTCTTTTTCCTCATTCATCTTCAGACCTGAACTTCAATGACTCTAACGAAGGCAGCAGTCGATTCAAGGCTCTGTACACGTCAGTACATCTTCATGTGGAAGAACACTGGCTGTTGCCAAATGCTACTTCTTTTGTCGGTGGACAGGACTGCAAAATATGTTGTGCCTTCATGGGGGCTGTGCCGCAGGGACAAAGGTATGTAGTGCCAATCTTGAACTTGTTGAACAGATGGCATTTAAGTCCGTTGTGACCTGTGCGTAGCCGGAGAATTATCACCTGGTCTCGCCTAGAGAGTTCATGATAGGCATCGTTTTCTATGTGGTCAGGGTGGTATTTTTTTCATTCTGCACTGTACGTTGCCTTGATGAATGCTTTTGCCTAATTGTATGTGATTTCTGTATTACTCTGCTGCAGCACTCCTCCCTCTCTGGCGAGTCTGTCTGCCTCCTTGTTGTCTGGAATGTTGCAGTGGGCTGGTATCCACTGGACTATGCTTGTTTTGAAGCACTGGGACAGGTGTTTGAGCGAGTCTGCCAGGGCACCGAGTTCATTTTTGTGCTGGTTCTTGAGCGCCATTAACACTGTGAGGGCGTCTGTGAAAATGACCACTTGCTTTTCTGCCTGCTCCTTGTGGTCTTTAAAAGTTTCAGCTGCTTGTTTCAGTGGCAAATGCTGCTGAGTATACTTTGTTTTTTAGTTTTATAGTGATGCCTCTTTTCCCGTTTCCAATGGCATCTTTGGCTGAGCCATCCGTATAGGCGCGGGTCCAGGCTGTTGGTGGGAATTTTGGTTTATGTAATTTGTAACTATGTGTTTTGTCAGTTCCCCTATTTGTGTCTTTTTGTCTTTGATGTTGGGGATATTGCAAATAAGATCAGGGAAGGGTTTTCCTTTCCAGACACAGCAGATGGAGCATGCTGGTATTGGTTTTATTTGTTCTATTATAAGTGCAGCATTGTTTTTAATCTTGTCTTTTGCCTGGACTAGAACTTTTCCTTTTTAGCCTGTCGCATCCCAACCCATTTAGTCTGTGATGCATCGGGTGGTCCATGATTCTTTTGAATTTTCCCGCTTGCTGCAGGATTCTGCAGTCTCGACGGTCTTCCATTGGCTGTAGCCCAGTCATAGCTTCCAGGTCTTTTATTTGGGTGGAATTCAGGGCTCCTGTTATGATACTGGCTGCTTGGTTCTGGGTGCGCCCTATTTTGTCAAAGTTTGATTTAGATGCCGTGGACCAAGCTGCACAAGCCGTATTCCAAAACTGGTCTCACTCTGCCTGTGTTTGAGACATCCTCATTAATCTTGTTGATTGCCGCTGTTTCTTAATATCCTAATGCAGAACTTCACTTCTCTGTACCCAAGTCATCTACATAATTATAGCAAGCGGACGAGAACAGTAGCAAGAAAGGATGTGTTATACTGAAGTTATAACCCAAGCGAACGAAACGCGAACAGACTTGCGTTCAAGTAAGCATCAAAAGCAAGTGCAGAAAAATAAACAAAACAAAAAAAATACACACAAATAACAAGCCGACGTTTACTCTGATTGTGAGCTCCAATTGCATGATTTATAAAACTGAAGAATAAAGGGCTCGTGGGATCAAGTGATGAAAATCATTTTGCTACGTCTTCACTTTGTTCTAGTGCTGCTAACTTGAATTTTAAAATAAACTGACAATAACTTGACATCAACCTTTGGACAATGAATTAACAACGTAAGGTATGTGGCAGAAACTAGGTTGTTTTTAAGTTTGTTAACTGAAACTCAGATCAAGATTTTATAAATTTATTAACTGTAGCGTGGCAAGATTTGGACTCAACATGATACATTTCAATGGAGCGTGCCGAGAACTGGCTTATATCCGATACTTTTGTCTATAGCGTGCCGAGATCTGGATTATACCCGATACCTTTGACTGGAGCGTGCCGAGATGTGAATTATACCCGATACCTTAGACTATAGCATGCCGAGATCTGGATTATACCCGATACCTTTGACTGGTGCGTGCCGAGATGTGGATTATACACGATACCTTTGACTGGAGCGTGCAGAGATGCGGATTATACACGATTCCTTTGACTGGGGCGTGCCGAGATCTGGACTGAGCCCGATACCTTTGACTGGGGCGTGCCGAGATCTGGACTGAGCCCGATACCTTTGTCTGTAGCGCGCCAAAATCCGGATTATACCCGATACCTTTGTCTGTAGCGCGCCAAAATCCGGATGAAACCCGATACCTTTGACTGGAGCGTGCCGAGATCTGGATTTGGCCCCATACCTTTAATTAGAATTTGCCGAGATCTGGATTAAGATTGCCTTGAGATGTAAGTTCCATAACGTTTCTTCAACTCTGACACTACACTCGTACACATTTAATTATTCCCATCCATTAATTAGTACATTAACTACCGTGAAGGGATATGTAGTTTTTGTTTTAGATTCGTGCATAAGTTTATCAATTTGTTTCGGAACATGCTCTATTGCATCAAGAATCAAGCTTTTTGCTGAAGTTATCAGACGTCTTGCTCCTTTGGCGTCCACATGACACTCAATCTCACAAGTCAAATATTTGTTTTGGTAGGTGCTTTTACTTGTTTGACGCAGAGCTCTTGTTTATAATGGCAAAAATTCAATCCCCAGTATCAACAGGCTCCAATTTACACGAATTTAAATGATCAAAGACTTATTGTTATGAGACATCGAGGATGGAAGCGAGACGCCACTGAGACGGATCCCATTACAATCTATAAGACTTTATCCCTGAATTTGGTTGATGCTATGAAGTTATCTTTAGCTTCACTGTGAGGTGATCATACTATCCTGTTGCCCTTATGTGTAGCTGATGTGTGGCCTTACTTCCACTAAACTTTCTGATGCCATGAAATATCAAATGGGCTCATCGGATGACACATCAAATATATATCTCCTGCATGAACGTAGCTTCTATGTAACGGCCATGTTTGACATTGATATCGAAGGCCCGTTACTCCGATGTGAATATCTTATTTATGAACTGTGGTTTGTCGGCCTTAGACGTGTGAGAATGTCGATCCCTGTAAGTCACTGCTTTAGTCCATTGACATTTCAGATCCTATTTTATTGCAGACTAGCGTCCCCAATGGTGTGGTATATTGGACAGGGACAATTGCAGAGTTAAAACTCATGCGTATGTACACTACGTTTGTTTGTGCCATTTATTTTCAGAGCAGATAGAAAGAGAGAGAGAGAGAGAGAGAGAGAGAGAGAGTGCGAGAGCGGGAGAGAAAGAGAGAAAGCGCTATTGAAAAATAGTATCATTAAAACGTTTTTATTCCAATGCTGGTACTCCATGATATGTGTATGGATAATAAATAAAGGCTGCTTGCCACTTTAGTCTACGTGCAGTGTGTTAACTAGAATTTTATTTCTTATTACTAGAAAGACATATGCTTTTAACTGAGTTTGAATTCATGTTTACCTGAATAGGGCATGGGTAATCTAACCACTATTGGGCCATCAGCTTTGAACAAAGAGCCTGAAGTGAGATCATATGCGCACTGGTGCTAGAATAGATGGAACGGATACAATATCATGTATGTGTGTGTGTGCTAGTATTATAATAGATGGGCCGGATATAACATTACATATGTGTGTATACTAGTGTTAGAATAGAGGGCAGGATATAAGATCATAAATGTGTGTTTACTAGTGTTAGAATAGAGGGCAGGATATAAGATCATAAATGTGTGTTTACTAGTGTTAGAATAGAGGGCAGGATATAAGATCATAAATGTGTGTTTACTAGTGTTAGAATAGAGGGCGGGATATAAGATCATAAATGTGTGTTTACTAGTGTTAGAATAGAGGGCAGGATATAAGATCATCAATGTGTGTTTACTAGTGTTAGAATAGAGGGGCCGGATATTAGATAATATATGTACTAGTGCTAGAATAGATGGGCATGATATGATATCTTATATGTTTTAGTGCTAGAATAGAAAGACCCGATATGAGATCATGTGTTTTAGTGCTAGAATAGAGGGGCCTGATATAGTGTCATATGTGTTTTAGTGGTAGAATAGAGGGGCCTGATATAATGTCATATGTGTTTTAGTGATAGAATAGAGGGGCCTGATATAATGTCATATGTGTTTTAGTGATAGAATAGGGGGGCCTGATATAATGTCATATGTGTTTTAGTGATAGAATAGAGGGGCTTGATATAATGTCATATGTGTTTTAGTGATAGAATAGAGGGGCCTGATACGAGATCACATGCGTACTAGTGCTAGAATAGCGGGGCCTGATTTGAGATCAAATCACACCGCCTTGGGGATTAGAGAAATAAGACGAACGCAAAAAAAACCCAATAAAAATCACATTTGGTTTAGTTGGAAGGGACACCTGTGTATAGTGAAATTAGCAAAGAAACATAGTGTGCAGCTCTCTCCAAAATGAATTGGGTATATGCCTTTATTTGCTCCTTAGGCCCTATTTACCATATTTTGCCCTATCCAACATGGTCGACGTTCACGAAGTACTTCTGTTCCATCCCTCTTGATAAGAGAGCCACTCGAATTACTGTTCGGTCTGGAACACCTGTTAATCTGTGTAGTTCCTACTTTCTGGAACCACCATTAACGTCTTTGACTATCTTGTCACTCTGCCAATCTCAATGTGACAGTCTGTCATCAATTCATATGTCGCTCAAATTCACAACCCATTTTCGTGTGTTTCAACCTATTACGTCCATGATCGGATCTAACAACTCTACCAACCTCTGTCGACGACTAGCAACTACAACGTTTGCGATACACCAGTTGTACTCCTGTCTCTCTAAATGCCTAGCCCCCTCTCTCTAGAACAGCCATCTTACTGGTGTTCAATCGTGCAGACTATTCGCCTAAGTACTTCGATAATAACTGCAAGTGAAACTGGGCCCGTCTTTGACGATGAATGCACACCGTGACTGGTCTTTCACTGACCTCTCCTACCTGTGCTTACATATTCTGTTAGTGTCTATTATTAGCTCCTATGAAGTATTCATACATATGTCATTTCCCAAAATATTTAACACATATGAAATTTCTTCCACATGCATCTAGCGTACATTGGCAATGTCCTGACACATGAAACTGTTACATTTGACTTGCCTTTGCCTTTGAGAACTATTCTGAAAGATAACATCTTCATAGAAATCGTGTATAATATGTACAAATTCCTCTGGTATTCGATCCATAATTTGTTCAAGCAGGAGGGAAAGCCAGTGTCAGCATCTATCGAGCACTATGTAAGAAGGCCTGGCACAGTGCACAATGGCAAAGAACATGGAAAATATATGTGTATGTACCTCTCCCCAAGACAGGCGATTTGAAGCAATGCACCAATTATCCAACCAACGCTTCCAAAAACGATGCCTATTACCAGTTGAACCGAAGAGAGCAGGTAGTTGTCTTCAGACTTCGCACTGGCCACAACTGACTGAGGTACCACCTATTCAACAAATTGAAGATAGGGTGTACCGACGAATGCCCGTGCGGTACTGGTAAAATGACCACTGAACATCTGCTACAGAACTGCCCGACATACGAGGATCAGAGAGAGCAGAAGTGGCCATTACCAGTGGAACTGCAAGACAAGCTCTATGGCAGTGGCGAGAGCCTCAGGATGACCGCCGCTTTTCTCGAAAAAATAATGGTTACTGTCTGACTGTGTACGCAGAAGAAGAAGAAGAAGAAGAACCAACGCTTTAATAGGTCATGCCAACAAAATGGAGAGGCATGAAACTAAGCTCAACGAGGAGGTCCATGAAGCACAGGCAGGTTTTAGACAACGTAAGGGGACGAGGGATCACATCCTTAACATAAGAAATATTAAAGAAAAATGCAGAGAGTACAACATTTTAACATCTGCTGCCAGTGTGGTATGACATACATTGGGGAAACTGGTATAGAACTGCGGGAGCATTTCCGCCAAGACCTCAACGACATCCGCAACCACACTGGTTCCCCAATTGGCAGCCCCTTCAATGGTCCTGAGCACCGGGGTAAGGCTGACGTTAGTGTCACTGGTCTAGTTTCTTGCTTCTCTGACGATCGTCATCGATTCGCACTTGGAAATAGACTTATCTCAAGCATGGGTTGTCTCCATGGCATTAATATCTTCCATACTTTTTTCTTACAACCTCATACTGGCCCATATATATTTGTCTTCCTTTGCCCTCCCCCCATTCTTCTATCAGTTCCCCCCCCCTCTCCAACCCCCTTCCTATATTAATCTCACACCCCCCCCCCCTTATATCACCTTCTCTTTGTTCTCACACCCCCCCCCCCTTCTATCACTTTCTCTTTGTTCTGACACCCTCCCGGCTTATATCACCTTCTCTTTGTTCTCCCATCTGGACCATTATTTGGCCGTTTCCATATTTGGCCACCATTGGCTTATCCAGCGCATTCCCCTCCATTTCTTACGCTCTCCTGGCCATCTTGTGTTTGACCGCTCCGATTCATTTTCAGTCAGCATCTGGCCCAACCGGTCGCTTAGACAGATGGGTCTACTATCAGATAAGTTAATCATTTTTTCTTTAATGTTGATTTGTTAGTTCAGTATGGCTGTCCCTGATGAATGCCTATTGGTCGTAACGTAGGTTTTGTTTATGTTCTCGTCTCGGTGCGGTATCTGACCATACCCATTTTAAAATTTTGATTAAACTCAACCTTAATCAACTTTTACAAGTTTTTTTTCATGTTTTTTTCACTTTGTGGACGTACACACTTGCTTTACGGATTACAAAAAGCATTCGACTGTGCAAAGCACCAAGCATGTGTTGTAGAACATAATGAGAGACATGGGGTTCCCAACGCACTTTATTAAACTGATCCAATCACTCTACCAGGAACAACAAGCTTTGATCAGAATAGCCGGCGAAACATCAGACTGATTCGAGATTCAAAAGGCCGTAAGACAGGTATGCATACTCTTACCTTATCTATTCAATACGAATCTATAAGGAGGGACGTCAAAAATGATGAATAGTAGGACACGTTCGAGCCATTAACAGTCGGGGGCAACGAGAGCTCAGATATGAAGATGGCACATTTATTCTCTCAATGGGCCCGAAAAGATGGCTATGTCGGTAAAAAAACACGGTGAAGATCAAAATCGATATCTGAATATAAGTAAAACCAAGATAATGAGCTCAGATAAGACAAAGACTAAACCTAAAGTTATTCTAGAATAACAGGAGATTGAGAAAGTTACAAGTTTTGATTACCTCGGCTCAATTATAAACAACAATGGAGATTTCCTGAAAGAAGTCAGACGAAGAATGTCATTGGCAAGGCAGAGGTTGAATAAAATGAGAAACTTATGACACAACTCTAATAAAATGACAAACATAAAAATCCTGCGAACTTGATTTTCCCGGTGGCAACGTACAGATGTGAAACACGGCTCACCACACACCCACTTAAGGAAAAGATTGTGAAACTTTTGAACTGAAATGCTACCAACGGGTGCTCAAAATGCCATAGATAGCGAACAGGAAAAATGCAGATATCTATAAGAACTAGATATCCATGAAAATTTGTTAGTACACTATATCTTGTACAGAAAGCTAAAACATGTTGGCGACATCAAACGTCATACTGGCCTGGAGAGAAAGATACTGGAGGGCATTATGCCGGGAAAGCGGGCCACAGGCAGATCAAGAAGAAAATAGACGCAAGACATCACGGTCACCCTGAAGATGACAACGACGAAGGTGGAAGTTATGGATGAAGACCGATAGTTTTACAGATCAGCTGTTATGAAAGCGACATTCTGCAAAGGGCATGCTACAAGATGATTATCCGATCCATAGCATCAACGTATTTTCTAAAACACTGTGCAGGTCACAAAGCCTTTAGAGTTGAAACAAGATTTTTATATAGAGGTGCTTGTCATTCATTTTAATGCGCTTTGATTACTTTCAAAGCAGCTGTGCGATATTTGCATAATATTCTTGCTCAGGCATTGTGGTTATTCTTCTATCAGTGTGCACTCTAAAGCATCTTTAAAATGGTATAGGTTTAGTCTAATGAGAATTGTTTCACTCTGGGGATCAAGACGCTGACTGCTAGCGTCAGGCCCTGCGAACCAGAGCTGCCAAGACCCTTCTACACCTCCACACGGTGATCCTGGATAACAGGCTGCAGCAGGGAAGACTGGCTAAGGAGAAGGGAACGAAGAGGGAATGCTAAGCCGGCACTCAAAACATTCTTGCTGAAGTCGGATGTGTTGGACCGAAAGGTGCAAATATGGCAGTCAAGCTGTAAACTACGACACAACGGATTCCGTTCTCTGGACTACATTCTACTACTTAAGCCCTTTCAGGGTTTGGTAGCGGGAGATTGAGAACGAACGCAGAAGAAGAAGATGAAGAAGTTTCAATCTGCATTCAGTGTCGTTCCTCTCTGGCAAGTTACTGTGTACATGTCGATTGCCTTTATTTGGCAATTCATTTAATTGTTTCCCTTTAATTTTCTTTAGATGCGACCTCATGTTCTCCTCCGTTGTTGAAAAGCTTCCGTAGGATCTCAACATGTATAATTGTATTACTTCTGTGGGTGCTTTCCCGTTCTTCAGTAGTTTAACTGCTAGTATGACCTTTGTTGTGTGGGTGAATTTGTATTCACCTGTACAGGTAATTTGGACAATTGATCTATTTAATTTCAATTCGCCTTTAACATAGTCTGCTAACCTGTCTCGTTGTTTCTCGCTGCTGTCGGTGATCTTCCCTTGTTTGTCTTTCCTCGTAATGGCCCTGTTCTGTACATGCAAATATTCTTGGTACATAATACTAGGTCTTTTGTCTTCTTGCTGTGCGCAACTTTCAACATGCCAACTCAAGGTTAATTGAGTCACACTTATTTATGTTTAAATCAACTATTTATCTTCAGATCCGCCGCAGCTCGCGTCATGCAGTTTTACATACCTCACTACCATAGTCTGCCGGGGTCTTTGTGTATAACAAGGACAAGAACAGCAGCATGTCGTAAAAGGCGACTAACTGTGTGACATGGCATAGCACCAGTCATGGTTGTGGTTTGTTTAGAACAGCTTAGGTGGCGCCTAACAGGCTGCGGGTCTACTTTGCTCTAGCGTTTGAGTCTATTAAGATCGACTCGAAAATCGGTTATCTACCCTCCGTAAGCACTTGTCCAAACGCAGAGGAGTATTAAGATGCATGAGACTAGCCCGCTAAGCTATGAAACCTTTCTCCCGGCTACATTCAGGTCATACCAGAGCCTGGGACCTGCGCAAAGGCAACTGCTCCTGTTAAAGTACAGGTCGACTAAGAACTAAAAACAAACATGGACTACCAAAAGGTGCTTACACCGACCAAACGACAAGACTAGAATGTAGGAACAGGTAAGTAAAAACACATTTATTGTTAATGTTTGAAAATCTAAACTTGTTTTGAAAATTACATGAACCCAAACACAAAGTTCTGATCTAGCGTAGAACACACCTCTCACAATGACATGCTCCCAAACACAAAGTTCTGATCTATTGTAGAACACACCTAATTCACAATGACATGATCCCAAACACAAAGTTCTGATCTAGCATAGAACACACCTCATTCACAATGTATTTACCTGTACAGAACGATTCGTGATCAGTTGTGGAGTGTCTAGAGTAAGACATACACTTATTACCAACCAGCATCCATATGTTCTTGAAGAGCTTCAGGAGATCCAGACACGAAATGCGAAATCTGAATTAAAGATTTTTTCACGGAATGACGAAGTACAGATGCGTTGAATGTGTCCTATAAATGCTGTCGTTTGAATTATTTATTCAAATTTTGCATAGACTAGAAGACAAGTATAATTTAGATACTATAAACGTATCTGACAAAATGACTCTGCTTGCAAATGTTTGTAAGATAATGTGATAAAGTGGTTATCTAATTTCCCGATTATCACTTTCCTTCTCTCCTATAAAAATTAGGATTTCTTTAAAAAAACACACGTCCTTTACATTTGATCACATAAATAATATGTATTTAAACTATACGTGTGCAACACGTTTAGACGCGGTCCTGCACTTTCTAAAAGCACTCAGTGATGTTCTTCTCTCCAACTATGCCATAAGGCTGTAAGCACCTCTTTGCTACTAAGTAAATACAGCAGACCTGACTCTGTTTCTTCTCCATTTAAAAAACATCGCCATGAGCTAGAAGCCAGATATAAATTTCATTATCTAGGCTTTCACGCGCTTACGTTGTCCGAGGGTTTACTTTGTGGCTACATCTCTCTCATCTAGTCTTTCTTGTCAAGAAAACAGCGCTAATGTGCCCCTGTATACAAGCGGCCAACTCAAGGGTGTCCCAAACACAACTTAAGGAAGCTCCGGTCCGGCAGGACAGTAAGAAACCTTCAGGTTATCCCAAAAAAACTAGTTGAAAAAATTCTTGTCAAGCAGGAAAATAAGGAAACTCCAGGCTGTCCCAAAAACATTTTGAACAAAATTTGGTGCGTGTTTGGAATAACAAAACTCTAAGTTGTCTCCAAAACAACTTAAGTAAACTCTGGTGCATGGGATAAGGAAACTCTAGGATACCTAAAACAAGTTGAGAATGCTCTGCTGCGTATCCATTGTGAGGCACAGCCAGGGTGTCCCTAAAGCAGGTTGCGAGCATATCGGGCTGTCTGTACAGCAAATTAACTAAACAGCGTCATGAAAAATTAACACGATACAACTAAGTACTGCATGTACAGCCGAGGATTTCCCCCAAACAGTTTAACTACAATCTATCAATGCCTCAACAGTCAAAGAATTTTCAAAAACAATTTAAAGCCAATTACATGTGCAGTCTGATAATACCAAAACGAACCAAATAACAACATGAAGATATGAGGACCCCTTCATGCGGTCAGGTAACATGAGGCCCAAAAAAAAAAAAAAAAAAAGGGAGAATATTGTGGTCTTCCTGTACATCAAGGCGACCTCTCCGCAACAATTAAAATTTATAACATTAAAATACGAACATTTTCTCCCGTCAACATAGTCTAGAGACTAATACAGGGTCATCAGAAACACCATGACAACATTCTGGTCGCCTGACCAATCTGGCATTTAAACAGGTATCACCCCCCCCCCTCCCGTCCCCCATTCCCTCCCCCCCCCCCACTTTTGTTCTATTTCTTGTTTCTAATGTGAACATTTTGGTTCCTATTCATGTACCAAAATAAAAATAAAAAGTATCTATCTATCTATCTATCTATCTATCTATCTATCTATCTATCTATCTATCTATCTATCTATCTATCTATCTATCTATCTATCTATCTATCTATCTATCTGTCTATCTGTCTATCTATCTATCTATCTATCTATCTGTCTGTCTATCTATCTATCTATCTATCTATCTATCTATCTATCTGTCTGTCTGTCTGTCTGTCTATCTATCGATCTGTCAGTCTGTCTATCTGTATATCTATCGATCTGTCTGTCTGTCTGTCTATCTATCTGTCTGTCTGTCTCTCTGTCTATCTATCTATCTATCTATCTATCTATCTATCTATCTATCTATCTATCTATCTATCTATCTATCTATCTATCTATCTATCTATTTATTTATTTATATATATATATATATATATATATATATATATATATATATATATATATATCTGACTATGTCTGTCTGTCTGTCTATCTATCTATAACTGATCTCAATGAATATTTGTAAATGCAATCGTTGCTAGCCAAGATCTGGACAAACTGTTGTTAGAGAATGAGATTGTGTTTGTATGAACGTCCTTGTTGTAGTGATGTGAATGTAGAGTTTTCTTGTCTACACGTGATAGGCTGCTCTTTCATTTTGACCTGTCATTTCGCAATGCCCTGTTTATGACGAAGAGTAATACAATTTAGTTATAACAAAAAGAGCATCCCGGTTTCCCATCCCCGTTGATCTCAGAGTGGGCTTTTATCTGCCCTCACACCCCTCGTCGAGGCTTCGGCTCTTGTTAAATCTCAACGGTTATGGAAATATTTTACTCGCTACAAGATCAGTGAGATGTTTCTAGTTTGTGCAACATTTTAGACGTGCTCTGAACATTGTAAATGCGAACATCTATGTTCAATATTTCCAAAAGTATTTGATTT
This sequence comes from Ariolimax columbianus, assembly GCA_036924085.1. Taxonomy (NCBI): domain Eukaryota; kingdom Metazoa; phylum Mollusca; class Gastropoda; order Stylommatophora; family Arionidae; genus Ariolimax; species Ariolimax columbianus. The sequence continues at coordinate 139,421,373 of JAVGWX010000003.1, forward strand.
CCAGTTATACACATTTTGAAAATCTCCAACACAAAAACAAGACGAAAACTGTTATCAAGTTGTTTTTCATTAATTATTAATATCATTAAAAATATTGATAAGTTTACATTCGAAAGATGAGAACATGTGAACTGTTTGTGACGAGCAGTGAGGGTCATCTCTAGTTAGCTTGAGAAACGAGGGAATCCGCTAGGCACCAGGAATAACATTGCGTAGGCCATATACTGTCAGACAGAGAAGTTATCTGGACATATTACTAGATTGTACCGACCTTGGTACAATAACCTTCCATCGCAAGAGATGATAACAACAGCGGTCAGACATGTTGTGCTGTACCTCACCAGTAAGTTCGGAGGTGGCTGTATAGTCCAATTCTGGCACAGGAAATCCCTCCACACACGTAGCATTTAGTGTCAGAATTGGACTTGTGAGTGTCAGTTGTTTTATCTTTACGCAAAGTGAGATTTGTATGTGCCTCGGAGGTCCTGCGTTCTTCAGCAATGCATTTTCATCGATGCTGAAGTATGTCAGAGATACTTTGAGGGAGTCTTTGAAACGCTTTTTTTGGCCACCGACTTGACGCAGGCCATCTTTCAGCTCACCATACATTAGTTGTTTTGGGATGCGGTTGTCTGGCATGCGCACGACTTGGCCGGCCCACCTGATCTGGGTCTTCTGCAACAGTTTGTGGATGCTTGGCATTTATGCCTTCATGAGGATCTCGGTGTATGGTACCTTATCCTGCCACTTTATTTTGAACAATCTAGGGAGGCACCTTGTATTGAAGTGCTTTATGTTCCTAGCATGCCTGCTGTACACAGTCCACGTCTCACTGGCATACAGAAGGGTGGGGAGCACTACAGCTTGGTAGACTTTGAGTTTCGTATCAAGCATAAGATTCCTCCGATTTCAGACACTGTTGCGCAGCCAACCAAAGGCAGCAATGACCTTGGAGATTCTGTTACTGACCTCACAGTCAATACTAGTTTCCCTGGAAAGTGTGCTGTCAAGGTACGTGAAGCTGTCTACTGATTCGAGGCGCTCTTTCTTAACTCTGATATCTGGGTCGCGATATGCGTCACTCGGGGCAGGCTGAAACATGACTTCGGTTTTTTTGGGTATTAATTGTAAAACCGAACATGTCGCAGGCTGTTGAGAACTTGTCCACGTATGTCTGTATGTCTCTTTCGGTGCTGGCAGCGAGAGCACAGTCATCAGCAAAAAGCAAGTTTGAGATGGTTGTGCCATTTACCTTGTTGTGTGCTGCAGTAGCCTGGGATTGACGAGTTTTTTTTTGGTTACAACCCTGATAGCTTCGCATGTGACACGAATGTATTCAGTTATATACAGTAAAATAATGTCAAAATCTGGATATATTATAAGAATGTCTCAATCTTAACAGATTACAGGAATGTCTCAATCTGATCATATTACAAGAATGTGTCCATCTAACCATATTAGAAGAATACCACCATCTGACAATATTTCAAGAATACTTTAAAATTACTCGTTTTAAAATGTTATACCACCAAACATCTCGCCTTTAAAACAGCAGGAAGACTGCCAACACTATGGATTAATCATTTTCTAAGTACACTACAAAAGTCTGAATTAAGAACAAAAACCAATGAATGTACTAGTGATGCACGAAAGAAGATAACACATGCCCATGTCACAGAACGACATACTGTGATCTGTTAGACCATGCAGTTGACGAGTTTTATTAAATCTATCGCATCTGACGGACACAATGTCTAGCTGATCTGGTCACGTCGATCATTTACTCACAAAATGGCCCATCTACCTTTCTTAACAACACGTAATACCGATTCCCAATTCAAACTGAAGCGAGGCGAACAACAAAATACAAAACCAAATATTCCACAGAGTAGCATTGTCACCTTGTAAAATTAGCGATAGTCTACAGGAGCTGAGTAACAAGTCCAAGAAAATAGCCTTCTGCATCGTGAAGTGAGGCATTACATAAGCTTAGTATTTGATCGATGTTTGCAAGAAGTTGAACACGTAAGCACTACAATAGCGACACAACACATAATGGCCTAATATGTAACATGGACTCACAGAACAAATGAACATTAGTCTATGGTTGAAAGAGCCTGACATGAAACACCTAAATTTAATTATACAGTTATTTAAGTTCATGACAGCAGATAATTCAATCTATTTTAACTTTCATCTTCTAGCGTTGTTTCACAACCCATCCATTATTGCATTCAAACATGGCAATCGAAAACTCGCTCTGTTACCAAGATACCTACTAGAAATCGCTCTCTGTCTCTCTTTCTCCCGCACTCATTATACAGTCACAACTACACACTGTTGGACATATATGCATACTCGTAACATATATACAATATTGTGACAACACTGTGTTTGCTTCCTTGAATCTATTGCGAATGTCCAATAGACTAAATGATTCAGAGAGGTATTCTCAACAAGAGAATCGACCTAAGGATGCGGGCCGATCTACACGCCTGGTAGAGAGAAACCGGACCCTCTCTTACGTCTGGTAGAGGGACACTGGACCATCTTTTATTTCTGGTACATGGACACTGGACCATGTCTTGCTCTTGGTAAAGGGACACTGGACCATCTCTTACGTCTTGTAGAGACACACTGGGCCATCTCTTACGTCGGGTAGAGAGACACTGGGCCATCTCTTACGTCTGGTAGAGAGACACGGCCATCTTTTACGTCTGGTAGAGAGCGACTGGGCCATCTCTTGCTACTGGCTTATGGACACTGGACCATCTCTTGCTCTTGGTAAAAGGACACTGGACCATCTCTTGCTCCTGGTAAATGGACACAGGACCATCTTTTGCTCTTGGTAAAAGAACACTGGATCCTCTCTTGCTTCTGGTCCAGGAACACTGGACCATCTTTTGCTCTTGGTAAACGCACACTGGACCATCTCTTACTATTGGTCCAAGAACACCGGACCCTCTCTTGCTTCTGGTACAGGGACACTGGACCATCTATTTCGTCCGGTAGAGGAATATCGGGCTACCACTTGCTTCTTGTAGAAGACACCTACCCATCCTTTGATTCTGCTAACCAGACACTGGGTCATCTCCTGCACAGCAACGAAGCGTTAAAATAGACAGATAGGCTGAGGTATCCTAGAAGTATTGTGAAGAATTAGAGAAGACATTCCTTCGCATAACACTGATTAAGAAACACATTATACATTGAAATTGTAATGGTCATTTTGTATAACATGCTGGCAAACTCGCGAAGCGGAAACGCTGATTGCGTTCTGCCTAGAATATCGTAGGAATCAAGTCAATTGTTAGCTAGGAGACGGTCATTAGCGGGTAATTTTCTTTCTCTCACAATCAATTAGCCCCAAATTAGGCCGGCCTTTCCTGACTAGATTTCTATTTTTAGAAAAAGGTGAACGTTTATGTTCATGACTCATCTTAACCTAAATGTTTCGTCAATCTTGGATACTGCTTCCAGGCTTCAATACTGCCCTCACGCTTCGATACTGCTATTGCGTACAGGAAAGGGGCACTTGAACATCTCCGATCGTTGGTAGAAGGACATTGAACCATTTCTTGTTTCACGTATAGGGACACTGGGCTGTTCACAACTTCAAGCAGAGGAACACTTTCTCATCTCTTACTTGGATATTAGAACATTCTTGATGCCGATGGAGGGACATTGAAACATTCATTACTTCTGGTAGAGGAACATTGGACCATCTCCTGCTTTTTGTAGAGACACGCTGGGCCATCCTCTATTTTTTGGTGGAGTCAGATTTTAAACAATATTGCTGACGTTGTCGATTAACTTGTGCCCACTCAAGCGTCATTCTGAAACCAATGTATCCGTTTTTATTTCTTCACACATAAAACTGTGCAATCGCGTGCAGTCAAATTGTCTTTCATCCAATTATAATGCATGGTTATTACTATATGCCTATATTATGAGCTGGTGCTGCGTGTTTTAAAACTGAAGATTCCAAAGGAGACTTACTCTTCTTAATTGAAGACATGGGCCGTTAATGGGAACCAAGAGGCTAACGAACAGAACATGGACACATTTTTCAAGAAGTCGTAAAATAGGAACATCAAACATCAGATCACCGAAAAGTAGGTCTTTGTTGCGATTGGCTAGTCAGTACTGGAACACAATTACAGAGGTTACTGTAAGGTTATACATCTCTTTAGTTACTGAACTAATCCATTTACGTAACAAAGGATAGGTATCTCCCAGGTCAATTTCATGAATACGATATGAAGTACTTGAAATTAGGTAACGATATACTCTTGTCAGATCGGATGTGACCACATTTCTGGTTCTTGGTCCACTATGTAGACCTGCTAGGGACAAACTGGGGCGTGTAAATGGATTATGTAAGATTTCGATTATGATAATTAGTAGATGGAAAAAATATTCCCGCCATTCACGTATACGTTCAACAACACATTGAAATGAGAAGAGTTACTGCTTATCTATGCGCAATTATGTACAGTGGTAACCTTTAGTTCATTCGCATTTATAATAGAAACTATGATATTCAAACAGACAGATTATCATAGAAATCATGATATCTCTTATATTAATATCTGAAGATAAGGAAAGTACGTGGCAGATGTGACAATTTTTATATTCGACATTTCTGTAATTTCTATCATTGTGAGCCATAACCAGAAAAACCTCTACTTTTTATTTCATTTTCCACAATTGCACTCACATTTTAGCACTTGCATTTTCCGGCATACTAAATAATGTAGCCATGGAGAGTACCATGTTTGTCGTTGGAGGATATTACGCAATATTTAAATTGTAAATAGTTGCGTTTTGGCATATGTTGCTAAATTAAACAAATGATTTCCAATTTTAGTAAACGAATAGAGGAATAATATTGCTTAGCCTTACTGGAAAGATATTCCGTAAAATACTGGAAAAAAGACTAATTCCAAGAACGTTATGGAGATAATAAACATTTGACCAATCTATTTAAAATTCTTTATGTGAATAGCCAATGTACATTAAGAAAAACGCAGGATATTCCAAAAAATGTCATATTAGGACCAGTGTAGGGCAAGGTTGTGTACTATTCCCTTTATGTTTATCAGATATATAGACGCAAATGTAAGAAAGACACCATTAGTGAGGGAAACAACTTCAGTGAACCATTAAATGAACTCTTTACTGATGACCAAGTAATAATAGTAACCTCAGACAAACAGCTGCAGGAACACATCAACATTCTCAATGAGGCATGGACGGATTACGGATTGAAATTCAACATAGAAAAAATGGAAATTGTGACGATTGCAAGAAAAGAAAGAAAAACAAATATATTTATCCAAAACCAACAAGAAAAGATAGATGAACAATTTCACGTACTTGGGTAAGATAATTTCAGTGCACGGCAAAGGAGACACTTAACTCCAACACAGATGTAATACAGCAAGTCAAAGCATTTGGGCAAATGTCCCCGATATTACAATGTAAATACGTTACAATGAATACAAAAAGAACATTTTGCAACACGACATTTCTACCCACACTGTGCTAATAGTGCCAACTTTGGACATTGACAAACAAAGATAAAAGAGACATTGTTTGAACAGAAATATAATGTGTTCCCAGAATGCTTGGAGTAACAATAATGGATAGAATCAGATACACAGATATTAAGAAACAGGTAGGTACAACACTAGTGCTAAACCTCATCAAGATACAGCAAACCAAATGTTTCCGGCACATGATATTTCAAACACCAGAAAGTATCCCTCAGAGAGAAATTCTATATAGATACAATGGAAACATAGACAAGGACCGACCAATCAAACCATGGATAGCAGTAAAGCGTTCCAGATACGAAGCACATACTATGGCTGGGTCAAGAAACCTCTTCATAATCTGGTGCTGAAAGGCACACGCAGGACACAAGCAAAAGAAGTACACGAATATACAACTAACATTACGAAGAATTAGATGTGCGTATTTTCTAAAAATGCAGTATGCCTATTACAGTTACCGGTATACACAAATTTACAAACAACATTAAATATATACATATGCCCTCTATCAGACGTTGGTAAATCGTAAAACATTACAGAAGATGCCCACAATGAGACCGAAATTAGGATCAAGGACTGCATTTGCAAAGTTCACTTTTAAAAAAGAAGAACAGACGTTGCTAACGCCAAATAATATCGGGATAAAATTGAAGAAAAGAATAATCATTACTCGTGTGCTTATTGCCATGTGGAGCTGAAACATGGATAACAAAAACCTTTGAAACGCTTGCAATGTGGTGCTACCGGAGAATTTTAAAATGATTTGGACAAAAGAGAGATCCAATGACAATGTCTTCACTGAGATAGGCGCACAAAAAGAATTATTTGCAAATGATACAAGAACTAAAATTGCGTTGGCTGTGGCAAAATATGATACGTGTAAGTCTGTTGCCGAATGTTTTAGGGGGCATAAACATGAAGTTGTTTTTGTCGTTGGCGAAATTCAGAGAAATGCGAAGATAATGCTATAACCAGTTTCATAGCTAATCGCATTGACAAATGGGAAACAGAGCATACAGGCTAGAGAACAAATTATTTAGCAGTTCAAAGAGAGCAGGAGGTGGTCTGCTACTGACGAATGCATCTGCGGTTCTCGAAAACGCCTGCTGCAAAATTGCCAGACATACGAGGACTAGAGAAAGCATATATGGTCATCACCAGTGTCAACATTAGACGAACTATACTGCAGTTTCAACCGCCTAAGAATGACTGCTGTTTTCTTTGAAAAAATTCAGGAGTTCGAATAAGAAGTAAAAGAACCGATAAACCACACGATGATGGTGACGTGAACTGCATTTACTATTTACAAAGACTTGCGCCTATAAATATAACTGTACAAAAAATCAATTGCAACAAAAATGAAATGTGTATAGACGATTAACAGTTTCAGGCGTTCTGTTTGGTTTAGCAATAACTCATCAAGAAAATCTGGTCACATTTTCTGTTCTCTCAACAGCAGGCGTCAGTTCGACGTTCAATAAATATTAAAACTAGATAAGCGATTTAAGAATGTAACCTACATATCATACATTACCAGTTGTCATTCTAAAACTAACAACAAATAAGGATACTGTTGAATGCACAAAAATAGTTCGATAAGTCTAATAGTGCACGCTACCATCGACTGTCCGCTGACTATATGTGGTTTCTTGCAAAACGAAGAAACTGTTGACCTTTCCTTAATTTACCTTTAGTTAAGCGCCTTTGCTCTATTCAATTAGTCTCTATATCAAGCGTAGTACCAATACAAAAACACTTCAAACAGAGTGGAATGTACATATAACAGGACCTTTGTTATCCGTATTCTGATATGATGAAAGAACTTAGAAGCAACCAGGAAAAGCAACATTTCTGTTAAGATCAACGGAGAAAGAATTTAATATGTACCATCAAATTTGCAGATGACCAAGCCATCATAAACGAATCATAATTAAATACAAAAGCTATTGACCAGGATTAACAACGCAGTGAAGCATGTGATAAACTGAGATAAATAGGCCGGACGAAGACATGGGCGTGACATGGTCTAGCGATTTCAATACCTGTCTCTGTACTGAAATCATGAATTTCATTTATATTGTGTGCCATTGTCTAGCGTTTTGAATTAAATAAGTTAATACTATTTAAGATAAGTTGTCATTGAAGACACTAAAGGCAGGCCAAGACACCGACTTTGCCACAAAGTCAAACAAACGTGCCTTCTTAGAAAGTACACTGTCTATACAGATACACAGGAAGGAGGTACTCAGCTAATCCATATTTCTATCATTCACGACAAGCTGATAGTTTTCTACACACGTTAATCCTACAATGCCGATATGACGAAATATACAGCAGCTTGAAATAACACGCTCCCAGCAATCAAGCATACCAAAAATAGGTGTCCTAACTCTCTATTTGAAGGTGGATTTAATTCAGTTCATAACTCAGGACAAACCAGAAATATATTATTCAACCGTCGTTTGCAGAGTACGCCAAAAGACATCGCCATCTTGATCGCTATATAACTCGCATCAATATCCCCAGTCAGTCAATATAAAGATCACGTTAGAAATCAATCCATAGCAGAGAAGAAAAGAGTTAAGATTGGCTGCTGGAATGCATGCTTCATGCCCACATGCACAACAGAACTCATCCAGGGAATAAACAATGTTCTCATGACTTCAATCATAAACGAGTCTCGCCCGCATAATGTAACTATTCGCTCAGACATTTCGGTCACATTTCCTTCACTGTTTCAGAGAAGTATCCAAAATATGCAACAGAACTATAGGATGGAATGCAATAGTCAAAATATTATCGGCCAGACATATTTATTACTTTCACTTGCAACAGGAAGATGCCATATATTTACAATGTGATACTGGGTAATCAGGCATCTAACAATAGACCTGACATAATTACCAAGGTGTTCCAAATGAAGTTGTCTAAGCTATTGAGCGATGTTTTGAATATGAATCTCTTTGGCATTGCCATCATATTTACATCTACTTCATTGATTTTCAGACTTTATATTCACTTTTAAAGATACGCAGAAAAGGTTACATTGATTTGTGCTGAGAAGCCTGATGCAAATATTAATCCAAGATTCCATGATAGTGTAACCTAATGTTTGATTCATGGACATTCTGACACGCAGATCAGAATACACAGTAGAAACTGTGTGTGTCAAAAACTGCCACAAGTCATTTGTAGATCCAATTACAGAAATTGGCAATGGTTACCTCATTTACAGAACAAAAAGAAATAAAAATGCTGTTCCTTTTGAAATGTAAAATGATTATGCATATAATTATGGCATTTCCTTAATTCTTCACTTTATTTTCATTAGATACCTAACATGTCATAGATTCAAAAGATTATTTTCGGATTTATTGGCCTACAATATATTTTGTTCCAAACAAAAGTGTATTCCCGATATTGCAACGGAAAATGTCTTTTGAGAAGTTCTAAGTTGTCAAGTAAATGTAATATTATGGCAGTGTTGTCTGTGGTGCAGATTTTCTCATATTTTTATTTTTGGTGGCTTTACTCCAAAAAGATTCAATTATAATTTGTTATAACTATTTAACAATTTTTCAAAATATGAAATGATAAAATATCCATTGTTTTTGTTTTAAAAAAAATTGATTTCATAATTTCCTTTCTCTTCTTCCATTTACAGTTTTGCAATATGACAATAATCTACGTTATTGACAATAATAAATCTTTAATTGCTAAAATAATCTACGTTATTGACAATAATAAATCTTTAATTGCTAAAATAATCTACGTTATTGACAATAATAAATCTTTAATTGCTAAAATAATCTACGTTATTGACAATAATAAATCTTTAATTGCTAAAATAATCTACGTTATTGACAATAATAAATCTTTAATTGCTAAAATACTGTCGTTTTTTTTTTCATTGTGTACACCATAAGTGATGAACAGAACCAAAGATATAGCAGTAAAAAAGAAAGCTGACAGCAGCAAATGACTCATAGCTGGCTGTCTGCATCAGGGTCAGGGATCCATAACTGACCAATACCCTATTCCACTTCTAAGTGGTGGCCCTGAAAACAGACTGCAACCATGCTGCCTGGTTAAGAGATTAAGGATAGAATAGGAAAAGGCAAAACCAATCCCTAAAATGTGCTAAAATCGGATGTGCTGAACCAATAATCAAGTAAAAAGGACATCTAGGAAGCTGTTTTACTCCTGAAAAAAAGTAAACACCCCTGAACCAGTTGGTTTCTCAGTAGAAAATCAAATCAGACAATAAAACTTCAACAGTAATTCAGTTTTATATAGAGAAAACACCAGCAGACTGGAAGAAATACTAAATAGTTCAATTACTGGAAAACGAGGGATCTGAAACGGAGAAAAAATTATAGGGGTAGGAGATTGTCTTCTTCTTCTTCTTCGTACGCAGTCAGACAGTAACCATTATTTTTTCGAAAAAAGCGGCGGTCATCCTGAGGCTGTCGACACTGCCATAGAGCTTGTCTTGTGGTTCCACTGGTGATGGCCACATCTGCTCTCTCTGATCCTCGTATGTCGGGCAGTTCTGCAGCAGATGTCCAGAGGTCATTTTCGCGGTACCACACGGGCATTCGTCGGTTCCACATATCTTCAATTTGTTGAATAGGTGGTACCTCAGTCTATTGTGGCCAGTGCGAAGTCTAAAGACAACGACCTGCTCTCTTCTGTTCAACTGGTAATAGGCATCGTTTTTGGTGTAACCAGTATGTTCGGTTTCCCATTTGGTCATGTATCTGGCTTTAAAAAGCCGTTTTGACTCTTCGTACGTCATACTAGTATCTGTTTGTGGTAGTCTTGCACCTTCTTTTGCCAGTCTGTCTGCCTCCTCGTTGCCTTGGATGTTGCAGTGTGATGGGACCCACTGTACCATATCCTTTTTGGTGCGGACTGCTGGCATAGTTGACAGAGTGCTGCTCTTAAGTCATTAAGCTCAGTGTTTTTCTGGCTTTTTAGCGCTGTGACTACGGCGAGAGCATCTGTAAGCAGGACTATATGGCTTTCATTTTCTTTGTGTGTCACCATTTCTTCCACTGCCGCCCTCAGTGCCTCTGCCTCCGCTCTGAAATTGCTTGTGTACTTAACAGTAGCAAATGACAGTGTTATTTGTCTGCCATTTGGTAGGTTAAGGAATGCTCCTGCCCCTCCGTTCTGTGTAGTGTTTGTTACAGAACCGTCGGTGTATGCATGGGTCCAGTCTATGCTTGGGAAATTTTTCGATATAAAGCTTAGGGTAGTATCTCTCCTTTCTTTTTCAGTCTGGCAGTTTTTGTTTCCAAAACCTGGTATATTTTCTACCACCTCTGGAAATATATCCTGCCTCCAGGTAGGTTTTCGTACAGTAGTGATGGGCTTTGGTGTTATTAGTGCGTTTATGGGATCTTTGTGCATCTTTGCTTTGGCTATTTCTGCAAAGTTTCTCAGCTTTAGTTTCCCATTTCCCAAATTGTTTAGTCTCTGGTGCATTGGATGGTCAGTCAGTCTTCGGAGTTTCTCTGACTGCAGCTGGGCTCTGTAGTCTCTTCTATCGGTCATGGGTTGCAGTTTTGTAGTCTTTTCAAGTTCTACAATTGGCGTTGACTTCATGCCTCCTGTTATAACTCTCATGGCTTGGTTTTGAAGTTTGCTAACTTTATCGAAGTTCGCCTTTGCTGCTGTTGTCCATGCCGCAATGCCATACTCGAGAACTGGTCTCACTCTTCCAGTGTACAGTTTCTTTAGTATACTTTTGTCTGCTCCCCAGCTTGTGCCAGCAAGTTTCCTCATGATTGCCATTCTTTCTCTGGCTCTAATTCGGTTTATCTCGATCTGACTTTTCCATGTCATGCGCCGATCAAATGTGGCGCCCAAGTAGTTTGGGTTGTCGTTTGGCTTCAGGAATTTGCCATTTAGACTTAATTTGGTGTTTTGTGGTTTGATTGAAAGCTAGAATATTGTACATGTGGTTTTTTCCTCGTTTATTTTGACCAGCCACGAGCTCGCCCACTCTTGCAGCGATGTTAGGGCCTGTTGCATTCGATTTCTTGCTATGGTGAGATTCTTTTCAGAGGTCCACATAGCCAGATCGTCTGCAAACATTGAGCTATGGACTCTTCTTGGTATATTCTCTGTAATGTCGTTTATATACACCAGGAAGAGTGTGGGTGACAGTACACCCCCTTGGGGTACTCCCTGCTCGAGTATCACCTTTTTGCTCATCTGCCCTTGTACTAGGACTCTGGCCGTTCTTTTGTTGAGGTAGTGGTTGATCCACTTGTACATTCTCCCACAAAACCAAGCAATGAGAGTTATAACAGGTGGCATGAAGTCAACGCCAATTGTAGAACTCGAAAAGATTACAAAGCTGCAACCCATGACCGATAGAAGAGACTGCAGAAACCAGCTGCAGTCAGAGAAACTCCGAAGACTGACTGACCATCCAATGCACCCGAGACTAAACAATTTGGGAAATGGGAAACTAAAGCGGAAAAACTTTGCAGAAATAGCCAAAGCAAAGATGCACGAAGATCCCATAAACGCACTAACAACACCAAAGCCCATCACTACTGTACGAAAACCTACCTGGAGGCAGGATATATTTCCAGAGGTGGTAGAAAATATACCAGGTATTGGAAACAAAAACTGTTAGACTGAAAAAGAAAGAAGAAATACTACCCTAAGCTTTATATCGAAAAACTACCCAAGCATGCACTGGACCCATGCATACATCGACGGTTCTGTAACAAACACTACACAGAACGGAGGGGCAGGAGCATTCCTGAACCTACCAAATGGCAGAAAAATAACACTGTCGTTCGCTACTGGTAAGTTCACAAGCAATTTCAGAGCGGAGGCAGAGGCACTGAGGGCGGCAGTGGAAGAAATGGTGACACATAAAGAAGATGAAAGCCATATAGTCCTGCTTACAGATGCTCTGGTCGTAGTCACAGCGCTAAAAAGCCAGAAAAACACTGAGCTTAATGACTTAAGAGCAGCACTCTGTCAACTATGCCAGCAGTCTGCACCAAAAAGGGTAGTGGTGCAGTGGGTCCCATCACACTGCAACATCCAAGGCAACGAGGAGGCAGACAGACTGGCAAAAGAAGGTGCAAGACTACCACAAACAGATACTAGTTTGACGTACGGAGAGTCAAAACGGCTTATTAAAGCCAGATACATGACCAAATGGGATACTGAACATACCGGCTAGACCAAAAACGATGCCTATTACCAGTTGAACAGAAGAGAGCAGGTTGTTGTCTTTAGAATTCGCACTGGCCACAATAGACTGAAGTACCACCTATTCAACAAATTGAAGATAGGTGGTACCGACGAATGCCCGTGTTGTACTGGGAAAATGACCGCTGAGCATCTGCTACAGAACTGCCGACATACGACGATCAGAGAGAGCAGATGTGGCCATCACCTGTGGCTACACAAGACAAGCTCTATGGCAGTGTCGACAGCCTCAAGATGACCGCCGCTTTTTTCAAAAAAATAATGGTTACTGTCTGACTGCGTACGAAGAAGAAGAAGAAGAAGAAGAAGAAGAAGAAGAAGAAGAAGAAGAAGAAGAAGAAGAAGAAGAAGATTGCATTACATAGTGTTTCAAATAATTCTCCAGTAGTTTAAGGTCAGAGCAACTCATTCGAGGCGAAAGTCAATTGAAATCAATAGCAAAAGGTGTTTTGTGATATTCTGTTTTCATATAAATTAGGAAGGTTGGAAGCTGTATGGGAGATGAGAGACTGTACATGTGTATGTATATGTTGTACGTGGTGCATGTTGTATGGGGTACACGTTGAATGTTGTACCTGTTGTATGTGGTACATGTTGTATGTGGTACATGTTGTAAGTGATACATATTGTATGTGATACATGTTGTAAGTGGTAAATGTTGTATGGGATATATTTTGATCGAGTGTGACAGATGGCAAATTTGTGTATATCTGTAGGAAGGATTGTTACATAGGTGACAAATCCCTGACTGTTATTTCTTCTTCTTCATCGTACGCTGTTTACAGCTATATTTACCTTGCACTGTTTTATTTTGTTAAGCCTGTGGCTCAGTGCATCCGATTTCAACAGGCGTTTCTGTAGGGATGCCATCCTTAGCCTTTGGCTGTCCCCAGCCTATCTGCAAGGCAGCAGTTGTTTTTGGTTAGAGTTGTCTCTCTTATGGAAGTTGTCTTGCGGGACTAACGAGTATTCCCCACTCCTGTCTATAGGATTTGGCAATGATATGATTTGATGGACTATGTACTAGTTTGTACTATCCCTGAAGAGAGGCAGTCCAGTGTGACTGTCTCAGGATCGTCACGTCCTGCCAGAAACGTAGCATATGCATGTGAGTGACGTATCTCTTTGCTCCCTTTATTTTCTCGGCTCATCTGCAGTGATGGCACGCCTAGCATTCTCCGCCACCTGGGACGTTGTCACAATAGGGCAGAGGTCCAATGTCCGCTGGACTGCATCTCTTCTGCGTCCATTGGGATGACTGATAGCAGACAGAGGTAAAGAGCGAGGCAGGAGTGCATTTAGCCAGGTGCATTTCTGCGGCTCGACCGAGCCGGGCTTATCAGCCAAGCACGTTGACCAAATGTCAGCGACCTGTGATTCCTCTAGAAGGAGTGCATTTAACCAGGGGATAAGCCTGGTAATGGCACGGAGATGTTGTTCGCCTGGTGTGCGGACATATCTCATGATCAAGGGTTGCGTCTCAACAGTTCGCAGTGAGGTGGCTGCTCTACTGCTTACGACACCCCGACCGAGAACTAAGTCTTCTACTAGTGGTTTCACACCTCATCGCCGTATGGGGTGAATATCGGGCAGCTTCCCGCCCGCTTTGATCAGCGGACGGCAGAGACCTCTTTCTGCGGCTCGATCGGGTCGGGCTGAGACATGAGCCACAGGTCCCAACCCTATCATAGCCTCCCATCGCAGTGGTGCTGAGATTTAGGGCGGGATTCCGGCTTAGAGGCGTTCGGCCGTAATCCCTCCTATGGTAGCCTCGCGCCGTTGGCTTATCAGCCACGTACGTGGACCAAATGTCTGCGATTTGCCATTCCTCTCACCATCATAGTCACTATCACCACCATCATCACCATCACCATAACCATCATCATCAACACCATCTTCACCACAATCACTAGCATCACAATCATTACCAACACCACCATCATCACCAGAACCAACAACATCTCACCAGTATCACCATCATCACCATCATCACCAGAACCACCAACATCTCACCAGTATCACCATCATCACCATCATCACCAGAACCACCAACATCTCACCAGTATCACCATCATCACCAGAATCATCATAATTACCATCTCATCACAATCATCCTCGCTATCAAAAGCATTGTAAAATCCATCATAATTTGAAAGCTTTGTTCACCTTTAAGAAAACGGCGGACAACATTCATTTAAAGCAGCTCACCTAATGTGCTCAATAAGAGGGCTATTAAATGAAAGCCGGCCTAGGAGAGAACACGAGTGTCCAACTACAATTAAACCGTCTGCCGTACACGTGTTTCATCAGTGTGATACTCGAGTTAAAAGAAAGTGACCCACTGGAACATCTCAAGAACGCGTAAAAAAGACCACTAAAGAGTGGTGTGCATGTGGCTAGCATTATCGCTATGTATAACCATTGTTATCAAAACCACCACTGTCAATACTTGTATATAGGCTCGATGTAATCCCCTAAGTGCGTCGGGGAGCAAGGCTGTCAATGATAATTATGTTTAACAATCTAGGGAGCAGTCGGGAACAGAACACAAAACAATATTCAACATTCTGGAGGAGGTCGCAGTCAGAAACAAAAGCCAGTATTTAACAGTCTGGGGAATGCTCGATAATATAACACAAGCCAGTATTTAATAGCCTGGGGCTATGTCCGTTAATAGAACACAAGCCAGCATTTAAGTCTAGGGCAATGCCCGTTAAAAGAACACCCGCCAATTATTAACAGTGTGGAGGAAAGTCCGTTAATAGAACACAAGCCACTAATTAACTGTCTGGGTAAATGTCCGTTAATAGAACACAAGCCAGTATTTAACTGTCTGGGTAAATGTCCGTTAATAGAACAAGCCAGTATTTAACAGTCTGGGGGTATGTCCGTTAATAGAACACAAGCCAGTATTTAACAGTTTGGGAAAATGTCCGTTAATAGAACAAAAGTCAGTATTTAACAGTTTGGGTAAATGTCCGTTAATAGAACACAAGCCAGTATTTAACAGTCTGGGTAAATGTCCGTTAATAGAACACAAGCCAGTATTTAACAGTCTGGATAAATGTCAGTTAATAGAACACAAGCCAGTATTTAACAGTCTGGGTAAATGTCAGTTAAAAGAACACAAACCAGTATTTAACCATCGGGTGGGTATGTCCGTTTATAGAACACAAGCCAGTATTTAATAATCTGGGGGTATCTCCGTTAATAGAACACAAGCCAGCATTTAACAGTGTTGGTAAATGTCCGTTAATAGAACACAAACCAATATTTAACATTCTGGGTAAATGTCAGTTAATAGAACACAAGCCAGTATTTAACTGTTTGGAAAAATGTCCGTTAATAGAACAAAAGTCAGTATTTAACAGTTTGGGTAAATGTTCGTTAATAGAACACAAGCCAGTATTTAACTGTCTGGGTAAATATCCGTTAATAGAACACAAGCCAGTATTTAACAGTCTGGGTAAATGTTCGTTAATAGAACAGAAGCCAGTATTTAACAGTCTGGGGCAATGTCCGTTAATAGAACACAAGCTAGTATTTAACAGTTCAAGGAATGGTCTTAACCAGAACACAAGTCAGAATTCAACAGTTCAAGGAATGCTCTTTCCCAGAACACAAGTCAGCATTCAACAGTTCAAGGAATGGTCTTACCCAGAACACAAGCCAGCATTCAACAGTCTGAGTGAATGTCTGTTAATAGAACACAAGCCAGAACACAAAAACTGCATTTGACTAGTGAGATGCCGAGAGTGCCAAAAGAAATAAACAAGATCGAGGACAAAACAATATTGTGAGAAAATTTAACAAAGGTTTCCACCTCTATTGCTTTAATGGACACAGTTGATTGTTTTTAGAGTTTATTTATTTAAATCCCTAAACCAACACATCGCTAGACTGTTACTTCTATTTCCTCTCATGCAGGCTTTCAAAACGTCATATTCCCCGGACACAAACATTAGCCATAGCTAAAATCACTTCACTAAAAAAAATATTCCATCAGTCTTTGTCTGCTAATAAAAATTAGTTTTATTATCAAAACACTTCGAGGACCTCAAAATGGAATTATGTAGACTGTTTTAGATCCACCAGTTGGGTAGTTTGAGAATACATAATTGTGCAGGCCACGGGAAATGCTCAAGATCCACCATTGAATCTTCCTAAACATAATGGCCTGAGGCAAGAAACAAAGGTACTCAGGTACCTAATGGGTTATGTCTCTGCCCATTTACAAACCTCGTCATCTTCTCTTATCACTGTCCCATTCATTTATAGGCCATCATTATCAGCATCATCAACATTATCATGTCCAATCACCCCCTCCCCTCCCACAGACATAATGTTTTAAAAATAGCCAGTCTTACTCATTTCCCCCTTTCACGTTTCCGTTTCTTCTGTATTCTTGTATTGTTTTGTTGTCTTTTATTTTCTATCACTGTTACTCATCGCCCTGTCATGTTTTTGAGCCTGTACATCATGTAGCAAGATTAACCGTAACGGTTATGCAGCAACGACTGCACTCCCCCACACATTCACATACAAACAGACGCGCTCACACACACAGACACACACAAACATACATTCGAGAAAACTCATGCAACTAAGAGCACAGGCGTACAGTTAACAAAAACATAAATGTCAATCCATCAAAAAATGTAACCATGAACATACTTAAACATGTCCATGAATGTATATATGTGTGTGTGTATATATGTGTATGTACGTGTGTATGTGTGTATGTATATAAGTATGTGTGTGTGCGTGTATATGTATGTGTGTGCATGTGTATGCATGTGTGTGTATGTATGTGTGCATGTATGTGTGTGCGTGTATATGCATGTGTGTATGTATGTATGTATGTGTGTATGCGTGTAAATGTATGTGTATGTATATGTATGCATGGGTGTGTATGTATGTGTGTATGTATGTGTGTATGTATGTGTGTATGTATGTGTGTATGTATGTATGTTTGTATGTGTGTACGCATGTATGTGTGTATGAATGTATGTAAATAAAACACACGTTTTGAAACGAACAGAACAAAACAGATCTTATTGTTCTGGTATGGAATTCTGGTAAACGTAGTTACACGTAATTAGTGAGACATGACAGAGCGAGACTCTTTTCAAGGATACAAAACAGCACGAAAACAAATCATTTGAACATGGTTTTATATTCTTGACATTTAGATCATCGAGAAATATAGAGGACACAAACTGAATAAATATTCTCTGTTCTTAACTATATATGTAATGTTGCTGGGCATATCTTCTCTCAATGATAGACAGTTGTCTCTGATTGTATCACCATACGATAGAGGGAATAACGATTTGAACAAGTTTGTTTCAGTTACGGCTTTAGAACAAGAGCATGAACGACAACTACGTTACGATCGTGAAGTCTTCATCGGGATTAAAGGAAAAAGAAACATAAAACAATTAAAATCTTGGAAGAATTGATAGACGCATACAAATGAACTAGATGGGATCTTCTATTTTGATAGCCTAATCATGCCAGACAACCTAGTCATGTCAGACGACCTAGTCATGTCCGACAACCTAGTCATGACAGATAACCTAGTCATGTCAGACAACCTAGTCAAGTCAGGCTGGCCAGGAATGTTTGAGACGGGAAAATAGCTAATAAAATAGTCGTGATGGACCAGCCAAATTGTAAGTGATCAGAAGACTATATGGCATGTGTACATGCAACCATAATAGTAGGCAGTAAAGATTTCCCTGATACTGCATTTTACTTTTCAGTCAAATACAAGATACAAATACAGAAACGGATGGGGAGTAAAGGTTTAACATAGAAAGGTGTGTTCAATATGTACAGTGATCAATCATTACATTGGACCAAAGTCTAAGATAGGAGATTGAAGTTGAATTGCATGGAACGGTATATGAGTGCACAGGTTCCAGCGTGTGAAAAATATCATGTGAATATAAGCACATTAAAAATATCATGTGAATATAAGCACATTAAAAATATCATGTGAATATAAGCACATTAAGGACATAAACTATGAAGACTTGCACATTGACGAAATATAAACTATGAAGATTAGCACATTAACAATATAAACTATAAAGATTAGCACGTTAACAATATAAACTATAAAGATTAGCACGTTAACAATATTAACTATAAAGATTAGCACGTTAACAATATAGAATATAAAGATTAGCACGTTAACAATATAAACTATAAAGATTAGCACGTTAACAATATAAATTATAAATATTAGCACATTAACAATATTAACTATAAAGATTAGCATATTAACAATACAAACTATAAAGATTAGTACATTAACAATATATAAACTATAAAGATTAGCACATTGACAACATAAACTATAAAGATTAGCACATTAACAACATAAACTTTAAATATTAGCACATTAACAACATAAACTATACAGATTAGCACATTAACAACATAGACTATGAAGATTAGAACATTAACAACATATACTGTGAGGCTTGGAACTTGACATAAACTATGAGTATTAGCACATTAACAACATAAACTATACAGATTAAAAAATTAACAACCTAAACTTTACAGATTTAAACATTAACAACATAAACTATGAGTATTAGCATATTAACAACATAAACTATACAGATTAAAAAATTAACAACCTAAACTTTACAGATTTAAACATTAACAACATAAAGTATGAGTATTAGCACATTGACAACATAAACTGTTAGATTCGGCAGAACCCCAGGTCTAGCAAACAATATCAAAGGTCAGCAGAACCAACAGATAACGAGATGTCTCATTTTTTGTTCAAACGATGGAGAACGGACAGACAACATTTCTCAATACGTCTCCGCTGTGACCTACCAACTGCTACCCCTGTTAAACACTGGAAGATCAATTAAGCTACAAAGTAACAATTCATTAATAGTATATATAACTATTATAGGAACTTTGAGCTGCCAATGGCACAATTGTTCCGAATCAAAAGAAAAGAAAAGATTAAATTACACTGTAAGAAATGAAATGTCTAAGCATAGGCGCTAGTGTCATAATGAGAGACAAAATCAGAAATGAGGACATTGGAAATTTGGTGAGAAAACCCCTGTGAGCTAACAAATGTTACAATGCATGTGGTATTTGGATAGATGATATAGGACAAATCTTGGAACAACACAGACTTGCAACAACTGACGCAAAATACTTGATTCAATTAAGACGACTTAAACTCCCAGGGTGCAAAAAGGTCCAAGAAAGATAATCTAAGCTCTCAACAGCGCTTAGAAGTAAAAGAAAGAAGACGAATGCTCTTCAATACGCTTAAAGGCCCAATAAAGACGACTTAGCCTCCCCATAGTACTTAAAGCTCCAACAAAGACAACTTAACCGGCCCACGACGCCTAAAAGTCCAACAAAGACAACTTAACCGGCCCATGACGCCTAAAAGTCCAACAAAGACAACTTAACCGGCCTACTACGCCTAAAAGTCCAACAAAGACAACTTAACCTGCCCACGACGACTAATGTATAAAAAGATGACGTAGGCTCCTCAATACGTTTGACGGTCCAAAAACTCAGGGTTTACTCCCTAAGCCTCTCTCGTTTTACTGGTAACTAGTAAGTCTTTACGATCTTTACGTATCCGCAATGCTTGTTTTTCTTATAGTGATTAGAAATATTAAATCAAAACAAAATCATTGTTCAGTGAGCTTTAGAAATGGTTTTATTGATTTTTGACAATAACAATGAGTAAATGCCATAGTTTTAACCTCCACCCGTTATTTTTTTCAGTGTATCTACTAACACTTTCTCTCTATTTTCGTCTACATCCTTTCTCTACCGCACTCTTCCTTTCGTCTAATGCTTGTCATGTCAATTATACAACTTCTTGAAGTCCAGGGACCCTTGCTGACATGTACCAGATGAATCAAGGTCAAATGTCTGAACAGAAACAAAGATATTAATTATGACTGACATGTCCTGTTGCAACGTTTCTCTGTGCACATCCTTTGCACAGGCAGAATGTACTGCTCGTCACCCATTTCCTTCCATTGAAATTGTCAACGATGTCTGAAGCATGGGAGACTGTACAATAGCACAGGTCGAGACAACATTCCGTCTATGTGAGCACTCACGCACAACGTGGAACGACAATATTGACATGCTTCAAAGATTGCTAATCTTTGTTCTAGTTCTGTGGCAATAATTGTATTATATGTTCTCCTTATTCGTTCTTATTACAATGTAACTCCATACAATGCACCGAGTGACCACCGTAGCTAATACTTTTATCTGTACCAAAACACTGACATCTAATCTTGAGGTACTGATTTCCATTGTACTTTGGGAATATTCTGTTGGTTAATTTTTCTTGTAATTGTTTTTGTTTGACACATTTTAGTGAAACACTTTCCAATACTTCAATAAGAACCTTTAAACTCTCTGTGGAATACGTGGCTTCAGCTTACGTATTCCCGGTCCTTTAGTCCTGTACCACCCGTTTCATCTATTGCAACGTCTTTCTTGTTTCCTTTATATTACCTCGAGATGTCTCCATGTGTCTTTTAATCTGGCCCTACTTCTCTTGACTTGTGGATTCAAGAACGGAGACTGTCTTGTAATGGGTTAAGCTTGCGTCCTTAAAACGTGTCATATCTAACGTCAGCGGTCTCTCCTTGTACCATGCTCTACTGATAAATGTCCCGTTCCTTCCAATAGTTACACATTTGTGATCTCATCGTACAATTTCAATCTTTCTATTTTGTCCCTGCACCCATTTATGAAAGTCTGTACCTTTTTCGTTGTTGATTTTGTTGTTTTCCATGTTTCACAACCATACATTGGAGCGGACTTTACATTGGAGTTGAATATTTATATTGTTATGTAAGACTTAATTTATTTCATTTCCGTAAATTCCTCAATGAAACAAAAGTTCCCTTTGCCTTTTGTACGATTATTTAAAGTGAAATATTCGTATTTGTTCCTCCAACTGTGTCTACATTGCTACCAAGATATATGAATCATTATACATTTTGTAGAAGTGTGTCTCGAAAGATATTATTATTGTTGCTAGTTGCAGTTATTATAATAATTTTTGATCTTTTCCTCTATATATCTGTGGTAACAATTTCAAGTACCTCTCGTTAAACTTACATATTTGATTGAGTATCTAATTGTGGTTATCGAATAGCAGTTTTCAGTAAAATCCATTCAGGAAGATATTTTGTAAAATTCCAACGGTTCCATTTCGGTAGGTTGGTGTTTTTCTCTTCAAAATAGCAAACCAATGGAGAAATGGTAAAAAGAAACTTCACTGTCACACATAGTTGCCTATCTCTACAGTAGCACAGGTCGAGCCATAGCTCTATTTCTGCGATCATGTATGTAGAGGTTAGATCTACATGTACATTATGATTCTTAGATGACTAGTCTTTATTTTAAGTAAGTCGGCATGCTTCACAGATGACTAATCTTTGTTCTAAGTAAGTCGGCATGCTTCCCAGATGACTAATCTTTGTTCTAAGTAAGTCAGCATGCTTCCCAGATGACTAATCTTTGTTCTAAGTAAGTCGGCATGCTTCCCAGATGACTAATCTTTGTTCTAAGTAAGTCGGCATGCTTCCCAGATGACTAATCGTTGTTCTAAGTAAGTCAGCATGCTTCCCAGATGACTAATCTTTGTTCTAAGTAAGTCGGCATGCTTCCCAGATGACTAATCTTTGTTCTAAGTAAGTCAGCATGCTTCCCAGATGACTAATCTTTGTTCTAAGTAAGTCAGCATGCTTCCCAGATGACTAATCTTTGTTCTAAGTAAGTCGGCATGCTTCCCAGATGACTAATCTTTGTTCTAAGTAAGTCGGCATGCTTCCCAGATGACTAATCTTTGTTCTAAGTAAGTCAGCATGCTTCCCAGATGACTAATCTTTGTTCTAAGTAAGTCGGCATGCTTCCCAGATGACTAATCTTTGTTCTAAGTAAGTCGGCATGCTTCCCAGATGACTAATCGTTGTTCTAAGTAAGTCGGCATGCTTCCCAGATGACTAATCGTTGTTCTAAGTAAGTCGGCATGCTTCACAGATGACTAATCTTTGTTCTAAGTAAGTCGGCATGCTTCACAGATGACTAATCGTTGTTCTAAGTAAGTCGGCATGCTTCCCAGATGACTAATCGTTGTTCTAAGTAAGTCGGCATGCTTCCCAGATGACTAATCTTTGTTTTAAGTAAGTCGGCATGCTTCACAGATGACTAATCTTTGTTCTAAGTAAGTCGGCATGCTTCCCAGATGACTAATCTTTGTTCTAAGTAAGTCAGCATGCTTCCCAGATGACTAATCTTTGTTCTAAGTAAGTCGGCATGCTTCCCAGATGACTAATCTTTGTTCTAAGTAAGTCGGCATGCTTCCCAGATGACTAATCGTTGTTCTAAGTAAGTCGGCATGCTTCCCAGATGACTAATCGTTGTTCTAAGTAAGTCGGCATGCTTCACAGATGACTAATCTTTGTTCTAAGTAAGTCGGCATGCTTAACAGATGACTAATCGTTGTTCTAAGTAAGTCGGCATGCTTCCCAGATGACTAATCGTTGTTCTAAGTAAATCGGCATGCTTCACAGATGACTAATCTTTGTTTTAAGTAAGTCGGCATGCTTCACAGATGACTAATCGTTGTTCTAAGTAAGTCGGCATGCTTCACAGATGACTAATCTTTGTTCTAAGTAAGTCGGCATGCTTCACAGATGACTAATCTTTGTTCTAAGTAAGTCAGCATGCTTCCCAGATGACTAATCGTTGTTCTAAGTAAGTCGGCATGCTTCCCAGATGACTAATCGTTGTTCTAAGTAAGTCGGCATGCTTCACAGATGACTAATCTTTGTTTTAAGTAAGTCGGCATGCTTCACAGATGACTAATCGTTGTTCTAAGTAAGTCGGCATGCTTCCCAGATGACTAATCGTTGTTCTAAGTAAGTCGGCATGCTTCACAGATGACTAATCGTTGTTCTAAGTAAGTCGGCATGCTTCCCAGATGACTAATCGTTGTTCTAAGTAAGTCGGCATGCTTCACAGATGACTAATCTTTGTTCTAAGTAAGTCGGCATGCTTCCCAGATGACTAATCGTTGTTCTAAGTAAGTCGGCATGCTTCCCAGATGACTAATCTTTGTTCTAAGTAAGTCGGCATGCTTCCCAGATGACTAATCGTTGTTCTAAGTAAGTCAGCATGCTTCCCAGATGACTAATCGTTGTTCTAAGTAAGTCAGCATGCTTCCCAGATGACTAATCTTTGTTCTAAGTAAGTCGGCATGCTTCACAGATGACTAATCGTTGTTCTAAGTAAGTCAGCATGCTTCCCAGATGACTAATCGTTGTTCTAAGTAAGTAGACATGCTTCACAGATGACTAATCGTTGTTCTAAGTAAGTCGGCATGCTTCCCAGATGACTAATCGTTGTTCTAAGTAAGTCGGCATGCTTCACAGATGACTAATCGTTGTTCTAAGTAAGTCGGCATGCTTCCCAGATGACTAATCGTTGTTCTAAGTAAGTCGGCATGCTTCCCAGATGACTAATCGTTGTTCTAAGTAAGTCGGCATGCTTCCCAGATGACTAATCGTTGTTCTAAGTAAGTCGGCATGCTTCCCAGATGACTAATCGTTGTTCTAAGTAAGTCGGCATGCTTCCCAGATGACTAATCGTTGTTCTAAGTAAGTCGGCATGCTTCCCAGATGACTAATCGTTGTTCTAAGTAAGTCGGCATGCTTCCCAGATGACTAATCGTTGTTCTAAGTAAGTCGGCATGCTTCCCAGATGACTAATCTTTGTTCTAAGTAAGTCGGCATGCTTCCCAGATGACTAATCTTTGTTCTATGTAAGTCGGCATGCTTCCCAGATGACTAATCTTTGTTCTAAGTAAGTCGGCATGCTTCCCAGATGACTAATCGTTGTTCTAAGTAAGTCGGCATGCTTCCCAGATGACTAATCTTTGTTTTAAGTAAGTCGGCATGCTTCCCAGATGACTAATCTTTGTTCTAAGTAACTCGGCATGCTTCACAGATGACTAATCTTTGTTCTAAGTAAGTCGGCATGCTTCCCAGATGACTAATCTTTATTCTAAGTAAGTCGGCATGCTTCACAGATGACTAATCGTTGTTCTAAGTAAGTCGGCATGCTTCCCAGATGACTAATCTTTGTTCTAAGTAAGTCGGCATGCTTCCCAGATGACTAATCTTTGTTCTAAGTAAGTCGGCATGCTTCCCAGATGACTAATCTTTGTTCTAAGTAAGTCGGCATGCTTCCCAGATGACTAATCGTTGTTCTAAGTAAGTCAGCATGCTTCCCAGATGACTAATCGTTGTTCTAAGTAAGTCAGCATGCTTCCCAGATGACTAATCTTTGTTCTAAGTAAGTCGGCATGCTTCACAGATGACTAATCGTTGTTCTAAGTAAGTCAGCATGCTTCCCAGATGACTAATCGTTGTTCTAAGTAAGTCGGCATGCTTCACAGATGACTAATCGTTGTTCTAAGTAAGTCGGCATGCTTCCCAGATGACTAATCGTTGTTCTAAGTAAGTCGGCATGCTTCCCAGATGACTAATCTTTGTTCTAAGTAAGTCGGCATGCTTCCCAGATGACTAATCTTTGTTCTAAGTAAGTCGGCATGCTTCACAGATGACTAATCGTTGTTCTAAGTAAGTCGGCATGCTTCCCATATGACTAATCGTTGTTCTAAGTAAGTCGGCATGCTTCCCAGATGACTAATCGTTGTTCTAAGTAAGTCGGCATGCTTCCCAGATGACTAATCGTTGTTCTAAGTAAGTCGGCATGCTTCCCAGATGACTAATCGTTGTTCTAAGTAAGTCGGCATGCTTCCCAGATGACTAATCGTTGTTCTAAGTAAGTCGGCATGCTTCCCAGATGACTAATCGTTGTTCTAAGTAAGTCGGCATGCTTCCCAGATGACTAATCGTTGTTCTAAGTAAGTCGGCATGCTTCACAGATGACTAATCTTTGTTCTAAGTAAGTCGGCATGCTTCCCAGATGACTAATCTTTGTTCTAAGTAAGTCGGCATGCTTCCCAGATGACTAATCTTTGTTCTAAGTAAGTCGGCATGCTTCCCAGATGACTAATCTTTGTTCTAAGTAAGTCGGCATGCTTCCCAGATGACTAATCGTTGTTCTAAGTAAGTCGGCATGCTTCCCAGATGACTAATCGTTGTTCTAAGTAAGTCGGCATGCTTCCCAGATGACTAATCGTTGTTCTAAGTAAGTCGGCATGCTTCCCAGATGACTAATCGTTGTTCTAAGTAAGTCGGCATGCTTCCCAGATGACTAATCGTTGTTCTAAGTAAGTCGGCATGCTTCCCAGATGACTAATCTTTGTTTTAAGTAAGTCGGCATGCTTCCCAGATGACTAATCTTTGTTCTAAGTAAGTCGGCATGCTTCACAGATGACTAATCTTTGTTCTAAGTAAGTCGGCATGCTTCCCAGATGACTAATCTTTGTTCTAAGTAAGTCGGCATGCTTCACAGATGACTAATCGTTGTTCTAAGTAAGTCGGCATGCTTCCCAGATGACTAATCTTTGTTCTAAGTAAGTCGGCATGCTTCCCAGATGACTAATCTTTGTTCTAAGTAAGTCGGCATGCTTCCCAGATGACTAATCTTTGTTCTAAGTAAGTCGGCATGCTTCCCAGATGACTAATCGTTGTTCTAAGTAAGTCGGCATGCTTCCCAGATGACTAATCGTTGTTCTAAGTAAGTCGGCATGCTTTGTTCTAAGTAAGTCGGCATGCTTCACAGATGACTAATCTTTGTTCTAAGTAAGTCGGCATGCTTCACAGATGACTAATCTTTGTTCTAAGTAAGTCGGCATGCTTCCCAGATGACTAATCTTTGTTCTAAGTAAGTCGGCATGCTTCCCAGATGACTAATCTTTGTTCTAAGTAAGTCGGCATGCTTCCCAGATGACTAATCTTTGTTCTAAGTAAGTCGGCATGCTTCCCAGATGACTAATCGTTGTTCTAAGTAAGTCGGCATGCTTTGTTCTAAGTAAGTCGGCATGCTTCACAGATGACTAATCTTTGTTCTAAGTAAGTCGGCATGCTTCACAGATGACTAATCTTTGTTCTAAGTTTGTCGAAATACCCTTATTATTAATTTTACTTATCCTTCCTTCACCCTACTCGTCGTTTTCCAATATTATTTCGTCCGCTTATTATTTCGTCCGCTTATTATTTCGTCCGCTTATTATTTCTTCTCCAATTATTATTTCTTCTCCGTATTCTCTTTTCTCCTTATTCGCTCTTGTCCTAATTATTTCTTCCTTTGCTCTGTTCCCAATTCTTTCCTTATTCGTTCTTTCGTTAATTTGTCTTCTTGTTTCATTTTTGCTCCATCTAAGCAGAGGCCGACCACGGTAGCTGGTCCTCAACCAGGAAGCCTGTATCTAAAACACTGGCGTTCAGTCTTGCAGCCGAAACTGTTATTTCACTTGGACATAGTAAGTTAGATCTTTTTCTTGCATTAGTTTGTTTAGCCTATTTGATTGACGTACTTCTCGAAGCAGTATTTTGTCAATTTTCTGATTTAATAAGTGATGTTTGTTACAGGTCATGTATGTGGTTATACAGAAATTCCAGAAATAAATACTCAAAATCAGACACGAAAAATTTTCACCATGGAAACTGACAAACAGGATGCGAAACTACGGTCAGCATTTGAACATCAACAAAAGAACGCTAAGAAATATTATATTTAAACAGAAAACGATTATCTGAATTCTATCAAAACGTTTGAAAAAGGCCGAGAGGAGGGTTGACAGTTAACAATAAGCAACTATAACAACAAAATCAGTAAAGAAAATGAATGTCCACATATCTTATTACTCTCCCTGGTATAGACCAACATGCAAACATACGCACACATACATATACACATATACAGACATGCATACACACATACACACACACATAAATACATACGCACATACACACACATATATACACACATACATACACACATACAAACACATACACGCACATACATATATACACACATACACAAGTATATACACACATGCATACACACATACATACGCACATACAAACACACTTAGACACATACGCACATACACACATAAACACACATATACACACATATACATACACACATACACATGCACACACACATACACACATACATATATACATATACATACACACATATAAATATACACATACATACACATACACACACATACATATACACACATACATACACACACATAATTAGACACATACATACACACATACATACACATAGAAAAATACACATACATACACACACATACACAAACATACACACATACACACACATACATACACATAGATACATACACATACATACACACATACATACACACATACACATACACACATACACACACATACATACACATACATACACCCATACCTGCACACACACACACCCATACATACACACACATACACACATACACACACATATATACACACATTCATACACACATAAACATACACACATGTTGGCACACACACGCGTGTATACACATATATACATATACACATATACACACATACATACACAGAGATACACACATACACACATACACAAACACATACACACATTCACATATACACAACAATCTACATACACACATACATGCACACACATACATACATACATACACACATACACACATACACATATATACACACACATACACACATATACACATACATACACACATATACACACATTCACATACACACATACATATACAAACATATATACATACACATACATACATACACACATACATACACACATACACACAGATACATACACACGTAAACTCACACACATGTATATCTAGAAGTAAAATAAACATAATGGGACAGACAAAGGTACAGAGAAATGAATCAGAAGGACAAGTTGAATAGAGTACATACTTAATGTGGCCTATCTCAACATGTGTACAGTAACAATTTCTACAGCACGCTGACAACAATGTGAACTTTATGCTGCATTAAACGCGAGAGTGTCTAACTCGAAAGTGAACAATTGGTCGATCAAGCATAACAAATTGAAGTATAGACGCTAGGAAGCACAGGAAAATCGTTAATGAGACTGTGGTGTCATCATATTCTAGAATGATCAATCATAACTTCACAATATTCAGGATTCAGTTAAATAAATTGGTTGACGAGCTGCACGTGAATCTATTACCATCAGTGTTGGCAGACCAACAATAGGCAGGAGTGGGAAACGCCCAATTGCATGACCTCACACAATGAAAGCGTTACTGTTACGAGCGCCGTTCAAGGTACAGTTCAGGTCCTTTGCTGGTGAGTGGGCTAAATGTCAACAGGAAAAGGTTTGCATGCTGGACACTCAAGTAATGCGCCATCATTTTGTGTCGAAAGTTAAAATTTGATTACAAACAGCCAGATGAGTGTTTAAATGGTAGATCGAAGTTATTCGATGAGCTGCCTTACAGACCAGACACACGGATAGATTGTTGCTCCTTGCACAAACAAAAGTTTCATCTCTTAGATTTAATATCAGGATGCCAAGAACAGAATCTCTTCAGGGACACGTCTGAATCTTGGTCCACATCTCTGACCTTTGTTTTATTCTCCCGTTTCAGTGAAAACAAACTCTCCTCTGTTGCATACCTTGTACTATATTTCACGTTTATGTTTCTAAGATATCTTCACATTCAAACTGCTGCACGTCATTAAACATGTTTTAGCTCTATGTGCATGAACTAGCATGTTTTAGCCCTGTGTGAATGTGCTAGCATGTTTTAGCCATGTGTGATTCAGCTAGCATGTTTTAGCACTGTGTGAATGAGCTAGCAAGTTTTAGCCCTCTGTAAATGAACCAGCATGTTTTAACCCTGTGTGATTGATCCAGCAGATTTTAGCCCTGTGTGAATGAGCCAGCAATATTTAGCCATGTGTGAATGAGCCAGGGTATTTAAGCCCTGTGTGAATGAGGCAGCAATATTTTTGCCCTGTGTGAATGAGCTAGCAGATTTTTAGTCATGTGTGAATAATTTAGCAGAATATTTTAGCGCTGTATAAATGAGCCATCCGAGTTTTAGTCCCGTGTGAATCAGCCAGCAGTATTTTAACCATGTGTGAATGAAACAAGAGGTTTTAGCCTTAATTAATTAAGCATCATGTTTTCGAGGCCTATGTAAATGAGCTAGCATGTTTTAGCCGTTTGTGAATGAGCTAGCAGGTTTTAGCCGTTTGTGAATGAGCTAGCAGGTTTTAGCCGTTTGTGAATGAGCTAGCAGGTTTTAGCCGAGTGTTGTTTCAAATGCCCCCATTGAATAGGTTACTCTTTTGTGTGCCCTGAAAAGAACGTTAAGTGGCGGGAAGCAATAGCTTTCCTCACATCCCGAGAGTGCTGATGAAGATGGACCGGGTCCTCCAGTCAGCTGTGCCATGCGAGGCTTCATCTGCGTGTCGCTCAACACTGCGAAGATCACGCCAATCCCTCATCTACTACAAGGAAGCTGAGGTGAGGGTCTTGGCCAGTATATTTTGCCTGACCCTGATTAACATGTCTTTTCAGTATGTTCTGCCTAACCATACATTAGTCCTTCTCATTCAGCCTAGTGGAAATACGCCAGCAGATTTTAGCCTGATGTAAAGGACCAGTGCTCCTCCACACTGACCAGACAGTTCGTATGGAGAGGTTACTGTTCCAGCTGGTATTAACTAGTAACCAGTTTAGAATAATGTAGTGTAATTTGTTGTTGCTGCTAATTGTGCTAATGAGTGCCATGGGAAGATGCCGTTTTCTGGTGCTAGTTGCGATGTGTTTACTAACGTTGTTCATATTTCTCAGAATTGAAATGATTCTGTACATACAATCTACTTTAGGTTGGCGCATAACTTAGACCTTGGTATACTTTCTGCCGTTAAATGAAGACAAAACAAGCCGAAGACCATTACAAACAAACGCACCGAGTGTGCTAAGGAAACATCACAGACGCATGTGGTAAATATAACGACCACACAGATGGTACACAAAAGAATATTGTCAGTGATTTCTAGCCACATAAGTGGATAACTTTAGATAACATGAGTATGAGGGATTAAGAGCGTAGATTACTGGGGCTACACTTTAACTACATGACCTTACATGATCGTTACCAATTCATTTACCTCGTTTACACATGCTTTTGTTGCTTCAGCGTATTTATTGGATTTTGTTAGTCGTATTAACCTTTGGAGACGTTAAAAGCGTGTAATGGACATTTCCTTTCTCAGTTTACCTCGTTTCGTATGTCCTAAACTTGTGTCCATCTGAAGCTTAACTGTCAGCCCATAAATCTGGACTGACGATCCATAGCATTATCTCGTTAATGCATATTTTCACCAGATTTCTCTTCCTATTCTAACATGTGTGCAGAACATGCTCTCCACAACTCGAAATACTTAACATCATTAAGATGGCTGCTAACAATAGTGGTGCTCCTATGCTCGATAAAGGGCGAAGAAATGGCAAGGCTCGTTAAATCCAAATGTTATAGACAGCAGCCAGTGAGTAGCAGAGCGATAGAGTGCCTGCCGATTACAGCTAATGTGCTAATTTCTTTCTTCATTTTCGACACGCTTCAGTTCACCAAGCTGTAAATGCGCATCGAGTCACCCCGCTCCAAGCAAAGATACGGCACAGCCCACTTATAAACATTTCGTCTTTGATTGCACTTTCTGCTAAAGCAGTTCTCTACCGATAAGACGGCTGTACGTGGATGGTGGGTTGTAACATAAATCTGCTAAGGCAGTTCTCCACCGATAAGACGGCTGTACGTGGATGGTGTGATGAAACATAAATCTGCTAAAGCAGTTCTCCACCGATAAGACGGCTGTACGTGGATGGTGGGCTGTAACATAAATCACAATCTTGACGAGCAAAGCTTCTTTTATAAATATGTATGTACGAGGTGCGTTCAAATGAATCCGGACCTAACTGTATCAAGTGAACATACGTACGATGCTCATGATGACCTCACTTCTGATGTACACAGTATATACCAATAGTCAAGTTAACAAAATGTCATTATCTTCCGACTCATAGTTTCCACAGAAGACCGTTGAAAACATGGCGTGTGTGATATGGAATCCGCCCAGAGTTGATCAGCGAGCGGTGATTCGATTTCTAGCAGCTGAAGGATGTTGATCAGTTGATATTCAGAATGAAGGCAGCGCTAGCTGGCAAAAAGTGTGTCAATGACAACAGTGAAGAACTGGACAACGATGTTTAAAGAAGGACGTGAGTTCACGAAAGATATTCCGAGACCAGGTCAGGCACATATTGTTCTCATCAGAAGATGCCATTGATTGATAGATAAATTCTGGCGGACCGTTGCCGGAGCTTTTGTCACCAAACACTGCCTGCATTATGCGATGAATGTTAACTGGTCGACACCCTTCAGCTGCTAGAAACCGAATTATCGCTCGCTGATCAACTCTGGAAGGATTCTATATCACACCCGCCGTGTTTTCAACGGTCTGTTGAGGAAATTATGAGTCGGAGGATAATGACATTTTGCAAACTTGACGGTTGGTATTGGCTGTTTATACCAGAAGTAACGTCATCATACACATTGTACTTATGTTCACTTGGTGCAGTTAGGTCCGGTTTCATTTGAAAACGCCTCGTATATATATATAAATAATATATATATGTATATATATATACATATATCTATATATGTATATATATATATATATATACATACATATATATATATATATATATATATATATATATATATATATATATATATATATATATATATATATATTAATAGTTGTCCATCACAAGTGATGAAGACCACTCTCTTTGTTCAGCCGTGTGGACAGTCGTATCTCTCTTGTTGTGTCCGCTGAAATGGGTGACTTGCGCGGTTATTTGGATTAAAGTGAGGAAGAAACTGCGCCTTTTGTCAACCTCACTCACAGAGCCTAAGCTACCTTTAGCCAGTGGCAAGACATTCATCGAGACGGCTGGAGATAGCATAGGATGCAGATTTTTCCTCAGGGTTACCACCGAAGCCTTTCCGTAAACATTTAACGCGCAGGGTAGAAAGGTGGGATGGCATTTAACGCAGTTTGTCGTGCCTTTTCGATAATCACAAGAGGTCATATGGACAACACTCAGGGTGTGAGTGGGTCTGGCATCTCTCTCCAGCTGTATTGAACTCATCATAGTAGCATATAATATTCCCACACGCCAAATTCGCGAAGGTGAACCGGCAGAACTAACCCGTGAAATACGTCACAGGTATAAGCGTAGTGCCATTCAGCCGGCGTCCAGACCAGGATAAACGGATGGAAGAAATCACACAAAAAAAGAACGAAATAACAAGTCCAGACGGAAAACAACACCACGTTTCAGTGAACACAAGTGTAAGTCGTCGACTAGTGTTAATTTCAGGCAAATCTGTGGTCTAGCGGCATCCATAATGATCCAAAACAGTAGAGAAATGTAGACTCGCAGCCAGTTATGGCGCCATCTTTACCAGAAAAAAAAAAAAATATATATATATCGAGAAATGTAATATATATTATTGTATGTATATATGCGTGTCAACATTAAAGGATCCGCAATGCAACATTGACATCACTAGACCACAGTACAGAAAATCAGACTGATTACAACATTTATCTATAAATAATAAATTCATATAATCCTAACCAGAAGTAGAAGCATGTAGAGGACGTGACATCAGACCACCAGCTTCAGGTAGTCAAGAACAACATCCACAACAAAACATAAACGGTATACATCAACGAATAACCCCATTCAACAGCTCACTGTGCGATTCCCCAGAACCAAGATCATTCAAGATCAATTTTAAACCTATAAATCCAACATGCTTCAACAACTGGAAGAGCTAGACGATACCGAAGAAAGCTGACAGCAGATACAAAAACTGTCGAATAAGACGTGTAGGAATCATGGGCAAAAGAGAAATGCAACACGAAATATGGATAACAGTAGATACTATATGGCAGATAAGGTTCAGGACAATAAGGAAAAGAGACATAAACCGCAGCAAAACCAAGTGTAACAAAGCCAAAACTTAGGGAATATATACTGAAGCCAACAAAGAGGTTCAATTGTGATGGAAAAGAGTTAACAGAAAATATATTTTACAAGGTAGCATAAGAAGTTTAAACAAATTAAAACTGTTTGTCTTACACTTTTCCAGTCTCCTAATATTTTATTTTGATTGACAACTAAAAATGTTAGCCATTATTGAAAGTTTCATTTGATAGTATATTAGACCACAAGACCAGTTAAGATTGAAAATATGGTCATAAGTAGGTAGGAACCCGGCCCCATAGAAACGACGAAAGGGGTAATGAACAGGTTTTACAAATTGCGCTTAGATCAGACTACACTGATTACACAATTAATGTTGATTAGCATATGCAAAAGCAGCAAAGACCTGCAGAAACTAGGCAAGGCACAGAATACCGAGCTCAGAATTATTACCGGAGGTCTTCGAAGCACCCCAATTAGAGAACTCGAAGCGGTAGCAGGCCTCCAGAGTCTCGGGCAGGGCAAAGAAGGAAAAATACTAAACCTGACAGAAAAATACAAGCGTATGAATAAACATCCAATGCAGGGAAAAGTAAATGAATTAAAAACTTTAGTTAGCAACATAAGTTATTTACAACTGGATCGTAATTGGTGGCTTGGTTTGTTGTACATGTGTGGCACATTAGTCTACATACAATCAATCGAAGCCCATCACGCCTATCGGTGCAAAGGTCATTGCCCACATTTCGCGAGAACAACATATCTTAGATTACTCTTTCAGCCCATCTCCATGGGTTAAGATGTAATCGTTGTTCACTCTCACATTCTCTTCTCTATCTCTTTTTATGTGTGCCTACCCTTCTCTTCAGTTGATGATTCCATATGAGAACCCTATGTTGATACTTCTCTTCAGTTGATGATTCCATATGAGACCCCTATGTTGTTCCTTCTCTTCAGTTGACGATTCCATATGAGAGCCCTATGTAGATCCTTGTCTTCTTCGGTGTATGTCCTATCCAGCTCTATTTTTCTACTCTTAATTCGTTGTTCTAGAGTTGGTTCTAGTGTTGTTGGTTCTCGCCCACTGATTTTCATTCCCAAACCATGTCCCGCCACTTTATGCTCATTATCCGTCGTAGGCATCTGTTAAAGAAGGATTGAAGTTTTTGTTGTATTGCCGTTGTCGTTGTTCATGCAGAGACTCTTCTATCACAGTAGAACTGCATGCAGTACATCATGAATTAATATATGAATTAATTGAAAAGAAAATCTCGTCCCTGTACTTCATGTAACAATAAGGTAGAAGAGATCAGAGAAAAGGGTAAGACCGGGCCTTCTCTAGATCTCTCTATTTTTCATCTGCATGTCGCTTTTTGTAAGGTCTGGTACAAAGTTTACATTAAAAATCTTACTAAAGCTTGACATGACTTTGAAGTAATCGTTTCTGTAGAAGTTTATTTTGAATGATTAGGTTGTTATGTTCTATGCACACCCTTGTTTAGTCACCTCTTTCAATGTAATATTATTGTGTCAGTGATCCTATTCTTTGCTCCTTACCTTTAATGCAGGTAAACAAATGAGGTAAGAACATTATTTAAAATTGTGAATCCATTTTCAATTAAAACAATACAAAACAATGCATATGCATTGAATGAGTGATTAGCTGTTATGGGCAGTACTCGTATATAAGCATTTCATGGCGCCATACTTGACTTGAAAGTTGCTGGTAGGTTAGACAATGTGACAGAGCGAAATGGAGAGTTGACGTTTGATACTCGCCTCAAGCTCTCTTTCAACCAGAGTAGAAAGGGTAGACCTGCAACGTTTCAATGTAGATTTAGGTATATTTTTACATATAAAAAAAAAGGATACAATATGTTGTTTGTCGGCATGTCAGAATACCAGAATCTGTCATGGATAAAAACTAGTTGACAGGTTTAATCAACTTGCCCAAGCTAAAAAGAAGTGATGTCTGTGGGAAGATGTACAAGTGGATCAACCACTACCTCAAACAAAGAACGGCCAGAGTCCAAGTACAAGGGCAGATGAGCAAAAAGGTGACACTCGAGCAGGGAGTACCCCAAGGGGGAGTATTGTCACCCACACTCTTCCTGGTATATATAAACGATATTACAGAGAATATACCAAGAAGAGTCAATAGCTCAATGTTTGCAGACGATCTGGCTATGTGGACCTCTGAAAAGAATCTCACCATAGCAAGAAATCGGATGCAGACGGCCCTAACATCGCTGGAAGAATGGGCGAACTCATGGCTGGTCAAAATAAACGAGGAGAAAACCACGTGCACAATATTCTCGCTCTCATTAAAACCCCAAAGTACCAAATTAAGGCTAAATGGCAAAATCCTGCAGCCAAACGACAACCCAACCTATCTGGGAGTCACATTTGATCGGCGCATGACATGGAAAAGTCAGATTGAGAGAAACCGAATGAAAGCCAGAGAAAGAATGGCGATCATGAGGAAACTTGCTGGCACAAGCTGGGGAGCAGACGAAGGCATACTAAAGAAACTGTACACTGGAAGAGTGAGACCAGTTCTCGAGTATGGCATTGCGGCATGGACAACTGCAGCGAAGGCGAACTTCGATAAAGTTAACAAACTTCAAAACCAAGCCATGAGAATTATAACAGGTGGCATGAAGTCAACGCCAATTGTAGAACTTGAAAAGATTACAAAACTGAAATCCATGACCGATAGAGGAGACTGCAGAGCCCAGCTGCAGTCAGAGAAACTCCGAAGACTGACTGACCATCCAATGCACCAGAGACTAAACAATTTGGGAAATGGGAAACTAAAGCGGAGAAACTTTGCAGAAATAGCCAAAGCAAAGATGCACGAAGATCCCATAAACGCACTAACAACACCAAAACCCATCACTACTGTACGAAAACCTACCTGGAGGCAGGATATATTTCCAGAGGTGGTAGAAAATATACTAGGTATTGCAAACAAAAACTGCCAGACTGAAAAAGAAAGGAGAGATACTACCCTAAGCTTCATAACGAAAAGCTACCCAAGCATGGACTGGACCCATGCATACACCGACGGTTCTGTAACAAACACTACACAGAACGGAGGGGCAGGAGCATTCCTGAACCTACCAAATGGCAGAAAAATAACACTGTCACTCGCTATTGGTAAGTACACAAGCAATTTCAGAGCGGAGGCAGAGGCACTGAGGGCGGCAGTGGAAGAAATGGTGACACACAGTGAAAATGAGAGCCATATAGTCCTGCTGACAGATGCTCTCGCCGTAGTCACAGCGCTAAAAAGCCAGAAAAACACTGAGCTTAATGACTTAAGAGCAGCACTCTGCAAACTGTGCCAGCAGTCCGCACCAAAAAGGGTAGTGGTACAGTGGGTTCCGTCACACTGCAACATCCAAGGCAACGAGGAGGCAGACAGACTGGCAAAAGAAGGTGCAAGGCTACCACAAACAGATACCAGTATGACGTACGAAGAGTCAAAACGGCTTATCAAAGCCAGATACATGACCAAATGGGAAACCGAACATACTGGTTACACCAAAAACGATGCCTATTACCAGTTGAACCGAAGAGAGCAGGTCGTTGTCTTCAGACTTCGCACTGGCCACAACAGACTGAGGTACCACCTATTCAACAAATTGAAGATAGGTGGTACCGACGAATGCCCGTGCGGTACTGGTAAAATGACCACTGAACATCTGCTGCAGAACTGCCCGACATACGAGGATCAGAGAGAGCAGATGTGGCCATTGCCAGTGGAACTGCAAGACAAGCTCTATGGTAGTGGCGAGAGTCTCAGGATGACCGCCGCTTTTTTCGAGAAAATAATGGTTACTGTCTGACTGTGTACGCAGAAGAAGAAGAAGAAGAATCAACTTGCCTATATCCGCTTAAGCTTTAACAGCTTCAAATGTATGTAAGAGAGGGCAGCCAGCATCATTTCAACCTCCATGTGGCCACGTTTTAAAACATGTCTGGCAAGTGAACCACTTCTGTCTTGAGGTGTTGAGGTTTGACAGAAATAGCATCAGACCGCTACCTCCGCTGCGTTCCTTTCAGCTTTGTTTAAGTCTAGTATTTGGTCCTTTTAGACCGTCTTATGTCATCATCCAGCGAACATTGGGCTGTACTGGTGGTCTGGAACCTATATATATATATATATATATATTTATTTCACAAGATTAAATTCGTCCTAAAATAGAGCTCTTATCATGTCACCTCACACCAAACTAATCCTTAGTTATGATCACGCTCTGCCTTCTTCACGTTAAATATGCTTCTATCCATTTGCTAACTGTGCTACCTATTCCATATGATTATAACTTCCTAAACAATATTTAATGAGGTACTGCTAAATATGATCTCTTCTTGACAAAGAAGGGCAAGCCTTTTAATCAATCAATAAATCAAAACAATTGAATGTCCGTGTGGAGAACAGATCTTTAACAAATACACACCAAGAATTCCTGTCTGAAGTCATATGTGGCAGCTTATATCCAATCTTTCCAGTCTCTTTGACATTTGACTCTAGTTCTCTGAGTCTGCCACGAATGACTGAATGAAATGAAGATCCACTTTCGTTAATGCGTATGGATGAAATTGAAATCTGAAATGAAAATTAATAAAAATGACTGAACTGGAACTCCCATTAAAAAAAATAACATTTCGTTCATGTCTGTAATATGAAATTTGTGGAACAGATAATTGTTCAATCCTCAGAAGACTGTTTCCGTTTTAATACCGTAACATAACTGAACTTTGTTAAATTGGCTAACAAGGCTTTGCAGAATCTGTTTACGATCAGTTTATTTCACTCAATGTGATCTTAACATAACTACGTGCATCCAATCTATTTATGAATGCATTAACAGACCCTGCTCACAATATCTCTTGTGGAAATACATTTGAAGCAGTCACCATTATCATCATCATGTGGCATGTACTTTGTAGAAGGTCGCTCTTATCACAGCCAACCGATATGAATCTCGGTCTGTAGGCAATCTCCCTCCCTGCTCCATGTTTATGTTTAGAGTTTCCTTGAGATCTTGCACCCACCTCGGCCTTGGTTGACCCCTGCGTCGCCTTCCAGGCCCCATACCCTCCTGGATCGTTCTTTCCAGTCCGTCATGACTTTTGATGTGTCCGAAAAAATTCAATTTTCAAAACATTGTTTATGAGTCAGACCTCTTTAACATTCAGGTCTTTCAGGATGACTTTGTTTGGCACTTTCTTTAGTCAGGGGATTTGAAGGATTCTTTTGTAACATTTTGTTTCGAACGCTCCAATTTTCTTCACTGCTGCTTGTGTTATAGTCTATGTCTCGCACTCGTACATTGGTGACGGAAATATGTATGATCTCTGAATCTTCAGTTTTAGTTGCTTGTTAGTGTTCTTCCTAAATTGTGTATGTTGTTTACATTCTGCATCGCCATGGCCAATCGTTTAAAAAAAATATCTTTTAAGCAGTCTCCGCCGTTGGATAACGTGGAGCCAATGTAGGCAAAGAGTTTCTCATTTTATATTTCTTCATTATTAATAGCAATCTGGGGTTGCCGTCCTGTTTTGTCAGAAGACATTATCTGAGTTTTCTTAATGTTTAGGAAAAGGTTATGAGCTTCACTGTGCTTCTGGACGGACATAAGCTCTCGTTCCAGGCTTTTGACACTGTTTGACAGCATGACTGTGTCCTCTGCATATCTTGGCTTTTTAATCTTCCTCCCTCCTATTGTGAATGAATCAAAATTCATGTAGCTGTCATCTGTTTTTATCTTTCGCACGAGGTTTTCTGCGTAGGTGGTAAATAAATGAAGTGAATATATGCAACTTTGTTTAACTTCATTGTGAATCTCAAACAAAATTGTTGTACCTTTATTGGTTCTAACGGCAGCTTGTTGTTCACTGTAGAGTGTTTGTATTAGATGTACCAGGTGTGTTGCAAAATCCACGTCCTTCATTATTTGCCACAGTTGTTGAAGTTGTACACAGTCGAAAGCCTACTTCCCAACACAGTCTATGACGCACGTATAGAGGTTTACAATGAACTCTATACACTTCTCGAAGATGTCTCTCATATTAAAGATGTGACCTTGTGTGCCTCTGTCATTTCTGAATACTGTACAGTCTAGTTAAGATAATAGAAATCTAAGGGACAGTAAACCTGGCCCAAATCATCTGCTATACTGAAAGTTGATGTAAACAAGTCAAGTGAAAATTTAGCAGAATTAACCGCTGGTTGGAAAAGGAGTTTTTGAATTGAAGACTCCAAAATACTAAGCCGCAGCCAGTGAGAGGTGCGGTAGTCAGTGCCCTTCCATGGTATTTTACTTTACCAAACTCATGTTGCAGGTACCCATTTACAGCTGGGTTGACTGGAGAAGCGGTTCCCGATTAAAATCACGACACGGATTTTTTTAGTCTCCGAACGCGATTCAAAACGAGGCACGCTGTTACCACAGAAAATAGCGAATTGATGGCTATAAACTGAGGCACGCTGTTACCACAGAAAATAGCGATTTGATGGCTATATACTGAGGCACGCTGTTACCACAGAGAAAAGCGAATTGATGGCTATAAACTGAGGCACGCTGTTACCACAGAGAAAAGCGAATTGATGGCTATAAACTGAGGCACGCTGTTACCACAGAGAAAAGCGAATTGATGGCTATAAACTGAGGCACGCTGTTACCACAGAAAATAGCGATTTGATGGCTATAAACTGAGGCACGCTGTTACCACATAAAATAGCGATTTGATGGCTATAAACTGAGCCACGCTGTTACCACATAAAATAGCGAATTGATGGCTATGAACTGAACTAACGCGCACCTGAAAGCGAATCTATCAGACCGAAAGATGCTGATAAGGCGTGTTCGCTGTAAACTACAGCACAACGTAAAATACCTACTTTTGTAGATGAACGAAAACGCAAGAGAAGTAGACTACAGACGAGAACAGCAGACTCTTAATTGTTTTTGCTCACTGTATTTACTGA
The DNA here is from genome assembly GCA_036924085.1 of Ariolimax columbianus. Classification (NCBI taxonomy): domain Eukaryota; kingdom Metazoa; phylum Mollusca; class Gastropoda; order Stylommatophora; family Arionidae; genus Ariolimax; species Ariolimax columbianus. The sequence continues at coordinate 139,462,269 of JAVGWX010000003.1, forward strand.
CATTCTGCTAGTGTTTATCTAAAATATAAATGAACATTTTTTGTTTCCAGTTTTTGGAGACAAGCCATAAAAATTGGTGGTCAGCGTTGGACACGGCTTGTGGTTTGGGAACGCCTGCACTAAGATAACAAGGTTGAGAGAAACTAAGTCTAACACTTCAATATCGACGGCAATGATAACTCTGGTATTACCGCTACCTTTCTTTGGCATGACTTTATTAATCCTGAAAACAGTCAACCATGTTTTGGGATAATGCCAAATATAGTTTCTATTCGATGGAATGTTCATAGCTATAAAAAACCTTTGTATTAACAAGTGGTTGCTAATTTATCTTTCCCTTTGAAGACCAACTTAACGTGATATACATCAGACATTTATTATGCAGTCCTAGGCAATTAATTAGTTCTATATATTGTTTCACATTCCGTAATGGATAACAGCGACAAGGACATGGCCACAAAAGAGTTACAGGAGACACAGGTGCATGTCACTGGGGGAAAGGTAAAGGTCCATCACATGTTTCGTTAAGTATCAGTATTGTGACTAACGTAATGTTGTCGTACTGTTCATTTTGCTTTATTTTCTACTGTTAATTCATCACATCGATGACTTTATGAGCAGTATATTTTAACAGCCGTCGATGTGTTCGTTGTTGTCATCTAAACTTTGATGTGTTCAGCTAGAAATACCGTTAGAAATGTCATTTAACTAATTTTCTAACAATATATGCTTTAAAGAACGTTTCAAACTATATATTGTTTCATGCATAAAATATTTGAAAAATTTCTCTGCAACGTTATTACCATTGACGAGACCCACCTACAGGATTTATAACGCTCAGAAATAAAGGTCGCTTGGTTATGCTGTGGTCACGTATTGTATTTTATATAACCTCAAATAGATATGCGTTTTAAACGTATATCACTATTGTCAGAGGATCGACATCTAAACTGCTCAGCCACCTCATGTATTCTATTTTTGTACAATGTTAAATATAAAACAAATTTATATTCAGCATATAAGACAGAAAATATGTTTATTGTCAAAAAAGGGAAGACATATATATACACGTTGGTCTGTATCTATGTTAACGTGTTGTGGCTTTAAGATCCTACAGGAAGCGCAAACCAGTCCCATACACCCACGCCCCCAGCCCACCCCTCTTCACCCTCTACATCGTGTATCCCTTTACCTCGAAGAGACTCCCATAAAATTGAAATGGCTTGCATGACATATGTACTTCGGCGATCACAGGCGTTTTATTAACATTAATGTCATTAGATGAGTCTGACTGTATGATAATCGTTCCATATCAAATATCACACTTCAAGTAATCCACAAAATAAACACTATAAACGTGATGTTTATCCTCTCTAAATGTTTTTACTGTTCATTTCACAATTTAATGTCACTTTACTGTCAGTGATTGTGTTTTTGCAAATGTGCATTACATTATTAGTGTTCATAATTGCATAATAGTATGTCACGTACAAATGAATGTTTCCATCCATGTTACCAGTGCCACTAAAGTAATTCTCCCTTCCTCCCCCCACCCTTTGCCATGATTGATGTACCACTAAAGTGATGATTCATCCTCCCATGTTAGCAGTACAACTAAAGTGATGACTCATTTTCCCATGTTAGCAGTACAACTAAAGTGTTGATTCATCCTCCCATGTTAGCAGTACAACTAAAGTGATGACTCATTTTCCCATGTTAGCAGTACAACTAAAGTGATGACTCATCCTCCCATGTTAGCAGTACAACTAAAGTGATGACTCATCCTCCCATGTTAGCAGTACAACTAAAGTGATGACTCATTTTCCCATGTTAACAGTACCACTAAAGTTATGACGCATCCTCTCATGTGATAGTACAACTAAAGTGATGACTCATCCTCCCATGTTAGCAGTACAACTAAAGTGATGACTCATTTTCCCATGTTAGCAGTACAACTAAAGTGATGACTTATCCTCCCATGTTAGCAGTACCACTAAAGTTATGCCCTCATCCCCCCCACTTGTTAGCAGTACCACTAAAGTGATGCCCTCCTCCCCCCACATGTTACCAGTACCAATAAAGTGATGCCCTCCCCCCCACATGTTAGCAGTACCAATACAGTGATGCCCCCTCTCCCCCACATGTTAGCAGTACCAATAAAGTGATGCCCTCCCCCCCACATGTTAGCAGTACCAATACAGTGATGCCCCCCTCTCCCCCACATGTTAGCAGTACCAATAAAGTGATGCCCTCCCCCCCCCACATGTTAGCAGTACCACTAAAGTGATGCCCTCCTCCCTCCCCCCCACATGTTAGCAGTACCACTAAAGTGATGCCCTCCTCCCCCCCCACATGCTAGCAGTACCAATAAAGTGATGCCCTCTTCCCCCCCCCCACATGCTAGCAGTACCACTAAAGCAATGTTCACCCCGGCCCCCATGTTACCCATTCCCCTAAAGTAATGTTCCCCCTCTCATGTAGCAGATCGACTAAAGTAATGTCCCCCCTCTCATGTTAGCAGATCCACTAAAGTAATGTCCCCCCTCCCATGTTAGCAGATCCACTAAAGTAATGCCCCCCCTCTCATATTAGCAGATCCACTAAAGTAATGCCCCCCCCCTCTCATGTTAGCAGATCCACTAAAGTAATGTCCCCCCTCTCATGTTAGCAGATCGACTAAAGTAATGCCCCCCCTCTCATGTTAGCAGATCCACTAAAGTAATGTCCCCCCTCTCATGTTAGCAGATCCACTAAAGTAATGCCCCCCCCTCTCATGTTAGCAGATCCACTAAAGTAATGCCCCCCCCCCTCTCATGTTAGCAGATCCACTAAAGTAATGTCCCCCCTCTCATGTTAGCAGATCCACTAAAGTAATGTCCCCCCTCTCATGTTAGCAGATCCACTAAAGTAATGCCCCCCCCTCTCATGTTAGCAGATCCACTAAAGTAATGTCCCCCTTCTCATGTTAGCAGTACCACTAGCGCAGTGCCCCCCCCCCCCCCCAAATAAGATGTACCACTAAAGTAATGTCCCCCCTCTATGTTAGCAGATCCACTAAAGTAATATCCCCCCTCTCATGTTAGCAGTACCACTAACGTAGTGTTCCCCTCCCCCCCCCCCAATAAGATGTACCACTAAAGTAATTCCCCCCCCCCCCCACCATTGTTAGTAGTACCACTAAGATAACGCCTACCATTACAGCACAGTTACCACACCAGCGGCAAAATCTTAAAGCAGGTCAAGGAATTTACGTATCTGGGTAATGTCTTCACTGAAGACGGCAGGATGGACAGAGAGATAGAAAATATAATCCACAAGACAAACACGGTGCACTACCAACTGGCACCAATACTGAACCATACCATTGTCGATGTGTCCACTAAACAGAAACTAAGAAACACATTGATCATCTCTACGTTATGTTCTCAGTATCAAAGATGGCCACTACTAGAAAAGCACAAACGTAAGATCGAAACATGAAAGATGCGCTGTGTAAAAAACGCAGCAGGAAAAACAAATCCAGAAAGAATCCGTAACAAAACGTTTGAGAATATGGTGGGGACTACACCGGTTAACTACTATATTGAAACACAGAGAATAAAGTTGATTGGTCATTTGACAAAAATACACTATGAACAACCTGCCGCTAAACCACACCACATGAAGGTATCACAAGAATACACTATGAACAACCTGCAGGTAAACCACACCACATGAAGGAATCACAAGAATACACTATTAACAACCTGCAGGTAAACCACACCAGATGAAGGTATCACAAGAATACACTATGAACAACCTGCAGGTAAACCACACCAGATGAACGTATCACAAGAATACACTATCAACAACCTGCAGGTAAACCACACCAGATGAAGGTATCACAAGAATACACTATCAACAACCTGCAGGTAAACCCCACCAGATGAACGTATCACAAGAATACACTATCAACAACCTGCAGGTAAACCACACTAGATGAAGGTATCACAAGAATACACTATCAACAACCTGCAGGTAAACCACACCAGATGAACGTATCACAAGAATACACTATCAACAACCTGCAGGTAAACCACACCAGATGAAGGTATCACAGGAATACACAATCAACAACCTGCAGGTAAACCACGCCAAATGAAGGTATTAGGTGCTCGAGCAAGAGGTCAGCCACGCCGACGGGGAATTGAGGGGATCAAGGAAACTCTACAAAAGCTCAACATGTCCACTACACAAGTATCCCATCTAGTACAAACCAGAAACCTACGCATACCTACTTTCTGGGACGCAGCAAGGCAAGATCAGTAGGACAAAAGACAAGAAGAAGACGAGGCTTTCAGGCTTTAATATCTGCTTTTGAGATGTAATCAAACATATGATTTCAGATCTGCTTGTGAGATTTATTTAGACATAAGCTTTCAGATCTGCTTCTGAGATCTATTCGGACACAATCTATCATATGGTTCTAGCTTCTCGTGGCTAATCTCAGGTCTTCCCGCCAACCTGATTAGTCATATAGTGAACTGAACGTTGGTCTCCTCTAGCACAATCCTGACGTGGATAATGTTTACAATTCTGAATCACAAGTATGTCCACTTCGTTGGGTTTCCGTTGAGTTTGTTGTCGAATCTGTCGGTCATATCGACTTCTGCCGAATTAAGTCTTCATCTCGAGACAAATGTTCAAATCTCAACTCAGAATGGGGGATCAAGATGCTGAGCAGCGCGTGAGCTGCAGTGGTCAGTGACCCATAGCTGACTGCTAGCGTCAGGGCCAGCGAACCATAGCTGAGCAGCGCGTGAGCTGCAGTGGTCAGTGACCCATAGCTGACTGCTAGCATCAGGGCCAGCGAACCAGAGCTGCCAAGACCCTTCTACACCTCCACGCGGTGATCCTGGATAACAGGCTGCAGCATGCAAACTGGCTAAGGAGAAGGGATCGAAGAGGGAATGCTAACCCGGTACTCAAAAAATGCTTGCTGAAGTCGGATGTGTTGGTCCGAAAGGTGCAAATATCGCAACCAAGCTGTAAACTGCGACACAACGCATTCCGTTCTCTATACTACATTCTGCTACTTAAGCCCTTTCAGGGCTTGGTAGTGGGAGATTGAGAACGAAAGACGAAGAAGAAGAAGAAGAACTCAGAATGGACAAATTATCAAAGTCTCAAAGTTACTTCTACTTCTTGTAGGCCCAGAGCGCACACGCCAAGTCCACATCTCGCCGAATGCTTCTTGTTCTATTTAGTTGTGGCTTTCATGCCCCTATCACACTTGTCCAAAGCATGTCCGTCCTTCACAAACAGTAGACCTAACATGCTTCTTCCAGTCTCTAATGCTGTAGCCCTACCAAAAGAATTATCGGCGTACATAAATTGTTCTAAGCTTGTACCTATCTCGGCTCCGCCGTTTCAGACACATGTGTAGTAAAAGTGATTTTGACCAATGATGTAGTTATCTATAATTGTTTCAGCTGGGATTTTATAACTGGTGTCTTTATATTTGTTAGAACTGGGCTTGTTGTTATGATTAATTTGTGCATTTGTTGAAGCTAGGTTTATCATTATCGAAATGTCAATATTTGTTTTAGATTGTGTCTAGCTTGATTGTCATACTTGTGCTCCATTTAACTGATTGTCCGTACGTCACTTCAGTTTGAGCGTTACGTCTTGAAAGTATAGTCTGAGCTCTGTATTCTGGATATTATTTATCTAGATTTTGCAAAATCCTTTGATAGAGGACCTCATCAAAGATTATTTAGGAAGTTAAAATCATATAGGTCGCCAAGTTGCCAAATGGATTGAGAATTGGGTTAACAAGAAGAAGGCAAAGATTGGGCATAAATAAGGAGTACTCTTAGTGTACTCTTAGAGGACTAAAGTAGAGTACCACAGGGCTCGGTATTTTGGACCAATCTTCTTCTTTTATATATATATACGCGAGACAGTGATCTCGAGGTAAGGTGTTTGCTTCGGGTGCTGGAGACCGCCCGCTCAAATCACGGTGGAGACCGGTTTTTTTTTTCACGTGGATCAACCAGTAAAAATGTCCCCAGATCTCTGAGTAGTGAGATCAGACACCCGTGTGCAGTGGCACGCACATTAAAACTCCGTTGGCAGTTGGAAATCGAAAAGAGAAGGCTTAACGAAAGCTGCTCTGGCAAAATCCAAGTTATAAATTCACTCACATTATTCTAGGGATTTTCTCTCCTCATAGAATATGTCGCAAAAAGGAGACTGTAATGGCTTTAACAGCAGGGCTTGGTTATGTGGTTAGCGGAGCAGCATAAACGGCGCTTTACAGGCTGTTGGTCTACCTTGCTCTAATTTTCGCTGCACCTACAATCAGTCCCAAAAATAGGCGATAGGAAATTCCAGGCCCTATACATACTGACATACTAGACATACTGACAGATCTTACGCAAACCTGGACCACGACATATCTTTGAGACACATTGATTGATGAACATATTCTTAATAGCCAATCTGTCAGTCAGTCGACCAAACAGTCTGTCAGTCAGTCGACCAACAAGTCTGTCAGTCAGTCCACCAAATAGTCTGTCAGTCAGTCGACCAAACAGTCAGTCAGTCAGACAAACAGTCAATCAGTCACTCAGCGAAACAGTTAGTCAGCCAAATAGTCAGTTGGCCAAACAGTCAGTCATTCAGTCGGCTAAACAGTCAGTCAGTCGACCAAACAGTTAGTCTCTTGACCAAACAACCAACCAGTCAGTCGATCAAACAGTCAGTTAGTCAAACAGTCAGTGAGTATATTAGTTCGAGATGGAAGGTGCTAGACTTAAACTTCAAACGACCAGTCCAAGAGATAATACGGACAGCCCAAGAGATAATACGGCCAGCCCAAGAGATAATACGGACAGCCCAAGAGATAATACGGACAGCCCAAGAGATAATACGGACAGCCCAAGAGATAATACGGACAGCCCAAGAGATAATACGGCCAGCCCAAGAGATAATACGGACAGCCCAAGAGATAATACGGCCAGCCCAAGAGATAATACGGCCAGCCCAAGAGTCAGAACTGCCAAACCAAGAACTAAAATGGCTCTACCTAAACTGCAACCAAAAGTCGACTTTTATCATAGTTCTCAAGTTTGACATGCAATGTTAATGTGTACAACCTTCGTCTTGTTTTAAGTCACGTTTAACAACCGCCTTATAACAACCGTGCTACCATCTAGATAAACTGGGCTAGTCTTATCTGATGCATGCTGTCCAATTGCTCTCTTGGCAATAATAACCTAAAGCTATAATTCAACTCATAGCAACAGTCGGTTTTTGTCTAGATTACTCAGTTAACTTTCACTTGACTAACTGATTCACTGACAACGATTCACTGCCTCGTTTCACTGAGCTAGTGGCACGTTAAATCGTTATTATAGACTAGTCTGAAAATAATACATTTGGAAAGACTTTCAATTCTCTAGTGTCATTGAGTGAACAAATCGGTGGAAATAATTTCAGTTCTCTAGTGTCTTTGAGTCTGAACATATCGGTGGAAATCATTTTAGTTTTCTAGTGTCTTTGAGTGAACAAATCGGTGGAAAGCATTTTAGTTCTCTAGTGTCTTTGAGTGAACAAATCGGTGGAAATCATTTTAGTTTTCTAGTGTCTTTGAGTCTGAACAGATCGGTGGAAAGAATTTTAGTTCTCTAATATCTGAGTCTGAGTAAATCGGTGGAAAGAATTGTAGTTCTCTAGTGTGTGAGTCTGAGTAAATCGGTGGAAAGAATTTTAGTTCTCTAGTGTCTGAGTCTGAGTAAATCGGTGGAAAGAATTTTAGTTCTCTAGTATCTGAGTCTGAGTAAATCGGTGGGCATAATTTTAATTTTCTAGTATCTGAGTCTGAGTAAATCGGTGGAAAGAATTTTAGTTTTCTAGTGTCTTTGAGTGAACAAATCGGTGGAAATAATGCTAGTTCTCTAGTGTCTTTGAGTTTGAACAAATCGGTTACATTTACTTATGATTCCTCTTTAGGGTTCTGAAGTGGTCGATAAGATGGGAATGGGAAAGGGGTGGGGGGGTGGGGGGGGGGGGAGGAGGTTTCGATGAGAGCGAAGCTAAACGCGTCCCCTATTGAGTCTGTCACAGAACTAAAGTGCGTCAGTTATGACAAATCAGACTATGAGTCTGTCACAGAACTAAAGTGCGTCGGTTATGACAAAGCAGACTAAACAAGAAACAACCAATATCAGTACACAGAACCGCATAGTTTACAAAATGTGTACAATTGTATAAGTGCGTGCGCACATACACACTCAAACAAATATGTTTGCATTGATGCAACAACGAGTAACGCACGTACATATATGTATACATACATACGCATGCATACATACACATATAAATATCTTAGCGTATTTGTCTGTACCTGGTGATCTTCTTCTATTCTTTTCCGTTCCGAATGATCTAGTACATATACACCTATCTTCATATCTGAAGAACAGTGTTTGTCATACAACGAGAATCGAATATCTGCTGCAGTTTGTTCATTGCAGCATGTTCGAAGTGCTTGAACACTGTGTTGGTTTTACCACCCGAACCTGGTGATTTCTGGTCATTTAGCTTCTATGAGGCTGTGTCTTTGTCTGCATGGGTTAACGGAGATGTTCATCTCAGTCCTGTATTATTCCGCAAAACTATTAGCTACTTGTTTGTCGGTAGCTAGTTAATGTGCGTCTTCTACTACCAAAGTTTTCCTGTGTATAGTTTACCTACCTCTTCTAGTATCAATGTTTTTTTCCGGTATATAGTTTACCTACCTCTTCTAGTACAAATGTTTCATGTGTATAGTTTACCGACCTCTAAGGTGCAGAAAGGCAAGCTAAAGATCTGACTGGATGGAAGTTGTAGAGGTCTAGATACTGCAGTGGCGGGTATGGATCTGCTTTCCTGGTCATGCTTGGATACAGACCACCAAAAGAGTTAACATCCTGGTTTCATGAGCACCAAAAGAGTTAACATCCTGGTTTCATGAGCACCAAAAGAGTTAACATCCTGGTTTCATGAGCACCAAAAGAGTTAACATCCTGGTTTCATGAGCACCAAAAGAGTTAACATCCTGGTTTCATGACCACCAAAAGAGTTAACATCCTGGTTTCATGAGCACCAAAAGAGTTAACATCCTGGTTTCATGACCACCAAAAGAGTTAACATCCTGGTTTCATGAGCACCAAAAGAGTTAACATCCTGGTTTCATGAGCACCAAAAGAGTTAACATCCTGGTTTCATGAGCACCAAAAGAGTTAACATCCTGGTTTCATGAGCACCAAAAGAGTTAACATCCTGGTTTCATGAGCACCAAAAGAGTTAACATCCTGGTTTCATGAGCACCAAAAGAGTTAACATCCTGGTTTCATGAGCACCAAAAGAGTTAACATCCTGGTTTCATGAGCACCAAAAGAGTTAACATCCTGGTTTCATGAGCACCAAAAGAGTTAACATCCTGGTTTCATGACCACCAAAAGAGTTAACATCCTGGTTTCATGACCCCCAATGACGGGTTCATGATGCAAAGACATGAGTTACATGTTGAAGTAAATCAACGATCGCAATATATGGATCAGCACTTCACAGACACTACTACTACGGGGTTCATGTCGATCCCGCAACTCATTAGCCAGACTGCCAAGAAGAACAGTCCGTTTTCAGGGAGGACTGCGAGGAAGTCGAGGTGAAGGTCTTGATCAGCATATTTTGCCTGACCCTGACTAACATGTCTGATCAGTATATTTTGCCTGACCCTGACTAACATGTCTGTTCAGTATATTTTGCCTGACCCTGACTAACATGTCTGATCAGTATATTTTGCCTGACCCTGACTAACATGTCTGATCAGTATATTTTGCCTGACCCTGACTAACATGTCTGTTCAGTATATTTGCCTGACCCTGACTAACCTGTCTGATCAGTATATTTTGCCTGACCCTGACTAACATGTCTGTTCAGTATATTTGCCTGACCCTGACTAACCTGTCTGATCAGTATATTTTGCCTGACCCTGACTAACATGTCCGATCAGTATGTTTTGCCTGACCCTGATTAACATGTCGGATCAGTATGTTTTGCCTGACCCTGACTAACATGTCTGATCAGTATGTTTTGTCTTACCCTGACCAACCTGTCTGATCAGTATGTTTTGCCTGACCCTGATTAACTTGTCTGATCAGTATGTTTTGCCTGACTCTGATTAACATGTCTGATCAGTATGTTTTGCCTGACCAGACGTGTCTTCCTCCCCGCTTATCTTGTCAACACTCTCTGCAGAGAAACTACTATTGACTGTGAGGTCAGTATAATAATCCACGAGTCCGGCGGTGCCTTTGGGAGGTTGTCCAATAGTTTGTGGGAGCGGAGGAGTCTCATCCTTGATAAGAAACTGGTTACCTAGCCGTATTGCTTATCACACTTCTGTATGCCAGTGAGACGTAGACTTTGTGCATCAGGCATGCTAGACCAATAAAGCACTTCCACACAAGATGCCTCCGTAGATGGCTGAGACGACAGTGGCAGAATAGGGCACCAGACACCGAGATTCTCAGGACATGCCTAGCATATACGCACTGTTGCAGCAGACCCAGGCCAGGTGAGCTGGCCCAGTAGTGCGCATGCCAGCCAATCGCATTCCGAAACAACTGATGTATGACGAGCTGAAAGAGGGCCTGAGTCTGATCGGTGGCAAAAGAAGCGCTTACAATAATACATTCCAATATCTCTGACCAGCTTGAACATCGACATAAACTCATGGGAGTTTCTGGCAGACGACAGCCAGGCATGGAGTAGTACTACCATCAGCGGTACCTCGATTGCGGAGGAACAGCGGATCTCCAAGGCCCGGAGACAACTTACTGTACGAAGAGACAAAACAGATGACGCTCAAGTTTCAAACCCTGACTTAAAATGATGTATATTTTAAAGTTTTTTTAAAACCAGAATTTGACTTTACAGCCACCCCAAGACTCACGTGTGAGACACAACACAGCGTGTCTTACTCCTGTCGCCATCTTCGCTTGCGTTGGAAGGCTATACAAAATGGTGAAGGCAGAATTGACTGCTGTTCGGAATAAAATGTTAGAGACTTCAGTAAAGTCACAGCTTGTATGAGGTGAGGTGACCTGTTTCATTCTTCGCTGTTTTCTCTTGCTCTAACCCTGTCATATCCATTTACAGCTGGATTGACTGGAGAATGACGGATGCGAACGTTAAACCATTACGTTTGCCCTGAAAAGCTAGTTCTGTTCACTTCTTTCACTAATTGTGAACATTCTCCTCAGAACAAAGCGTTTCATTATTTCTTTATTTAATCTCCGTCATGTTCGTGTTTCTTCCGAAATATGTCACATGTCGTCTCACTACCCTACTTGTTTTGCAGAATTTTTACTTGAGCATGAATATGGTAAATGATATAGTATGATATTTGTCTTGTCTTGTCGCTGCGTTTATGTCCAGCTGAAGGCAGATTTGTCGATACGTTCAATTTATAGTGGGAATGTTTTGAGTCGATCTGCTACGTGCACCTTTTGATCGTGTCACAATAGCTCACCTGTCATGTAGATCAAGAACAATATAAGTAATTACACAACTGAATCACGAGAACATCGTATTACACACTATTGGAGAATAAAACATATAACTGCTCTTGTTTAGAAAATGAAGAATTATAAAGATCATCTGCATAAACTTGTTTTTCTAAGTGATGCTCATTAACAATTTCTGGAAAACAGATATAATAGAAATGTTGTGAACGAACACAATTTTAGCAAAGGGAGAGGCGGAGAGAGACAGAGAGAGAGAGTAACTGAACTAAGCTTCTCCATCTTATTATACTCTTTATCTTGATTGTATGTACCGCCACCGCCTTGGCCTTATTTTTCTTCTCAGTAAACTAAAACAGGTGTCTAAAACGGCAGTTAGGTAACCACTGAACCTAGAGACTCGCCGAACCTTGAACCTAGAGACTCGCTGACCTTGATTTCATTCGCGATGATGCCTCCCTCGAAGTCATTAACATATTTGATTACACAGTCTGGGAGGTTGAACAATGTTTACTTATCCTGTGAATACATGCGTGTCTTAACTCAGCAGGGTCATTTTAATCACAGAACTTATCCACTGCCCGCCAAATGGCTACAGCGAACCTATTATTCGCCTCACATTGATCAGATCAAAAATGCTGTTGCAGTTGTTGTGTCTCTCACTTGTCCGACACGGTCATGTTGAGTGTAGACCGGCCAGTATCAGTGACAGAATTAAGTGTACGTGTGTACCTGACTTACGTCGTGTCACCAAGATTATTGCCAAAACCTGTAAGAAGATCTGATCCTGGATCACAATTCCTTGTTTGGTCGCACTGTTCGTACTACCGACATTTCATATTAACATATTTAACAGTTTCCAGACATCAGGTGCAGACAATTCTGGAAATTTAGTCATAGAATTTAACGTTAGATTGTTACTGGACTTTCTAATAAGTATGTATTTGAGTGTTGATTTGTTGGTTTTTGATGAACTAATGTGTAGAAGTCATAACATAATGATTGTAGTGTTTTCGTGTATGTATTGTCTAATGTATATTGTAATCATTGTTGGTATAATGATGTATGACTTAATTGATGCAGTTTAGTTCAATATACACTTTAGATGCTTTATTTCTGTGTGTGTGTCCTATATATGTGTGTAAATATATATATATATATATATATATATATATATATATATATAAATATATATATATATAGTTCGTGACGGAAATTCGTAATGGTGAAATCTAACCTGTTGGTGAGCATTGCGCCCCCATCAAGAACAAATGCTTCTTACATCTGTCTCTGGTTCGCATAATTCATCACAAGTTGGTGAGATGCCCCTGCTGTCTCCTAGTGTCCCCTTCTACAATTGTTCTACCTACCATCTTATATGTAAGTGAGACCTGAACCGTCTATAGTCACCATGCCAGGAAATTAAGCTACTTCCACGTGCACTGCCTGCAGAATGTGATGAGGATTAGATGGCAGGGTATGGTGCCAAATACAGATATGCTAACTCAATTGGGCATGTCCAGTACACACACCACGATATGTGCAGCACAGCTGAGATTAGCTGACCATGTGGTACGCATATCGGATCAACGTTTACCAAAACAGCTTCTCTATGGTGAACTCCAAAATAGTAAGAGAGCAAGCGGTGAGCAGCGGAAAAGGTACAAGGACACGCTAAAGAGATCACTGATCCAGTTCGGTATTAACCACTATGACTGGGAAAGAATCGCCACCAATCGCACAGAATGGCGCAGCTCTATTGCTGTGGATGTTCAGAGTCATGAGGCATCAAGAAAAGATGAGGTCATGCAGAGACATGAGGCATCAAGAAAAGATGAGGTCATGCAGAGACATGAGGCATCAAGAAAAGATGAGGTCATGCAGAGACATGAGGCATCAAGAAAAGATGAGGTCATGCAGAGACAATCGGTCCTCAAATCTGCTCACATCAACTCTTCTTCAACCCCGATGGAAGGATGTGTCTTATTTCCCTGTACAAAGTGCAACAGACAATTCAAGGCTGAGATTGGCTTATTTAGCCATCTTGGAACTTATGAGAACAGTTGACAGTGAATGCTGACATGAGAACAGTTGACAGTGAATGCTGACATTAGAACAGTTGACAGTGAATGTTGACATGAGAACAGTTGACAGTGAATGCTGACATGAGAACAGTTGACAGTGAATGCTGACATGAGAACAGTTGACAGTGAATGCTGACATGAGAACAGTTGACAGTGAATGCTGACAGAGTGGTTGTCATCGATTAATATGGGCGAACAACATATATATATTCCTATGTATTTTTTATTTACATATTTACTGTGTTATAAACATTTCATTAACTTATCAAATCCATCAAATCCTTGTATGCTCCCAGTGAAGCCCAGGTCTTCAACAAATTTACGCCAGCTCTCATGTCGTGGGCCATCCGGTCCAGCTTTATTCATATCTTCCATGTTTCCGTTATGTTTGTCTCGAGGCCTCTTCTCCGTGTGTGTTTTGGTCTGCTTTTACCTCTCTTGAATATCGGATTTCAGAACATAGACTGGCTTAAAGTGGTATCAGCAGGTTTTCTAATGTGTATACTACTCAAAGCAATGCCCTTCTTATTGTGACATGTTCAACTTATATATATATATGCACGAGGCGTGTTCAAGTGAAACCAGACCAATCTGCAAGAAGTGAACATACGTACTATGCGCATGATGGCGTCACTTCTGGTGTAAACAGTACATATCAACCGTCAAGTTTGCCAAATTTAATAATCTTCCGACTAAACGTTTCATCAGCAGACCGTTGAAAACATGATTGGTGTGATATGGACTCGTCCAAAGTTGATCAGCGAACGGTGATTCGGTTTTTAACAGCTGAAGGGTGTCAACCAGTTGACATTCATTGCAAAATTCAAGCAGTGTAAGGTGACAAAAGTGTGTTGAAGACAATGGTGCAGAACTGGTCGAGGATGTTCAAACAAGGACGTGGGCTTTCGCAAACAACAGCTCTCTTGACTTACATTACATCGTGCATTGTGACTTGTGTTTGTAGATTATTGACCATCAACTGGTTGTATATTTTATCTACTGTTATTCATAATCGTTATTACTGCATTACAAGCAGACCTATAGGTGTTCCTTCTCTTTCAGAAAATAGCGCATGATATGAACAGGGATAATTACAATTACAATCTGTCTGTACGTGCACCTTCATGCTCCCTTCCTTGGTGGAGACTCGGTTGTTATGAGATTCATGATCTCATCGAGTTCAGTCTCGTGATCCAGCAGGCGGTCATTGATTGGTTTCAAAAAGAACATCTATCCATATATTATCATTGGCTCTTTCCGTCTTGTCAGAAGGTAGAAATTGTGCTTCGCAATAAGGGATGCAACTACAGTTCATGACGATAAGTCATGCGACTCGTAAGACCAATCCGAGAATTCATATCTAATACTTCCATTATCAGTGCTTTCCACACTGAGACGTACTTTCGTTACCGTACCCTTAGCATGACTGGACATGGTAGCAAAGACACCCTCATCATGGTTTCTCCCCACATATCATGTATCGTCGTTACATACAAGGACAGTGGTGTCCGCGGTGAATATTTCCACCTCAATGTGGTCATGTATGCATCAAAGGCTCTGTGATTTACATAGAGCCAACTCGTTATGTATACACTAATGGCTCTGTGATTTACACAAAACTAACTCGTCATGTATGCATCAATGGCTCTGTGATTTACACAGAACCAACTAGTCATGTATGCCTCAATGGCTCTGTGATTTACACAGAACCAACTCGTCATGTATGCATCAATGGCTCTGTGATTTACACAGAACCAACTCGTCATGTATGCATCAATGGCTCTGTGATTTACACAGAACCAACTCGTCATCTATGCATCAATGGCTCTGTGATTTACACCGAACCAACTCGTCATGTATGCATCAATGGCTCTGTCATTTACACAGAGCCAAAATGGACCTGTGTAATACAAGAAGATTCCACGCTTGAATTGCCCGAACATCTCTTTGCGTCCCGGCACTCCTAGTACAAGGAAACCTAATCTCCCGATCTGTTACTTCCTTCTGTTACAGATGGTTGTGCTGTCCGTAGCTGATTCAAACACGGTGACCCTGGCCAGGGACATCGAGCTCAAAGATTTAGCAAACATCGACTCTCACAAGATCAAAGATGAAGTGAAAATATCAAATGAGTGCATCATCGATGCTTCCGACGACGACACGTATGATAGAGGACCTTGTGTGATATGTATGGAAGCCATCGAAACACAGATTGGTAAGATCTATGCCCACATTGAGCCACATGTTGAACGAGGCTACAAGATTATGTTCCTCTTCCTATACACGGCTTACTTCTCATACTGCATGTATTTCAGGTAGGTATCACATATCACTTATTTTACCGGTGTATATCTCATTTGACGTGTATTACATTCATTTATCACATTCCATACTGCTTGCACCATAATCGGAAATCACATAATACACTTTACATTTTACAAGTAGATATCAAGTCATGAGAACATGTGCCGCAAATGAACTACTCATTACAAACACAGCTTTCCGACAACCTGTCCGAAATAGAACCACATGGATGCACCCAAGGTCCCGCCACTGGCACCTCATTGACTACATTATCATCAGACGTAGGGATCGAGCGGATGCTGTGGTAACGAAGAGCATGTGTGGTGCAGAATGTTGGACCGACCATCGACTTGTCATTGCCAAGCTAAACTTCAAGATCCAGCCCAAAATGCGCCCCCAGGGAAAGAAACCACCGAGGAGGATAAATGTATCTCAGCTGAAATACGAACCCACGAGAGGAGGCTTCCAGGAAGAGCTTGAGGGCAGACTATTTTAGCTTCGTTTTGAAAAAAACGACATCGAAGAGAACTGGGCATCATTGAGAAACACACTCTATGATACAGCTGTTAAACACATTGGCCCACTCACGCGCAAGCATAAGGACTGGTTTGATGAGAACGATCTGGAAATACAGGGTCTTATCGATGCAAAACATGAAGCGCACAGGAAATACCAGAGGGACACACCATCTCCGGCAGCAAAAGCTGCCTTCAATACTGCTCGCAAAGCTGTCCAGACCAGGCTTAGAGAGATGCAAGACGCCTGGCTCAGCAAAAGAGCTGACGAAATTGAGATGTTCGCCGAGCGTCATGACACCAAACGGTTTTACGAGGCACTGAAAGCTCTCTACGGCCCGCAGCCCTCTAGTAATACTCCAGTTCGCAGTGCGGATGGGGTACTGCTAACAGATAAGGTTCAGATTCTAGACAGATGGGCAGACCACTTCTGCAAAATACTAAACCACCCATCGTCCATAAATGAAGAGGCCATCCGGCGAATGCCGCAGGTGGAACTGAACCTGGCGTTGGATGAAGTCATTACTGAGGAGGAAGTCGACAGGGCAATCAGTTCACTATCTATAGGAAACGCTCCAGGAGCTGATGCAATACCAGCAGAGGTATATAAGACAGCTGGCCCATCCCTCACCAGAAGGATCACTGAACTCTTCTGTCACATGTGGGCTGAAGGTAAAATTCCGCAGGAGCTAAAGGACGCCTCAATCGTTCACCTGTACAACAGAAAAGGCAACCGTCAAGAATGCGACAATCATCGTGGAATATCGCTACTCTCCGTAGCAGGCAAGATCCTAGCGCGCTTACTGCTAAACAGGCTCAACAAACACCTTGAACAAAGCCACCACTTCCCAGAAAGCCAATGTGGGTTCAGAGCCGGAAGAGGAACAGTGGACATGATTTTTGCCGCTCGCCAAGTACAAGAGAAGTGTCGAGAACAAAATCAGGCCTTGTACACCACATTTATTAATTTGACAAAGGCATTTGATACAGTAAACAAAGGAGGGCTGTGGATGATAATGTCTAAGTTTGGCTGCCCCAACAAGTTCATAACAATGGTGAAACAGCTACACGAATGCATGTGTTCTCGTGTACTGGACAGCGGTGCAATCTCTAAAACGTTTCTAGTATCAAACGGAGTAAAACAAGGATGTGTACTCGCCCCGACTTTGTTGAGCATGATGTTCGCGGCCACGATGACATACGCCTTCAGATCATTGGAGCTTGAAATACCCATAAAGTTCCGCACAGATGGCAAGTTACTCAATTCCAGAAGAATGAAGGCCAAAACTAAAGTGGTTGGCAACATAATCAGGGAACTTGTATTTGCTGACGACTGCGCTCTAATGAGCAACTCAGAACGGAACATGCAGGTTGGAATGGACCAGTTCTCTGCCGCATGCGGTAATTTTGGCCTGACCATAAATACCAAAAAATCAGAGGTCATGTACCAACCAGCACCAGGCATGCCGTACACAAAACCAGAGACTACAGTCAGCGGGCAGACGTTGAATGCCGTGGACCAATTCACATATCTGGGCAGCACGCTGTCGAGATCTGTCAGCCTAGACGATGAGGTGGCAAGCAGAATAGCAAAGTCCAGCACAGCCTTTGGTAGAATGCGCTCGATGGTCTGGGCACGTCGTTGCATCAGCGTCAAGACCAAACTCAAAGTCTACCGTGCAACCATCATTCCAACCCTACTATACGCTTGCGAAAGCTGGACTGTATACTCTGGACATGCAAGGAGGTTAAACCACTTCCACACAGGTTGCCTGAGGCGAATATTCCACATCCGATTGCAAGATCGTGTCACTGACATCGAGGTTCTCTCGAGGGCTAACATGCCCAGCATCCATGCACTGCTAGAAAAAGCACGACTAGGATGGGCCGGACACCTCGTCCGTATGTCAGACGAGCGGCTCCCAAAGAAGCTTCTCTACGGCGAGCTGAGAGAGGGATGGCGTGAGAGAAGGCGCCCAAAGAAACGTTTTAAAGACGGTCTGAAGGACTCACTAAAAAGTTGCCAGATAGACATCGACACCTGGGAATGTCTTGTGCAAAACAGATCTGCCTGGAGAAGCGCAGTCAAATCGGGTGTGTCTGCCGGTGAAGATGACCGTGTTGTGAAAGCCCAGAGCAGACGCGAGACGCGGAAATTAAGAGCAGAGGGAACACCATCCCCTTCTACAAACCTCGTGTGCCCGATATGTAGCAGATGTTTTCGTGATCGCATTGGCCTGTTCAGCCACATGCGCACCTAACAGGGAAATCTGTGACAAGGATGATGTCGGCGGTCCTCATCGACAACGATGGACAGCTATTATTATTATTATCAAGTCATGTACTTAAAGAATTACAGGTAGATTGCATATCATATACTTGACAGATTACAGGTAGATATCATATCACACAGACCATGTTTTTAGACGTATATTTCTCCTTCTTTGTTTTCTCTTATTTAATAGTAAATAACGTCACGATATTCTTGATAATCGTATTGCGTTACCTGAGCCTTTTGGTCGGCTTAACCGTTGTCGGCAAAGCTTTTTATTTGTGGTTACCCTCCTGCACCATTAATAGTGAATAGGCTACCTAACAGTGAATAGACTACCTGCTAGTTAATAGACTACAAGACAGTGAAAAGACTACCTGACAGTTAATAGGCTACCTGATAGTTAATAGACTACCTGACAGTGAATAGCCTTCCTACAATGCAGCAGGCTGTTTGAGGTCGGAGCTTTCCACCGCAGCATGTGATGAACAATTACCTGATAATTATCCACCCTCAAGTCCTTGTCGTTCACCTTTAATTAGTGTTACATGATTCTGGCCATATAGGCGGAGAACGATGCACACAGTGGTGAGCTTAATGTGAAACCTCGTATGGTACTACAGCCAGGAGGACCAATGTCCACCTTCTACAGTTCGCTTATATATTTTAGAAGAGGCCCTGCTGCAACAAAAAACATTCTCAAGAGTGAGGAACCCAGCAGGTCTAGCTTTTAACAACAACAACGAATATGTAGAATGAGAGGCTCATGTACACATCGCTTCAATACTGGTCACCTGAACCAACTTAACCTTTATGTTAGTGTTATTCTTCTTACTATCTTGTTTTACACGCACACTTTCTCTGTGACGCATGGTGGCATATCTCACTTCTAGTTATTCTGTCTACACAACAACAACATAGAAAACACTATGACTAATGTGAATAATAAAACACACACATATTTAATTTATAACAAATCTAGTCATTTACAACTTTATCAAACTAAACTAACTATGGCTAACTAAATGATTGTCAGCATAAGCTGGCTAGAATCATCTGGTTATGTCCCCAGGTTTTGAAGTCTATCATATCCTTCTTATAATATCTACAACATTTCCCTTGGACTTAAACTATCTATTCTCGTGATTTCGTCGTACACTTCGGCAGTGCGGCTTGACTGGCTGGTTTCTGACCGTCTGCAAATTCTGTAAACGGAACTGCCTTGTGGAACAAATGTATTCACGAACGTTGGGGATGTACTTCCCTGGTGCCCGTGTTACACTCGCTCTGACAGGCGGTGCTCCCTGAGAGTTCGGGTTACAATTCTCACTCCGGCAGAACTACTTACGACCTGCGTGTATTGACCTGAGTCAGTTTGTTGCCATTCTCTTCTGGATTGTATCCGAGGTGTTTGCAACACCGTACAACCAGTCGCTCTGGGAGTGTCTACCAGGTGTTTGCAACACCGTACAACCAGTCACTCTGGGAGTGTCTACCAGGTGTTTGCAACACCGTACAACCAGTCGCTCTGGGAGTGTCTACCAGGTGTTTGCAACACCGTACAACCAGTCGCTCTGGGAGTGTCTACCAGGTGTTTGCAACACCGTACAACCAGTCGCTCTGGGAGTGTCTACCAGGTGTTTGCAACACCGTACAACCAGTCGCTCTGGGAGTGTCTACCAGGTGTTTGCAACACCGTACAACCAGTCGCTCTGGGAGTGTCTACCAGGTGTTTGCAACACCGTACAACCAGTCGCTCTGGGAGTGTCTACCAGGTGTTTGCAACACCGTACAACCAGTCGCTCTGGGAGTGTCTACCAGGTGTTTGCAACACCGTACAACCAGTCGCTCTGGGAGTGTCTACCAGGTGTTTGCAACACCGTACAACCAGTCGCTCTGGGAGTGTCTACCAGGTGTTTGCAACACCGTACAACCAGTCGCTCTGAGAGTGTCTACCAGGTGTTTGCAACACCTTACAACAACTCTCTTAGAGATTGTATACCGGGTGTTTGCTACACTTGACGACCAGTCCCTTCCAGATTGTATGTTTGCAGCATAGCTACAAATTAACTAAAGAAAGGTCCAGATTGGGTATTTGCTAATATTTTGTTTAGTCAAAGATTGGCGAATGCTTGGAAACGCATTGCAACAGAAAGTAGTGGAGGCAGCATCAATCAATGCATTTAAGAATATATTGGATGCACATAGCGTTTAGAGAAAGGAAATGTAAAAGAATCTGGCTGTTTACTGACTCTGCAGAAGCTTCTAAGCCCGTACAAAAACGTTGGTAAGTTAATTTAACACATATCAACCAATTTTTTCGGGATTGTCTCCCAGGTGTTTACAACACCTTACAACCACTCACTTCCGGATTGTCTCAGGTGTTTACAACACCTTACAACCACTCACTTCCGGATTGTCTCAGGTGTTTGCAACACCTTACAACCACTCACTTCCGGATTGTTTCAGGTGTTTGCAACACTTTACGATCACTCTCTTCATTACTGCCGTTCGCTCAGTTTACCGGCTCAGTTAATTATAATTCTCAGCAGGTGCAAGAACTGAACCTGTTAGCGATACAACTGTTATCTCTCTCGTTCCGATTGTATAGAAGAGACGCCCTTCTTTCTAATTGGAACAGGTGTAATTACCAATGGAACATAGTGAGATCGTCTTCTGAACATCTCTGCCTACACCCTCTCTTGCTCCAGGTTTTATCCCAGTGCTATTTGTCCTAAGTCCCGCCTTTTACTCCTCGCGTATTTATATAGCCTCTCGTCACCTAGTAAATTTGTAGTACCTCTGTTGACCAGCGAGTAGCCCGAATCTGTTGTGGCTATATCTTTTATCAACCTGATGCCCCCCCCCCCCCCTACCCTGAAACCTACTTACCTAGCTGGCTTTCTGTTCCCATCTGTCAATCTGACATTTTAAACCAACTTATTTCAACCAGCATTTCCTACCCATGTTTCAGCTGCTAATTAAAACCCTGCTTTGTCAATGAAAGCACGGCGTGCATGACCTTTGTGGGAACTGCCCCCACCTGAAATGGAATATCCTACTATTAGTCTTCACTAAATTCGGTGACTAAGTTGCTAGTCACAACTTTTCTGCTCCTTTCACTGACCTGGAACTGTTACACCCACTAATGTCAAGGAGAGCCTGTTCTCTGCTACAGACGGAATGCATGGATAGATGGATAAATAAATGTATAGATAGATAGATAAATAGATAGATAGATAGATAGATAGATAGCTAGATTGCTAGATATATAGTTAGATGGATAGATGGATAGATAGATGGATAAAAATATAGATATATATATATATATATATATATATATATAAGATAGATAGATAGATAGATAGATAGATAGATAGATAGATAGATAGATAGATAGATGGATAGGTGGATAGATATATAGATAGGTGGATAGATAGATGGATAGATAGATAGATAGATAAATAGATAGATAGATAGATAGATAGATAGATAGATAGATAGATAGATAGATAGATAGATATACTGATTGATTGATTGATTGATTGGTTGGTTTGTTGATTGAATGAATGATAACGTAACAATAACATATTTCCATTTCAGATTTGGAGATGAAGGCTCGATTGTTCTGCTTGCAGTTACCGCCATGTTTGTTGTGTACCTGTGCAAACAGGTGTTCCTTTCACCTGCTCGAACTTCTCGTTTCTCTCAGAGGGTGGCCTTGACATTGTCCACTACCAAGGGAAGAAAGTTTCGAGTGATTATGCGCTAGTGAGTACATACGTTGTTTATGTGATAGAAGTGCAGAGACTGTTGTTGATATGGATAGAGAAGCGATTTTTCTTTGGTAGTAGACGAGATACTGTTCGAATCTTAAAAAAATGTAATCTAAAAAATAAACCTGAGATATGACCAAACCATGAATAAGAGACGAGTATTAACATAGTCACCCGAATGGTTCCTGGGGTGACATAAATAAACAACCATAATCTTTCAAACATGTCGTAAGTGGTAACTAATGAAGTGGATGCTGATGTTGTTGTTGCTAGTAGATATTCGTGCTAAGTTCATTTGATTGATAGTGAGGTTACAGTGGCTCTTCCTAAACACGGACGCGTACTTGAGAAGGGGGAAACCAGGGTCCTCCTGAATGTAATGCGATGTGAGGCTCCTTATTAAAACGATCAATGTCAGAATGACAGTGTCACAAACCAGCTTGTTGACCAGGCGTTGTGACACATCCTGTTTCCAGGAGAACGAACGATGACCTGAGATAGTGTCATGGCTAGCATGTTTCACCGAAACCTTCTTTTTTCTTTGCTCTCTCCTTCATCAGTTTTTTTCATCTGACTCTGACCATTCTTCGCTACCACCTTAATCAATATGTTTCACCTGACCCCGAGAACTCTTTGCTCTGACCTTGATCAATATGTTTCACCTGATCCCGAGTACTTTTTGCTCTGACCTTGATCAATATGTTTCACCTGACCCCGAGTACTCTTTGCTCTGACCTTGATCAATATGTTTCACCTGACCCCGAGTACTCTTTGCTCTGACCTTGATCAATATGTTTCACCTGACCCCGAGTACTCTTTGCTCTGACCTTGATCAATATGTTTCACCTGACCCCGAGTACTCTTTGCTCTGACCTTGATCAATATGTTTCACCAGACCCCGAGTACTCTTTGCTCTGACCTTGATCAATATGTTTCACCTGACCCCGAGTACTCTTTGCTCTAACCTTGATTAATATGTTTCACCTGACCCCGAGTACTTTTTGCTCTGACCTTGATCAATATGTTTTACCTGACCCTGAGTACTCTTTGCTCTAACCTTGATCAATGTTTCACCTGACCTTGATATCACTCTTTACGTCGAAGACAAAAAAAGTCACAAACAGATAACAGAAAAAAACATATAGTTACAAATAACACCAATTAAAAATTTCCACCAACAGCCTGGACACGGATGTCTCAGCTAAAGATGCCTTTGGAAATGGGAGAGGAGGCATCACTATAAAACTAAAAAAGCAAAGTACACTCAGCAGCATTTGACACTGAGAGACGCTGCAGCAACTTCAGTACCCTGAGACAAGCGACTGAAACTCTTATAGACCATAAGGAGCAGGCAGATAAGCAAGTGGTCATTTTCACAGACGCCCTCGCAGTGTTAATGGCGTTCAAGAACAGCACAAAAATTAACTCTGTACTCTGGCAGACTCGCTCGAACGCCTGTTCCAGTGCTTCAAAAAAGCACAGTCCAGTGGATACCAGCCCACTGGGACGTTCCAGGTAACGAGGAGGCAGACAGACTCGCCAGAGAGGGAGGAATGCTGCAGCAGAGTGATACAGAAATCACATACAATGAGACAAAATCATTCATCAGGGCAACGTACAGTGCAAGATGGAAAAAGGCCACCCTGGCCACATAAAAAACGATGTCTACCATCAACTCTCCAGGCTAGACCAGGTGATAATTCTCCGGCTACGCACAGGTCACAACAGACTTAGATGCCATCTGTACAACAAGTTCAAGATTGGCACTACAGACCTTTGTGACTGCGGCACAGCCCCAGTGAAGGCAGAACATATTTTGCAGTCCTGTCCACTGTATACCGACAACAGAAGTAACATTTTGCAACAGCCAGTTTCCTTCCACGAGAAGCTGTACGGAAGTGTACATAGCCTCGAGTCGACTGCTGCCTTCGTTAGAGTCATTGAAGTTGAGCTCTGGAGATGAACGAAACGAGGTAGAAGAAGAAGACTCTTCATTCCAGCCTTGATACATATGACCCTGACTATTTGTCGCTTACACTTTGACCAGTATGTCTGATCTAACCCTGATTAATCGTCACTCACACCTCCATCAATACGTTAAACCTGACCCTGATTAATCGTCACTCACACCTCCATCAATACGTTAAACCTGACCCTGATTAATCGTCGCTCACACCTCCATCAATACGTTAAACCTGACCCTGATTAATCGTCGCTCACACCTCCATCAATACGTTAAACCTGACCCTGATTAATCGTCGCTCACACCTCCATCAATACGTTAAACCTGACCCTGATTAATCGTCGCTCACACCTTCATCAATACGTTTAACCTGACCGTAATTACTAATCGCTTCCACCGTGATCAGTATTTTTTTTACCTGACCCTGATTTCTCTTCGCTCCCATAAATGTAAAATCATTTTTTGTTAAACCAACATTGCAATTGCTTGATACAGACTTCCAGTAAATGGGCCAGCTGTAGTGGCGAGTATATGCTTCACTTGGAGCGATAAATCGAATCGCCATTATGAATACGATCAGATAATTGAGAGCACAGAAATGTGGCTTTAGAAATGACTTTCATAGCCTGTTATAGAACTAACCATACGAGAAAAATCTAAGGGTACTGAGGGGAGCAAATGTGTACAGAACATGCAATCAACACATTAAAAAAAATCCTACGATGTCTTCTGTACAATTTAGCAGAGACAATTTCAAACAGGCTGTTAGGAAGTGCACAATCTGTTGAGGGATATATACAGTCCATGAAGATAAAGATGGAAATATTTAACAACAACGCACGTGTGTTAACGAATTAACGCATAACACAATGAGTAGGTAGGCTGTAATCTGTCAGACTGCCTGTGGAAACTGGCTGAAGAGAGCTAAGAGTTTGGCCAGCTTGCATATCTTGTAAGAGTTACTCAATGTCAAAGTAACCCGTAGAATTACTGTAACAGACTCTCTGCTTGCCCTGGCCGCGATCTAACTTAGAACAGTCTCACACTCATCCACATCATCATGACCATACTCAGTAAATGACATATCAAACAGCAGGTGGCATATTTATTATATCATACTCATATCATACAATGAGTAGAGAAATTACAAACACAATATAATACATATCTTAACTAAACATTCTACTAAAACGGGAATTGTAAGCATTAGCTATTGATGGAATTCCCAACTATCTAAAAACCCAGTTCTATTGCCTTGCAATTACATCACACACACATCGCCTTAACTGCGTCTTCAACACACCTTATCAAATACTCTTCCTCACTGAAATCCCCTCAGGCGGGCGATCTCGACATACTCGTTCACAATGTGTCCTTGCTTACAAACACACGTTCAGATTATCTATTAATGCAAAACTCACACACCTATTTGAACGATCCTGTTCTATCACTAAACATTCGTCCAGTCTACCAGTCTATACAGTCTACCAATCGCTCCTCTATCTAAGTCGGTGAGTTAAACATGCTATCTACATTCAGTCTCTCTCTCTCTCACTTTCCATACAGCCTCACTCTCTCTCCAGTCTCCCTCTAGCTAAACTTTGTCTCGAGTTATATATCCTCAAGCAAGGCCAGAGCTTGACCAATCGATCTCAGGTATGGTCATCTTCAATCCCAATTGGAACGAAACACTTTGCCCACCTGTCATTCATTCTCTCGCAGCAAGCCCCGCTGCCAATTTCGTCTGTCAATCAATCTCCCCCTACCAAAATCGGAAGGCCAGTGGTCAGTTTCTACCTGTCCACATTCCTCAACTCAACTCTGTTCTCCTTTGCTGAGACGGTGAGTGACCTTGACATGCATTCAGGTAGCTTTAAGCTTTAACATGTTCAGGCATCCTAAACTCCCCTTGCTCCGGCGGGAACTGTTACATTACTGCCGTAGGGGTGTGAAGTGTTAGCGACCTCATATTTCAAGGCTCGGTTGTATGAAGGCGGGTGTCACGCCTCTCCCTCCCATCTTTAACTTCCCGGAATGAACCGGTCCCATTTAATACTGGGTCAACACGAGATCCATTGCGGATTTGAAAAAACCTTCTCCGTCTCTACTGGGAAATGAACCCATGCCATTCAGATGCGAAGCCAGCTGGCCAACAACTGCGCTACGAGGTTCCCTAGAGTTACTAGTCACTGAAAAAAGCAAATGACGATCTTCAGACTTCTAGTGAAGAAAAGAAGGTTGAGATAAGAATGTAGTATGTAATAATAATAGTTACCCATGGCAAGCGAAGATAACGACCGCCTCAGACATGTGTACCGTCTGAGACGTAGGGGAGAGGTAGGTCACATCAACTGGACATAATGAGAGGTAGGTCACAACAACTGGACATAATGAGAGGTAGGTCACAACAACTGGACATAATGAGAGGTAGGTCACAACAACTGGACATAATGAGAGGTAGGTCACAACAACTGGACATAATGAGAGGTAGGTCGCAACAACTGGACATAATGAGAGGTAAGTCACAACAAATGGACATAATGAGAGGTAGGTCACAACAAATGGACATAATGAGAGGTAGGTCACAACAAATGGACATAATGAGAGGTAGGTCACCACATCTGGACATAATGAGAGGTAGGTCACAACAACTGGACATAATGAGAGGTAGGTCACAACAACTGGAAATAATGAGAGGTAGGTCACAACAACTGGACATAATGAGCGGTAGGTCACAACAACTGGACATAATGAGCGGTAGGTAACAACAACTGGACATAATGAGAGGTAGGTCACAACATTTGGACAAAATGAGCGGTAGGTCACAACAACTGGACATACTGAGAGATAGGTAACAACAACTGGACATAATGAGAGATAGGTCACAATAACTGGACATAATGAGAGGCATAACACCTCCCCAGTCTTTCTCACGGGTGCTTGATGCAGAGTCCCCTGCATCTCGTAGTCACCCCCTAGTCGTCTTGTCCTTGACTTGCCACTGGGGTCGGGCGGCTCGAGACAAGAGAATGAGGATACAAATTAGCGCAGTTAATCCTTCCCAAAAAATATGGCTTGCAAATAAATTTTGCCATCATCAACCATCGACGACGGCATTTGGAAAGATAAATCTACCAATCGGAAGAAACGTTACGCATTAGCAAGCATGTCCTGAATGGCTAATAGATAGAATGACACGTTGGTCTAGCACGTTCCTGTGCAGAAGTATGTCACGCGGTCATGTAGGTGTGGTTCCTGCAGCAATGTGGTTTACATGTCACGTTTCTAGCACGTACCTTCTACAACACGCAGTTGCACAGACATTAACATTTCACAACACAATGGAGCACAGATAACAGCGAAAATACAAGTGCAACTACCTAAATATGTCTCCCAATCAAATGTCAGATAATATTTCAGGTACAATGTCTTTTCCAGCGGTTTGTATAGTGGGACCACAGCGGGACTGGCCTTGATGCTGGGCTTCAATGTCTTCAAGGACAATCCACAGAACAGCCAGTCTCTCACCGGCATCGCTGTCATCATCATTATCTGTTTACTGTTCTCAAAAAGACCCAGCAGGGTACGTCCTGTTGTGCTGATTGTTGAGTAGATTGCTGTATTTATTGTTGATTGTTCAGTACAGTGTTGGTAAAGGTCAGTATCATGACAAAAAATGCTGTCGGGAAGGAAGACCGCTCATCATGTACTAAGCGGTACCTATGTTAGGGGAGTGGCCAGTTTCCTATGTTGGGGAAGTGGCCAGTTTCCTTCCTTCCTTTTTTACCTTCCTGTTACGTCAGGTACCAGGCACGAACCACAGCCATTATTTGTTTGTCTGTTTGTGAATTTGAACTCTGGCACGCTGTAATCCCAGATTAGTAAGCCAGCTCACTGTCGACTAGGCTACACACAATGCTGCGTGCTATATTGATTGTTGTGTTGATTGCTGTATTTTGCAGAAGATGATTTTGATTGCGGTATTGATAGTTGTTAATATTGTTGTGTTGGAATGAACGACGTGTTGGTTGTTGTGTTGGGTTGAATGACGTGTTGGTTGTTGTGTTTTGTTGAATGACGTGTTGATTGTTGTGTTGTGGTGAATGACGTGTTGATTGTTGTGTTTTGTTGAATGACGTGTTGGTTGTTGAGTTGTGTTGAAAGCCGTGCTGATTGCTGTGTTGTGTTGAATGACGTGTTGATTGTTGTGTTGTGTTGAATGACGTGTTGATTGTTGTGTTTTGTTGAATTACGTGTTGGTTGTTGAGTTGTGTTGAAAGCCGTGCTGATTGTTGTGTTGTGTTGAATGACGTGTTGTGTTGAATGACGTGTTGATTGTCGTGTTGGGTTGAATGACGTGTTGATTATTGTGTTGGGTTGAATGACGTGTTGGTTGCTGTGTTAGGTTGAATGACGTGTTGATTGTTGTGTTTTGTTGAAAGCCGTGCTGATTGTTGTGTTGTGTTGAACGCCGTGCTGATTGCTGTGTTGTGTTGAAAGCCGTGCTGATTGTTGTGTAGTGTTGAAAGCCGTGCTGATTGCTGTGTTGGGTTGAAAGCCGTGCTGATTGCTGTGTTGTATTGAAAGCCGTGCTGATTGTTATTTTGACTGTTTCGTCAGAACGAAGATAACGATGAACATTCAATATATGCATCAACCAATGAGATACACGAATCAACAAAAGAAGCATTTATTTTGATAAGAAAATATCATGGATACAATTAGATGATTGGTGTCAGCATGTTTCCACATAACAGAATATACAAAGCACCACAGAACAGCAAATCAGATTGAACATATATTTGTGAAAAGAAGTTGAGATAATCGTTCCCCGTTTAAAAAATACGCAGAGAAACAGATGTTCTACCAGACCACCACCAGCATCTGATAGTGAAAATAAAGATGAAACGTAAATTGTAAACCGCAACATGTACACACGGACAACATGTACACACGGACAACATTTCAATGTGAGATTTCTCAGGAACAAGGACATACCTGATACAGGTAAGGTCATGATATCAAAAAGGTTTCATGTAGGACAACTGGAAGAAATAGACGATATGTTAGAGCGCTGGAGGAAATAAAGTGCCAACAAATATTGTGAAGAAGAACATACTCTATAGCATGGATAGAGGAGCAATAAAT
This sequence comes from Ariolimax columbianus, assembly GCA_036924085.1. Classification (NCBI taxonomy): domain Eukaryota; kingdom Metazoa; phylum Mollusca; class Gastropoda; order Stylommatophora; family Arionidae; genus Ariolimax; species Ariolimax columbianus. Next base: position 139,491,883 of record JAVGWX010000003.1, read on the forward strand.
GAGGTAGACGCATTTGTATGCGAAGAATCAAATCCTGAAATACAAGATCATCAAGAGTGTCTAGAGTACAGACTCGAGTAATATACGGCTGAAATCAACGAACAGGTAAGAAAGAGATTCACAGGAGACAAGAGACTATTTCCTGATAATTTGGTAAACTAGAGACACAGTTCATTCCGTTCTCTGGACTACATCCCCTGTTATTTGCTAATCCCTTTTCAGGACTTGCTAGCGGGAGATTGAGAACGTTCAGGACTTACTAGCGGGCGATTGAGAACGTTCAGGTCTTACTAGCGGGAGATTGAGAACGTTCAGGACTTACTAGCGGGCGATTGAGAACGTTCCGGGCTTGGTAGCGGGAGATTGAGAACGACCGCAAAAGAAGAAGGAGAAAGAAGAATACATGCAATCAAGCAATTGTCATTATTTGATAGGGAAGACAATTTGATTAGCAACACAAATCAATACATTTGGGGGATGGTCAGAACGTTTCCAATAACATTTAAACAGTCCAGTTGCACAAGATCCTCTAGACATTCATGATGCAGAAACGGAGATGCAAGTAAATTGCAAGAAACTAAGCAAAAACATTATTCCATATGATTATTTTCATTCTAAGAAATGGCAAGGAAACTGGTCCAGGTTATATTTCAGCATAAGCAAGCATAGTAGATATCGACGCTGCAACACAGACATTATACAAGTTAATGATGAAGTTTGGGAAAGCGACGAAATACCAGCAGACTGTAAGGGAAGCTATGTATTCAAGATACAAAAGAAGAGAGAGAACGTCATTATTCAAATAATAGAATTGAGTTGGGCAACATTTGCCCAGTTTGATCTAAAGTGTAACCATCTAACCATCGATTTACCCACACATTGAACAAATGACAATCGTATTGTTTTTGAACTCTCTAGACTTAGCAACACTATTTATTCTGACGATCTTTTAACTAGATCAGTGGAATATGTGTCAGTGTTATTTTCCAATCGATTCTTCAAATGTGGCTCAAACTAGGAAGATAATCCACATCATAACTCTGCTTTTCATTGAAGCATATTTCAGTCGATCTCTGTATTTGGATTTGAGGAATGTGGCGTTTGGACATTCACACATCCAGGTGTAACACAACATTGAAAACAGTTTGCTATCCATGATCTTTAAACAAATATACATAGTCATTGTGATTCTCGCAGAAGAGATGGTACTCGCACATCTCTTCAAGCGATTGGTCAATGAGTCGATTATGGGCAAATCTTTGCTTTGATGTGGGAACCCCGGCTAGCAAGCTGTAAGCAAAGAGTTTTGGTTCATGTAAACGATCGAAAGGCAAGTAGGCACTTGTGTTCTGATAACATATTTAGCAAACAACAGAAAAAAGAATGAGGTAATGGGCAGCCTGGAATTCAAACACCGGACCTCCAGGTGACAGAAGCGTCTTGTCACAAATGAGAGACAAATGAAATAAGGTACTGGATCAGTCGACTCACCCCAAAACGTGTGACACAACTAGCTTTGTCGGCTGTCATACTTGTGAATATGGAGTATATGTTGAGTTAGTTCCAGACAAATTTATAAACTGAATTACATCCCAACATTCCTGTCATCAAGCAAGGACCACACAGGTCTGACATATTTGTGATGCAGGTAGAATGCGTCTCATTCCTGTCATCAAGCAAGGACCACACAGGTCTGACATATTTGTGATGCAGGTAGAATGCGTCTCATTCCTGTCATCAAGCAAGGACCACACAGGTCTGACATATTTGTGATGTAGGTAGAATGCGTCTCATTCCTGTCATCAAGCAAGGACCACACAGGTCTGACATATTTGTGATGCAGGTAGAATGCGTCTCATTCCTGTCATCAAGCAAGGACCACACAGGTCTGACATATTTGTGATGCAGGTAGAATGCGTCTCATTCCTGTCATCAAGCAAGGACCACACCGGTCTGACATATTTGTGATGCAGGTAGAATGCGTCTCATTCCTGTCATCAAGCAAGGACCACACAGGTCTGACATATTTGTGATGCAGGTAGAATGCGTCTCATTCCTGTCATCAAGCAAGGACCACACAGGTCTGACATATTTGTGATGCAGGTAGAATGCGTCTCATTCCTGTCATCAAGCAAGGACCACACAGGTCTGACATATTTGTGATGCAGGTAGAATGCGTCTCATTCCTGTCATCAAGCAAGGACCACACAGGTCTGACATATTTGTGATGCAGGTAGAATGCGTCTCATTCCTGTCATCAAGCAAGGACCACACAGGTCTGACATATTTGTGATGCAGGTAGAATGCGTCTCATTCCTGTCATCAAGCAAGGACCACACAGGTCTGACATATTTGTGATGCAGGTAGAATGCGTCTCATTCCTGTCATCAAGCAAGGACCACACAGGTCTGACATATTTGTGATGCAGGTAGAATGCGTCTCATTCCTGTCATCAAGCAAGGACCACACAGGTCTGACATATTTGTGATGCAGGTAGAATGCGTCTCATTCCTGTCATCAAGCAAGGACCACACAGGTCTGACATATTTGTGATGCAGGTAGAATGCGTCTCATTCCTGTCATCAAGCAAGGACCACACAGGTCTGACATATTTGTGATGCAGGTAGAATGCGTCTCATTCCTGTCATCAAGCAAGGACCACACAGGTCTGACATATTTGTGATGCAGGTAGAATGCGTCTCATTCCTGTCATCAAGCAAGGACCACACAGGTCTGACATATTTGTGATGCAGGTAGAATGCGTCTCATTCCTGTCATCAAGCAAGGACCACACAGGTCTGACATATTTGTGATGCAGGTAGAATGCGTCTCATTCCTGTCATCAAGCAAGGACCACACAGGTCTGACATATTTGTGATGCAGGTAGAATGCGTCTCATTCCTGTCATCAAGCAAGGACCACACAGGTCTGACATATTTGTGATGCAGGTAGAATGCGTCTCATTCCTGTCATCAAGCAAGGACCACACAGGTCTGACATATTTGTGATGCAGGTAGAATGCGTCTGACACTACATACCATACCATAATGCCAGACCTGTCAAGTTTCTTGTAGGCTCCATAGTTACACTGAAGGTTGTTGTCAAGTATGTATCACTCCTCTAGGCAACAACCCTGCCTCTCACTTCGGCAGAAATCATTAACTGGTTTAAGTGACAGTGCAGCACAGATGCATCGATATAAGAGAATCATGGATGTTTTCACTATGATGTTTAACCTCGAGCTCCACTTTCCCATTTCACCAGTCTTTAGATCATCTCCCGATGGTGATAGTGACCCGGTGGTGGTATCTCATTTGATCTCCAGTATCACTTCATTTTTCTCATTTGTGAATGGTCTCTATTGTAGTGACGTGACCAATCGTTCTCTCTGTCTGTGTTAGCCACGACATCCCTTTCTTGATTCGTTTACCATTAATCTCTGTCTGCATCATTTGTGTGCCATTGGTTCATCTGAATATTCTAATTCTGTACTTCATTTTCAGTTCATCTCAGTTCAGTTCTGGTGCCATCTCCGCATCAAAGGATTTCCAGTGTACTTTATCTCTGACATTATTGGTGCTATCTGACATACTTTTTACAGGCCATCTCCTGATGCTATCCGCCCACTTAAAACATTTTCTGCCCTTTGAACGACTGCCTTCCACCCTACCCTCAAGTATGGTCTTCAACAAATAGGTATGTCTTCTTATTTGACTTAAATAAGTAACTGTATAACCCCGATTTCGGTCATTAATTCTCTATTCACTCCCACCTTTCGCAAGACCTCCAAATTTGTTTTGTTCTCGTTCCACGAAATGCGAACCAATCTTCTATATACCCACATTACGAAGATTTCAATACTCTTTTTCCAACGTATTATTCGATGTCAATGTTTCTGCTCCATAAAGTAGTGATGAGTTTACATAAGACATAACAATTTTAAGTTTCAATATTTAGATGTCAGTATTTGTCGTATGCTGATGAATACTATCTTGCCCATAACTTTTCTCTTTCTGATTTATTTTTCACAGCTGCATCTTTCCATTATTTTATGGCCTAGATAGGAGAATCTGTAATTGTTCCAGCACTTGATCTTTTATTTTTATCATTTTTAATCACCACATTATTTGAATGCTTTTCGATATGACATCATTTCTGGAGATTTTGAAGCAATGTGACTATCACCTTACATATCCAATTAATAATTGTAGTGATCCCTTTACACAATCATTTAATAGACATGACAATCATCTTTCACGATCAATCAATAGACTTTACGATCACATGACATAATCAATCAATAAATGGATCAGAATATAAATGCTTCCGTTTTTCTCCAGATTAACTGGCATCCAGTTTTTTTGGGATTCGTTATCCAGTTTGCGTTTGCTATCTTGACTTTGCGTACAGAGTTCGGATACAACGCCTTCAAGTGGACAGGAGATGTGGTCCAACGCCTTGTATAGTTCTCGGATGATGGTTCTAGGTTTGTCCTTGGCAAGAACTTCAAGAGTATGGGCTTCGCTTTTAGTGTAAGCTACGTGGCTTTGCTCTTATGAGTTCTATCTGGCACAGTGTTTGTATTCATCCATGTGTGCCATCTTAAATATTTTAACATCATCCTACATCATCATACATCATCATACAACTTCCTACATCATCATACAACTTCCTACAACATCCTACATCATCATACAACTTCCTACAACATCCTACATCATCATACAACTTCCTACAACATCCTACATCATCATACAACTTCCTACAACATCCTACATCATCATACAACTTCCTACAACATCCTACATCATCATACAACTTCCTACAACATCATACATCATCACAAATGGTAACTGAAAGTCTTAGTTGGAGGAGCACATGAAAACGAAACTAACTCTTCTGTCATGAAGACCTGCCTCTCAACCTACAGTTGGAATCAGTCATCAGTTGGTGTGACTAGAAGGAATGCAATCAGTCATCAGTTGGTGTGACTAGCATGAATGCAATCAGTCATCAGTTGGTGAGACTAGGAAGAATTAAATCAGTCATCAGTTGATGTGACTAGGAGGAATGCAATCAGTCATCAGTTGGTGAGACTAGCGTGAATGCAATCAGTCAACAGTTGGTGAGACTAGCATGAATGCAATCAGTCATCAGTTGGTGAGTCTAGAAGGAATGCAATCAGTCATCAGTTGGTGAGATTAGGAGGAATACAATCAGTCATCAGTTTGTACGACGTGTAGGTAGTTGTAACTGTCCCCTTGACTGTTCAACATTTGAATATATTTTTAAACATACAAAGGAAGTGTCTGAACTGCCTCTCTGTTGGGTGTCTCAGATTCGAGGATGATATAGTTTTGCTTGCTGTAATCCAGAACATAAATTACAGGAGCTACAGAAATGACACGTCATGTGTAAGCATTAGAGATCAACACGAAAGAAGGAAGTTATGGTACTAAGCAAAGAAGACAAGAAATCTGATCTAGAGATAAGAATAGATAATAAAAAACTAGAACTAATCATGACTTTCTACCATCTCAGAATTCTTATAACGGAGGATAGGACTTGTAGAATAGAAATCAGAAATAGTATATGGAAGGTCAACATCTGTTTCTGTTTTTGTTTCTAAGAATCGACATCACTGTACTCCGGGAAAACCCATGGGTGCTCAGTCTTTCTCAGCAAATGGTGCGGGTTCTGGATGCTGATGGTACCTGTAGCTCGCTGGTTGTCCACTCCCATCCCGCGTCCTGTCATGCGCACTACTGCGCTCGAACCTCCTTTGATGTCGAAACTTTGTAGTCTGTGGATTGCTGATTTATCTTTATATGTGTCTCTATGCAACAGATGATCGTTGACTGATTTCACAATGTCACTAATATCAATCACTGACACGTCCATCATGGGAGCTAGTTAAACCACGATGTCAGCTCTTTCGTTGCCTGAACTCCAGCATGTCCAGGACAGTAGATATATGTCAACCAATGGAGGTTTGAGGCCTCATAAGCTGCTATCCAGTCGTACCTCATCCATCCATAATGTACCTTCAAAAGTACGGCTTGTATGACAGTCACGAAGATTGACTTTATTAAATGTCAAATCTATTTTTAGCAACAGGAGTCATATATCGGCACCCACACATGTAACTTACAACAGAAAGTGGCAGTGATCATTTGGTATGTATATTCGCCAATACTATACAGCCTAGCAGTGTGAACAATGAACAAAGACTTGGAGAACATCATTGATGCCTCTAAAATGTGGGTATCTAAAAGAATAGTGCGATTCTTGTGACGAGACACAAAACAAATAAGGGCATCTTGGAGAAATAATGAGAGCAAAGAGAACTGGTTGATCACAAGCTCTCACAATTAAGATATTTTGGTCACATTCAAATACATAACAGCTTGAAGGATAAATAGTGGAAGAGAAGGTGTAGGACAAAATACTGGAAGTAAATATCGCTGTAGGGAAGAATGACATCAAAAGATGGACTGGACAGATCGCAGCGTCAAGGCTAGAGACAGAGAACATTGGAGGTTTATATGTGAAGATATCACTTGAACTGAACTGAACTGTATCATGCTCTCAGCTGGACAACTCTGTACTAACATCTGGTAATCTGACTTCTTACAGAATTCAAACTCAACATTAAATCAATTATGTCCCTTGATATGGTTGACAACAGATTGTGGGCGTGATCATTTTCTTCAACTCCATCATCTTTCTTCTCACCCACTGGGGGGTCATGGAGGTCATCGTCATCAGGGTAGGCACGTTCCTGAGATTCTGTCTGGAAACTGGGCCTGTGGAGTCGGTCAATGCTGTGGCTAATATATTTATGGGCTTTGTGAGTAGATATTTGTGGCTAACTTGTGCGTGAGCTCGTGGGCATATATTTACTGGTAACTTTTATATTGGCTTTAGTAGTGTATGTATAAGGCTACAACATTACAACGACCCACTTCAAATGTTCAGTTCTGTTTTGCATCACTACATCGAAGGTCGTCTGCAACTTATTTCCACTATAGGCTATCTCTTTCTATGATGACACTATCTGACAGACCCTTACGGTCAATCTTCTCATTTTGTCCGACCACTTATAACGTTCTCTGCACCTTGGGTGACTACCTTTCACCTTATCCTTATGAACGGTCTGATATGCTCTGTTATATGACCAAAATATATCAACTATTGACCCTGATTTGCTACTCAGTTCCCTCCTCCATCCTCACCATGTGAACACTTCCACATTTGTTTTATTTTTGTCCTTGTCTCAAAGTTCTATGATCCCATATCTCGAATGCTTCGATTCTTATGCTCCCCTGTTTATTTCAAGTCCATGTTTCCGCACCATAGAGTGGTGACGTGTATACATAGCACTTGGCCATTCTCAATTTTAATGCCAATGTAATTTTAATTATATCTATTTATTATCTGTTTGATATAGTTTCCAGACTCATGCTATCCATGATGTTGGTATCATATTTAGTTGAGCATCGTTTGATAATTCTTATAATAGAATACTAATTCCATGATCGGAAACCAACCTGTTTGATAATTCTTATAATGGAATACTAAATCCATGATTGGAAACCAACCTGTTTGATAATTCTGATAATAGAATACTAATTCCATTACCTGAAACCAACCTGTTTGATAATTCTTATAATAGAATACTAATTCCATGATCGGAAACCAACCTGTTTGATAATTCTTATAATAGAATACTAATTCCATGATCGGAAACCAACCTGTTTGATAATTCTTATAATGGAATACTAATTCCATGATTGGAAACCAACCTGTTTGATAATTCTTATAACAGAATACTAATTCCATGATTGGAAACCAACCTGGCAATCAGAAGTTGTTGACTCGTCCATAAGTTTGGCTTGGCAAGATAAACAGCAGGACGCACAATATCAGCAAACTGAGAGTGCCATATGGGTGTCATATGGGTGTCATATTGGTGTGAGTGACATCGAATTGACGTGGACCAAGTGAACCCACTCTCCAAAAAATTTCAAGAATTTATAGAGACAGAATCACTAGCTAAAAAATGTTTTGGGGGGGGGGGGGGGGGGGGGCGGGTTTCCATCATAATCATCTTGGACATATTCAAAAAGGAAGTTGTCAAAGAGTGGCGAAAAAACTTGCGGATATCGCCAGGAAAGCTACTGTATACATTATACTAGAACAAACTATTGGATGAAAATCTTCGCTCTAAACAAATTGCATAGACTATGAAAATGCATTTGACAGTGTGGATCAAAGTACCCTGTGACAACTTTTTGAGGGATCACAGAGAAGTGCATAACCCTCATACAAAATATGTACGAAGATACAGTTAGAAGATGGGTGCATGAAGAAGCCATGGCTGTCAGTTTCAGTGTTAACTAGGATGAAATAAGGATACCTGCTCTCGCATTTCCTGTTTTCGTTGGCCGTAGGTTAGATAGTGAGGACATTAATCGAGGGGAAAAGAACTCGTGCTCAGTGGACACTGTAGTCACAATTACAGGACCTAAACTACGCTGATGATCTGGTACTTTTGTCACAATTACAGGACCTAAACTACGCTGATGATCTGGTACTTTTGTCACAATTACAGGACCTAAACTACGCTGATGATCTGGTACGTTTGTCACAATTACAGGACCTAAACTACGCTGATGATCTGGTACTTTTGTCACAATTACAGGACCTAAACTACGCTGATGATCTGGTACGTTTGTCACAATTACAGGACCTAAACTACGCTGATGATCTGGTACTTTTGTCACAATTACAGGACCTAAACTACGCTGATGATCTGGTACGTTTGTCACAATTACAGGACCTAAACTACGCTGATGATCTGGTACTTTTGTCACAATTACAGGACCTAAACTACGCTGATGATCTGGTACTTTTGTCACAATTACAGGACCTAAACTACGCTGATGATCTGGTACTTTTGTCACAATTACAGGACCTAAACTACGCTGATGATCTGGTACTTTTGTCACAATTACAGGACCTAAACTACGCTGATGATCTGGTACTTTTGTCACAATTACAGGACCTAAACTACGCTGATGATCTGGTACTTTTGTCACAATTACAGGACCTAAACTACGCTGATGATCTGGTACTTTTGTCACAATTACAGGACCTAAACTACGCTGATGATCTGGTACGTATGTCACAATTACAGGACCTAAACTACGCTGATGATCTGGTACTTTTGTCACAATTACAGGACCTAAACTACGCTGATGATCTGGTACTTTTGTCACAATTACAGGACCTAAACTACGCTGATGATCTGGTACTTTTGTCACAATTACAGGACCTAAACTACGCTGATGATCTGGTACGTTTGTCACAATTACAGGACCTAAACTACGCTGATGATCTGGTACTTTTGTCACAATTACAGGACCTAAACTACGCTGATGATCTGGTACGTTTGTCACAATTACAGGACCTAAACTACGGTGATGATCTGGTACTTTTGTCACAATTACAGGACCTAAACTACGCTGATGATCTGGTACTTTTGTCACAATTACAGGACCTAAACTACGCTGATGATCTGGTACTTTTGTCACAATTACAGGACCTAAACTACGCTGATGATCTGGTACTTTTGTCACAATTACAGGACCTAAACTACGCTGATGATCTGGTACTTTTGTCACAATTACAGGACCTAAACTACGCTGATGATCTGGTACTTTGTTACAATTACAGGACCTAAACTACGCTGATGATCTGGTACTTTTGTCACAATTACAGGACCTAAACTACGATGATGATCTGGTACGTTTGTCACAATTACAGGACCTAAACTACGCTGATGATCTGGTACTTTTGTCACAATTACAGGACCTAAACTACGCTGATGATCTGGTACTTTTGTCACAATTACAGTACCTAAACTACGCTGATGATCTGGTACTTTTGTCACAATTACAGGACCTAAACTACGCTGATGATCTGGTACGTTTGTCACAATTACAGGACCTAAACTACGCTGATGATCTGGTACGTTTGTCACAATTACAGGACCTAAACTGCGCTGATGATCTGGTACTTTTGTCACAATTACAGGACCTAAACTACGCTGATGATCTGGTACTTTTGTCACAATTACAGGACCTAAACTACGCTGATGATCTGGTACTTTTGTCACAATTACAGGACCTAAACTACGCTGATGATCTGGTACGTTTGTCACAATTACAGGACCTAAACTACGCTGATGATCTGGTACTTTTGTCACAATTACAGGACCTAAACTACGCTGATGATCTGGTACGTTTGTCACAATTACAGGACCTAAACTACGCTGATGATCTGGTACTTTTGTCACAATTACAGGACCTAAACTACGCTGATGATCTGGTACTTTTGTCACAATTACAGGACCTAAACTACGCTGATGATCTGGTACTTTTGTCACAATTGACCTACGCTTGACTTTGTCCAATACAGGACCTAAACTACGCTGATGATCTGGTACGTTTGTCACAATTACAGGACCTAAACTACGCTGATGATCTGGTACTTTTGTCACAATTACAGGACCTAAACTACGCTGATGATCTGGTACTTTTGTCACAATTACAGGACCTAAACTACGCTGATGATCTGGTACTTTTGTCACAATTACAGGACCTAAACTACGCTGATGATCTGGTACTTTTGTCACAATTACAGGACCTAAACTACGCTGATGATCTGGTACTTTTGTCACAATTACAGGACCTAAACTACGCTGATGATCTGGTACTTTTGTCACAATTACAGGACCTAAACTACGCTGATGATCTGGTACTTTTGTCACAATTACAGGACCTAAACTACGCTGATGATCTGGTACTTTTGTCACAATTACAGGACCTAAACTACGCTGATGATCTGGTACTTTTGTCACAATTACAGGACCTAAACTACGCTGATGATCTGGTACTTTTGTCACAATTACAGGACCTAAACTACGCTGATGATCTGGTACTTTTGTCACAATTACAGGACCTAAACTACGCTGATGATCTGGTACTTTTGTCACAATTACAGGACCTAAACTACGCTGATGATCTGGTACTTTTGTCACAATTACAGGACCTAAACTACGCTGATGATCTGGTACTTTTGTCACAATTACAGGACCTAAACTACGCTGATGATCTGGTACTTTTGTCACAATTACAGGACCTAAACTACGCTGATGATCTGGTACGTTTGTCACAATTACAGGACCTAAACTACGCTGATGATCTGGTACTTTTGTCACAATTACAGGACCTAAACTACGCTGATGATCTGGTACTTTTGTCACAATTACAGGACCTAAACTACGCTGATGATCTGGTACTTTTGTCACAATTACAGGACCTAAACTACGCTGATGATCTGGTACGTTTGTCACAATTACAGGACCTAAACTACGCTGATGATCTGGTACTTTTGTCACAATTACAGGACCTAAACTACGCTGATGATCTGGTACTTTTGTCACAATTACAGGACCTAAACTACGCTGATGATCTGGTACTTTTGTCACAATTACAGACCTAAACTACGCTGATGATCTGGTACTTTTGTCACAATTACAGGACCTAAACTACGCTGATGATCTGGTACTTTTGTCACAATTACAGGACCTAAACTACGCTGATGATCTGGTACTTTTGTCACAATTACAGGACCTAAACTACGCTGATGATCTGGTACGTTTGTCACAATTACAGGACCTAAACTACGCTGATGATCTGGTACTTTTGTCACAATTACAGGACCTAAACTACGCTGATGATCTGGTACTTTTGTCACAATTACAGGACCTAAACTACGCTGATGATCTGGTACTTTTGTCACAATTACAGGACCTAAACTACGCTGATGATCTGGTACGTTTGTCACAATTACAGGACCTAAACTACGCTGATGATCTGGTACGTTTGTCACAATTACAGGACCTAAACTACGCTGATGATCTGGTACTTTTGTCACAATTACAGGACCTAAACTACGCTGATGATCTGGTACTTTTGTCACAATTACAGGACCTAAACTACGCTGATGATCTGGTACTTTTGTCACAATTACAGGACCTAAACTACGCTGATGATCTGGTACTTTTGTCACAATTACAGGACCTAAACTACGCTGATGATCTGGTACTTTTGTCACAATTACAGGACCTAAACTACGCTGATGATCTGGTACTTTTGTCACAATTACAGGACCTAAACTACGCTGATGATCTGGTACTTTTGTCACAATTACAGGACCTAAACTACGCTGATGATCTGGTACTTTTGTCACAATTACAGGACCTAAACTACGCTGATGATCTGGTACTTTTGTCACAATTACAGGACCTAAACTACGCTGATGATCTGGTACTTTTGTCACAATTACAGGACCTAAACTACGCTGATGATCTGGTACTTTTGTCACAATTACAGGACCTAAACTACGCTGATGATCTGGTACTTTTGTCACAATTACAGGACCTAAACTACGCTGATGATCTGGTACTTTTGTCACAATTACAGGACCTAAACTACGCTGATGATCTGGTACTTTTGTCACAATTACAGGACCTAAACTACGCTGATGATCTGGTACTTTTGTCACAATTACAGGACCTAAACTACGCTGATGATCTGGTACTTTTGTCACAATTACAGGACCTAAACTACGCTGATGATCTGGTACTTTTGTCACAATTACAGGACCTAAACTACGCTGATGATCTGGTACTTTTGTCACAATTACAGGACCTAAACTACGCTGATGATCTGGTACTTTTGTCACAATTACAGGACCTAAACTACGCTGATGATCTGGTACTTTTGTCACAATTACAGGACCTAAACTACGCTGATGATCTGGTACGTTTGTCACAATTACAGGACCTAAACTACGCTGATGATCTGGTACTTTTGTCACAATTACAGGACCTAAACTACGCTGATGATCTGGTACTTTTGTCACAATTACAGGACCTAAACTACGCTGATGATCTGGTACTTTTGTCACAATTACAGGACCTAAAC